>JAYESA010000015.1:154721636-155144136 GCA_036927795.1 Iris macrosiphon
GTTACTGTGTTGGTTTCCTATGGTCTTTCTAATCTTGCTCACTCACTAGAACTAACAAGTTTATTATGTGAGTGCAAAAAAAAAAACTTATGTTGTCTTTCTAATCTTACCTTAGGATCATTACAGACATAGTAGAAATAAAGTATAGTTGTGTCACAGGCATAAAGTGTCACACAACAGACTAACCGGGTTCATCTTACCAATACTAACCATCCATCCTTCCATGTTCGATACAACAATATAAATCAAAATATATACTCAAGTATCACGGGTGTGCCTCGATAATCTTTAGGCTCATAAAATATATAGTATACCGTGCACTCATTTCTCTGCAAACATTATTGAAAAGAATGCACATAGATAGATGTTAGCGTACAACTTAACTCTATATAAAAATTACTGGCACCACAAGCCATCATGAACTGTAGCTCGGTTAGACAACAATCTTTAAAGTGCAAGGAAGCGATACCCATTGAAAGTTTTCGAATCACTAGTGTTATTGCTTCAACTAGATCTGATACCCATGTAGTATGTCGCCACCATACCTCCTAGGTCGAATCGAATCTTGTTTGAGGAACATATAAATATTGTGCACAAAGTTGTCCATGACCATGCAAATGAGCGAACATATAGACTCTGCACAAATTTATCGTAAAATTAATATATATACTAGACCATCTCTTTTACTATATCTCCATACTTCATAGTTCCCAGTGTAGGAACACTTCCTTGGCGACCTAATGGTCCCAAAATCCTTCTAATGTTACTATCTCTATACAATAAGATAGTCTTCCCGATACAAGGTAACAACACTATATATTTTCTATATGATAACTCTACTACAATGTTATAATCAATGTGATAAGATATTACAATAGTACGAAAATCTATTCTATAACGACAAGTCGAATAGTCCATGTGATAAATGTAGTTCTACTTTACGCAAGTCTATAGCATAAGTACAAAGTCCATATATAAGCATCAACATGAAAGTCTATCTCTAGCATCAAGTTAATATTCCATGTTCTATAGCAACAAGATACAAAATAAGATTACTCTCTTATATATGTGGGTTCTCTTCTTGTAACATTCGTTATTGAATTTCGTTTTTATGGATTTTTGATATTTAAAAAAATTTCTTGAACAGTTTACTTAGACTGCGTTTTGTATTTTTGTGTATCATACTTGTTGTATTTTCGTGATTGAATTTTTATTTTTGATGTTATAGACTACCATTGACCAGTAGAATAACCATTGGCATTGTCATAGACTCGTGTTAGGGCCCATGTGTAGAACGGATACCTTAATTTTCTCGAATTAGAAAATTTTATCACTTGACCGACATATCGACAGTGTATTGGTCTGTACCACTGGTATACCGATTTAGTGGAATTCAGAATCTGTTGTGTTATTAATCGGCATACCGTCGGTATACTGTTGTGTACCAACGATATACCGGTTTACCTATTTGTTTTTATTTTTAGATATTTTTATGAAATATATTTTTAGATATTTTGATGAATAGTATTATAATATTTTGGTGAATAGTGTTTAGATATTTTCGTGAATAGTGTTGATGCATTCTATTACCCATTGGTTTCTTGGTTCTGACTCACCCTATTACCCAATGGTTAGATGATTTTCTTTGAATGGTTAGGATTGATTTAAATCGTGACGTGGATCGTTGATGTGGCATATCCAACGGTCATGATTAATTCACCCCTCTATATATACCCTTTCACTCTCTCTCTCTCTCTCTCCTTTCTCTTTTCTTTTTTTTTCTCTTTCTCTCTCTCTCTCTCTCTCTCTTCATTTCCTCTCCATTTCTCTTGGGAGCTTGGAGCTTGGTCTTTAGGCCTAGGAGTGTGATTTTTGAATCCCTCTTAGTGGAGGGGATAAAGTTTTAAGCTGGGAGCTCGACCTTAGGCAAGTATAACTTGCCAAATCTACAAACATTAGATTTAGAATTTCTCTATTGTAATTATTTCTTGAATATGATTAGATAGAAATGTTTTTCTACATGATTTCCTATTACTTTAGTTCTAGGCATGATTTATTTTTATAGATTTTATATATGTTTCTGCTCTTGCCCATTTTTAGATCTAACCGTGAGACACGGGGTGTGATCTTGGAATCATATGTGATATCCATATTTTTATTGTGTATTTTGGTCCCATTCTCTATGTGAGACTCTCACATAGCCTTGTATTTTTTTGGTTTGGAGTTTGGTGAAAATCGGAACATGTTTCGGTTTTTAAAAAATTTATTTTTAGAGTATTTTAAGGAATTGATCTATCAAATCTCAAAATTTATGAAATCTAATTATCCCATGTTGTAGGGTATTTTATTTTATTCAATTTTGACTTTTAAAACTCTGAATTCTGGGTTAAAACGAAGTTCTTTTGGCCGTTACAGGTTTCGCGTATATTTTGACTTTTCTTTGTTGTCCCAGACCGATATACCGACGGTATAATATAGTATACCAAAGTTATGCCAATTTATATATATTTATACTCTCTTTCTTTCGTCCGGTATACTATAGTATACCGTCGGTATGCCAATTTTGACTGTTTTTGGCTGATTTTGTCTGTTTTGAGCTATTTTTGTCTGTTTTTGTCTGTTTTCAATTTTTTTTGAATATATTGACTCTTTAACATGATTTGATAACCATGTATTGGTAGAGAATGATTATATACTATATATATTACATGAGTTTGTACACCCTATGTACCCGACACCATTATATGTCCTTTGTTGACACCATGCCTTTACATATGTTCACTGTCGAATAAAGCACTATTCATTGACTTATAGGACATGTCTCTAGTATGCTAGGGGGTGATTTGCTACCCTAGATATATTAGCCATGATCATAAGACCAGTCTCTTGTATGCTAGGGGAAGATTTTCTACCATAGATACATTAGCCATGATTATAGGACCAGTCTTTTGTATGCTAGGGAATGACTTATATCCTAGATACATTTTCCATGATTACATGACCAGGCGACCTAGTATGTTAGGGGATGTTTACAACCTATATGTAAACCCCCTGATTTTTCAAAATTTTTAAATCTGGACTTTTCACAATTTTCTGGAATTTTCTGGGAATTTTCTGTAATTTAAAAACAGAGTTTTAATATTTAAATGATTTTTAAATGATAATAAACAGTATTAAAATATTATGAAAATAATATTTTTGGGTGTAAAATAAAAAACTTGACTTAGGATAATTTTTTGGGAATTTATCGGGCCCCGGACCTATTTTAAAACACCTAAAAATTATTTATTAAAATTATTTATTTATTTATTAATTATTTAATGATTTAAAATTATTATTATTAATTAAGCCCAGCCCAGCCCGCGGCCCGCTGGACCCGGCCCACCGGGCCCAGCCCCGAACCCGAACCCAGCCCAGCCCCAACCGGGTCGGGTCGGGTCTGTCAGCCACCCGACCAGCCCGTGCCCGCAACCCGGCCCCCTCTCTCTCCCCCACGAACCCGATTCCTCCGGCGGCCGCCCGCTTCTTCCGCCGCCCTCCGCGCCTCGCTGGCCACGTCGTCGTCCCCTCCGCGCTGCCCGGCCCACGACCCTGGCTGCTCCGCCTTCTCCGCCACCCTCTCCGCCCCGCTCGGCTCCCCTTCCCCTCTATAAACCCCCCCGGCCGCATCTGCTCCGGTCAGACCCCCTCGCCGTCCCCCAGCGCCGCCGTGCCCTCCGCCTAGCTCCGCCTCGCCTCCACCGAGCCCCGGCGACCTCCTCCGCCTAGCCGGCCTCCCCCAACCCAGCGCAGCCTCGACAGCGCCCAGTCGAGCCCAGCCACGCCGCCGCCTCGCCGCCAGCGCCGCCTCCGCCGGCCAGCACCCGAGCCCAGAGAGCCTCCGGCCGCTCCCGCGTCCCCTCCGCCTCCTGCCGAGCCACCGCGTGCCTCGTCGGAGCTCCGCCGGTCAGCAATCCCTAACTCTAACCTTAGATTCGATTTCTTCGAATCCGACACGTGTCGGACACGTGTCGGACACGATTCGACCCCGGTTTTTGGGCCCCGTTCAGGTGCGTGTATCTTCTTGCTCGTAGCTCGAATTTCGATTTCGTAAATTGCGTTGCGAAGCCTGTATGACCCTCTCGGTGCCCGGATAAACCGCTCGGGGCATCGCGTCCCGTGGTGATCGCACACCGCGATCCAAAAACAGAAAAAATCAGACACTATTTCACCCCGGAACTGAGTACGTCCGGCCAAACGGGACGACTTGGTCGCGTGCGGTCTTAACAGATTCGTGCGCATCATCGATACGGATGTGTGAGATTTCACGAAAGCTGATTCGGGTGTGCGTGCACACCGGAATCAACGCGTATCCGCGGACATCGCCCCGTATCCGACTTTTCTACAATTCACCCTAACTTTGTGTACACACGTCGGATTGAAACGAAACTTACGCCATCGAACTCGTAGTGATACGCTGGTCCTGTGGGTCAAGTTTGGTTCGATTCTGAGAACATTGACGAAATCGCGTGTCGTGGGCCCCACAAGCCCCGCTCGACTGGCGATTTTGTGATCGGCTCATCGGAATCCAATTCTGGAAGTTCCGTTGGGTTCGTATCATCGTTCCTGACCTATTGACACTAAGTTTGGTGAATTTGGAGACCTTTGATCCAGACACGTTTTTCGGTGCAAAGCGGGCCCACATGAGGACCCCGTTTTGACCCGAAACTGCCGTTTTTGTCCTTGTCTCCAAATTGGACCCAAGGACAGGCGTTTCTAGCTGATTGATATTTTCTGGATCTGATGGTGATGTTTATTTCAGCAACCGGAGTACCGTCTGCAAATTCAACTGAAGTCAGAGCCGCAAACCGAGCCGGAACCACAGGCAAGTGTACCTTGCCAAACCCTGCAGCTTGCTACCTATTTTTCTGGACTTATTTAGCATCAGTGGGCAAGTAAAGCTTGCCAATTCTCAGTAATTCCTGACATAGTATTTTACTTGATTTCTTGTGGATTTAAATATAAACTTGTTTTAACTGCTTAACCTAGGAAACGTGTGACGTACTTAGTGTCCGATCATAGTCGGGTGCCAACACCGTACGCGGTGTTGGGTACGTCATTTAGAGATGGATATTCGATACCCTTACTCTTGGTACTTGTCCTATCAAGTACAACAAAACCCAGGACACTTGATACTATTCATGAGACAGAATCCTCTTGAGATATTTATGATGATTCTGTATAGGATACAGGTTATGACATGGACAGTTTATTCCTAGACATTATATGACTGCTGCATTAGTTATGATCTTGCGTGTCATGGACATAAGACGTGTGATTACATTGGGTGGGGAGAGACACACAGGCTACAGGCTGTTTTCATATATATATATACTATTAGTGTGAGGTCGTAGACTCTCCAGCAGAGCTAGACCCTTTACGTGTTATTACTGCTACCGGCTCTACGACACAGAGCTTGTAGCGGTCTCAGCCTGAGTTCTAGTGATGCTCTCAACTTGCATTTATCACTTAGCTGGTTACATAGTTTACCCTGCTGTTTCATTTAATTTTGCTGCACTGCTTATATTTTGGCTTGTATTATCTGTACCTTGTTATGTCCCCTGAGGACCTGGAATGGACTATGTCCCCAGGTATAGCTGAAGAGATCCATCCAGAGATACCCCATACCAGAGCACTTCCAGGAGCTGTACCAGGACCTGAAGACGAGCTCGCACCAGAGGACTTCTCCTGAGCATTGGCCGTATGTAGTCATTTATTTCTCTTTCCAGTTCCTTTATTTCCTGTCTATTGGCATTGATGTATCAGACATATTCTCGGATTGTTTCCCGAGACATTTATTTGAGATTTGATAGTTATTTCTATTTGCATTACTCTGGCATTTAATCTGTGATTATCTGTTGTGGATGAGATTAGAATAATCTGTGACCTGTATCATTGGTTCTATTTACTGTTAGACTACAGCTTAAGCATGCCATGATGGATCCATTAAATTGGGTTGTCCATCGGTGCGTGCTGCTGGCCATTGCCGCGTGTCCAGTCCTTCGACATTTTGGGACTGGGGCGTGACACTATATACACTCGACCAGTACATGGTAGATAGTGGCTCGTGGTAGCGCACTCCTGTCTTCTGGCTTATATATATTTTATGTTGTGTCTTGTCTTAACTTATGCTTTTAACTGTCAAATCACTGTCCGATCTCGCATATCCATTCGAGGAGTATCATGTCTAGGATGGATTCTGCGAAATGTCACACCCAAAATCCTAAACGAAAATTTTAAGGATTAAAGCAACTAGCTTGAATAATTAGATCATCGGGAGAGAAGAATCTCTAGGTTGCATTCAGTCCAGTTGTCTAGCCACATTTCTTAGATAGATTTGGAGCACTCCATCGTGAGAGGCACATTTCTAGCACACTGTCGACTGGGGTAATCACGTATATGTAGTTGACTACTAGCTCACCATTATATGGAGCATACTAGGCTAGTCGTCGTGTGATGCCACTTTCTAGGATGCATGCTTTGAGGCTGGGAAGTCCAATACATATATTCATACTTGGCTCGCCGTTGAGTGATGCCATTTTCTAGGATGGAGATTTCGAGGTTGGGTAGTCCACTATATATATTATCTTAGTTATGGCTAGATTTAACTTGGATAGTCTGCAGAATATGTGACCAATAGAGAGGTTCTCAAATTATATTTATTAGTAATTAGTATTGTGATAACCCTAGTTAGCTAATGATAGCAAGTCGTAGAAAATGCTTGACCATGCTTCTTTGGTTGTTGGCTTTTACTTTATGCTCGCGTATTATCTTTTCTTTTCTCGCATTATCATATGTGTCGGTGGGTGGCCAGAGGCTAAGTTATACTCGGAAAAAGATCCATAACCCCGATCCTTGTTTTGTTTAAGTGTTATGGTTCCAATTTCGAGAAGTTTATAAGTTCTCTTATTGCTTGATGGCTTATCTTTTCTTTAGCCATTATGTTCAATCATTGTTCCTATGCATATCTACTGCTTATGCCATATTCTAGATCATGTACTCACATGCTATATTTGACCCTTGTACTGTATATGTTTACATACCCGGACTACCTTATATTTTCATATGCTCCATATTACCTTACCTGTTCTTAGTCATTATTCCTGATATTTTACATGTTCTTAGTTATTATTTCGGCACATTAAATGTTCACATATCCATATTTATTTTTCTGGTTCCATGTTTACTTTATGTCACCCGTGGTTTACTTTATGTCACATGTCATTTAGATTATTGTCTTTTCTTTTCTCGAGATAAGTGCATTGGTAGGGCACGAATCTCGAACCGCATTTATTTATTTGTCTTTATTCATTGTTGTGGGTTTTAGTTCATAGATTTGGCTTTCTTTGTGGTACTTGCTAATGGAGGTCTGACCCCACTGGTTTTGTCTGGCAATATCTCGTAGCAGTCTCGGAGGATCTACCATCACTTTTACCGGATGGTTCGCACCCGGAGGATTACGGCTCGAATTTGCGAGTTGGTTATCTTATTATCCCACTTTATATTGTACTTTCTTTTTATGGTGTATTAGCCAAGGACATGTGTTAGTCCTTGTTTCTGGGTCTTTATTACCCTCCGTCTTTGGACAGTATAAGTGTATTATTTGGATCGTGGCTAGTTGTACATTTACGTACTTTTGTGTATATTCAGTTAATATATCTTTTTTTATGTCAACTCTTATGATTATATATGATGTGTTTGGGATGCCTTACCCATCGCATATATGCTTTACTCTTTATTGTTTCTTGTGTTGTTTGGATTGAGATAGGAATTGTCTGACCATAGGAGTCATCGGTGGCATGCTAGAGTTCTCCCACTTATCTTATAGACAGCCGTGACCGTATTTTGGGGTACCTTTGTACTTTGATATACGTAGCTAGCTTTGTCATGCACCCGTTCTTCAATATTCTAGTTTTGGGGTGTGACACTTATTTATTAACATGCATCAACTTACAAAATAACGAACTAAACATGCATAATCCTTTTTATTAAGTGTGGAGGTAAAGCAAAGAAGGGATCATCAAAACCACCTACCTGAAGACAACTATCTACATCGTTGAGAATAACTCTGAATAATCTTTCGGATGAGCCCAATTCTAAATGGCACTTCGCCAATGAACCAACTCAAGGACCAAAGCGGAGCTTGGTATTACATAATACACCACTCAGAAAAAAAAATTATTCTCGAAACTTCCAAGGACAAATTCCTCCAACTGAACACTTGACCAATAAAGAAATTGATGCTCAATCTCTGAATCAAACTCTTGCTTTAAACTTCATATAACATATCTGCCACACTCTCTGTACTCAAGCCTATGCTTTCTCTTCCAATCCATAACAACATCAAAATATCCAATAATGAGCTCACTGAACCCATGGAGCTTCTTTTTCTAGTCCAACTTGAATATGCTTTGCAAAATTTCAAAGATTGATCAAACACAACTCTGATTCATTTCTCAATCAATACAAGGCCCTCACACCTTCAACAAATTCGCCAAATAACTATACAACAAAAATTAATCCAATCATATCCAAAACTTAAATAACAATCCTCTACTTCCATCTATACTCGTCTCATGCAGAATCAAATTGCATAACTCACTGGAAAACTAACACTCACAACACCAATGGACCAACCTTAGAACTAGGGTAAATCCACCCAAATACTTTACCTCAATCTTATCCGAATCAAGAAACATAGCCAAGCCGATCAACCGATATCTCCCAATTGAAACCAAGAGTCATACCTCAACCAATCCAAATAAATCTCAAAATATCAAGTTCAAATCTTCCAAACCTTACAACATCAAGGTCCAAATCCTATCATATATCAATACACAACTCTCGCTAAAAAAAAAAAACAGTTTCTCTGAAGTTATCATTAAATCGATCTGTGTTCCATCTTCTGAGAACTTCTTAATCTATGAAACAACCAATCAAAATCAAAATCCCTACTGTGCATATTTTGATCGTACTATTCCAAACATGATGTCAATTCTGATAACATCATCCAAATTTACCAAGTATAATTCATCTTTATTTTATCCCCAAGAAACAATCTCAATTCATCTCTTGCTCAGAATATATCATTTTTTTATACATCTTGCTTATCGAATTTCTTCCAATAACATGAAATCATGCCCATCAAAATATAATCCATTTTGTTTAGTCAACAACCAACTCTTTCCAATCAAGATATCTCAAGTATCCGGCTTATGCAGACCACAATGATACCTCGAGTAAGAATAATCCAAATCCAAGTCAATTTAAATCCAAGGATCACACCACCATCAACAACTTCTTCCAAGTGCATGATTTTGCATCATAATCCAAATTTGTCAATAAAATTTTGTCTATCATCTTCACTTGAGCATCATCAAATAAGCCAATTCGATGATAAGCATTCAATCCGACTATTCTCTGATACCATCTCGTTCTTTCGACCACAAACAATCTATCCAACTCTAAGCAATCATGCAACCAACATCCAAATACAATATGTTATCCCAATCACAACAATCATCAAACTTCTCAAGAATCCACATAAAATCCAAGTCTTAACTTTCAATCTCACTACCCCAGCTCTATAATATATCAAGACAACTCTTCTAAGGTCAATCAAACCGATCATATCTCTTAATATTGGGACATCTATTTAACCACTATGCTAGCTCACAAGGCAATACTCTAGCATCTCATAACTCATATACGACAGGCAACCAAATCACTGCACTCACCCTAAATCCTAAGGTCAGATCTTATCCAACAATTTAGAGCATTCTACCCAGCTCTTCTCACTCACATTGTGACCCCCGAATCTTGGTTTTCTAAAATTTCCTAGGTTCAATATCTAAAAATCGTATTTAGAAATAAATCAAATTCTATTGTAATATATTCTTGCCACTATTTTATACAACATGAATATATTATTTAAAATGGCCCAAGAGTAATACTAATTTATTCTATAGCCATATATTCTCTAGTAAAATCCATTGAATTGATATAAAGTCATTCTCCACTAACCAAATTATTTAAGTCATAGCTTCCAAGTCTTCCCCCTACAACAACATGATTTACAAAGGACTAGCCTTTGAGTATGACTTACTAAGGATTTTCCATTGGGTTACTAAACGATAAAAAGCCCAAGTGAAATACCCAACCTTTATATTGATTTTGGGTTAGTGTTTTAATAGAGTACGTATTAGGTCTTTATTGGAATTTTATTAATATAGAGATTTAACGTGAATCTTAACTATGGACCTTAAGATGATTATTAGTAGGTAAATAAAGAATTTAGCTAGATATATTTAATTAAGTTAGGCATTTGGAAATAGAAATCTATGAGCTATGGGCTCAATCTTTATTTTGATTCATGTTTAGTAATCTTTAGAGAAGTTTCTAGATTAAAAATAATTAGCATGTGATTTATTAAAGGTAGTTAATTAGTTATAACAACCTATTTCTAGATAATTCCTAATTAGTTTGAGGGGATTGAACCTAATCAATTAACTAGTCTAGATTAATTTATCACATGATTCTCGGACTAAACTTGGAGCCCAAGTTTTCTAGCATATTTATACCCCAAGTTCCTAATTATTTTTTATTCCAAAAATCTAAACGAAACTCCAGCCCAAGCCTATTCCTCAAACCCAAAACCCTAACCCATCTCATGTTGTATCTAGTGTCCAACCTTCCTCGTATCCGCCACAGATATCCCATGTTAGCCGTGTGTTCGGCCTCAGGTCCGATATCGGGTGTCCATATACAATAGTATGTATCTGATACATCTGATTACAGAAATCCAAAAATATAATTTATAACAAAATCTAATTTTCTCAACCCCGGAACCATTTTCGACGAGCATGGTGACGTCTGCACCTCAGTATCACTATTGGATCAGCGTCCCTGTCCCAAAATACGTAGGACTAGAAATACGTAAACATGTCAGCCGTATGTATATGGCAACTCCAATATATGGATACCATAACACATACGTACGTTGTATTATGAATAATAATTCATAAGTGGTATATAATTGTCACAAGTCACAGGGCATAACTAGATCTCATCCACAAAATCAAATAGAAATAAATAACCAATCTACTATATAACTGAATCTCAATATGAAGTATCAAAGAATGATAGTCGGGTGAAAACAAAATCCACTACCAAACTAGAATATAAGGGAAGCCACATAAGAACATCTAATGAACAATGAGACTCGAAGAGAAGACCTCCTTGAAAGAGATAAGTAGCAAGTCCTGATCCGTGCTCCTGCGAATAGTCAAGATCGTCTACACCTGGAAAGGGACCAGGTCCTCAGAGGGACGTAACAAGATACATAGAAGCATGCCAATTGAATACAGTAAACATGCATAATAGACAGAAAATATATAAGTATGATGTACTAGACAATCTATATGAAATGCATAATGAGGACAATTATTTCGACGTATGGGTAGGTGTATGATACTCTATCTATCTCACAACTCACACACATGTCCATGAACATCATCAGCCGTCATACCACGAGGGTAGCGACCATCATGACACCATCAGCCGACATACCACGAAGGTAGCGACCATCGCAACACAACTCCCATAGTGCGTGCTAGTTACTATGGTTTACCAGAGTGGGTAGCCCATACGCCTACTGACTGTCATTTTCTTCCATGATACTATGTGTCAAGTGTGTGTCAATATATATAATATATAATTATGACTAAAAAAACATATATAATGAATATATGAAAATATGATAAGCATGTATAGTACTGTAAGCAATTTGGCAAGGTATACTTGTCTGGCAAGAAGCTGCAAAGTGTAAGCGTCCAGACGTCAGGCACAATGGATCAGAAACTATGGCATCAGAATGAACGTCTCCAGATGCTGAAATAAATATCACCAATATTCCCAGAATAAACGAGATAGCTAGAAAATACTACCCTTTCATTCAATTTGAACACATGGACAAAACAGTAATTTTGGGTCAAATCGGGTCCACATGTGGGCCACTTTGTACCAAAAAGTATGCCAGAGGTAAAGGTCTCTAAATGGAACAAATTATAGGTCAAACAAATTCTAAACGTCAATAAGAACTCAACGGTATGTCCAATTTTGGATTCCGGTGAGCCGAACACAAATTTGCCCTTAAAGTCAACCGTGGGGCCCGCAAATAGGCAGCTTGGTCAACTGTCTCAAAATCGCGTGAAGGGTCACAGGACTAGCGTGATACCACGAATCCAATTGTACAAATTTTGTCACATTCTGACGAGCGAACACTAAATGGTGTGATATTTTACAAAAATTGCAATACGGGAATTTTTTACGGATACAGGTTGATTTCGACGCGCACACACGTCCAAATCAGTTTCCGCCAAAGTCCACACGTCAGAATATACCATACGCGTCTTTCAGTGCAATTGGTACGCGATGTGGCAGTCCCATTTGGCGGGATGCGCTCCGTATCATAATTTTCCAATATTTTAAAAAATAAGTTTTTGGTCGATTTGGAGGTTGAATAATTTAACACATAGAACAAATTAACAAAAAATAAAAGAACAAAAAAAATCTTGGTTATATGGAGAAGAAAAACTCTTTAATTAGTTTTCAAAAATATTAAACAGGTTGATGGCAAATTGGGTGTGAACATGAAATTTTGGATTCGAAATTCTGAACTGTTTTAGTCTGTTTTTTGGTCATTTTTTGGTCAAAATTCCGACCAATATAGGGCACAAAAATTCATTCCGCTTGAATGAAAACCCTAGAGGGTTAGGTTGTGAACATACACGAATAAACCGCACGTAAAACGGATCACAGATGAAGAAGATACAATACTTAGAATATGGGTGCTCGGAGCGGTATTTCTGCGCATGCGCGGTCCGGGCGGCTGCGACGGCGGTCTGGGCGCGGGGCGGTCGGTGCCGGCGTGGCATCGGGGTCGGCTGGAGTCGAGCTAGGGGTTGGGTTTGGGTAATGGTGGATGGTTGGGTTAGGGTTTTTAGTTTATGTTTTATGTATAAGTTTATGTGTGTATATATATATAGATAGGGAGAAGGGGAAGAAAGTCGCGGGTTGCTGTGGTCTGGGGGGGGTAGTTTTTTAGGATGAATTTTGCTAGGAAGTTGTTAGTTATTAGGAATAGGATTTAGGTTGGTTTAGGTTTTAGTTAGGACTTTATTTAGTAGATTTTATTTTCTTTTTCTTTTCTCTTTTCTCTTTTTCTTTTATACTATTACTATTACTATTATTATTATTATTATTATTATTATTATTATTATTATTATTATTATTATTATTAACCTTATATTTATTTATATATATATTCACGTATATAAATGAGGTTTAAAAATCCAAAAATCATATTTGCACACCAAATAAATTCTAAAAATTTATTTTATGAAGCTTTAAATAAAATGCCACACTCAAAATATTTTATAAAATGTTTTATAATTAATAATTAGATCAAATAATTATAATATCTAATTAACAAATAATTAATTAAATGATTATCTACAAAATAGGTTTAACATTAAATAATATGTAATCATACAAAAAGGGAGTTCACTTAATTTGACACGGAGAATTATGGGATGTTAATTATAGAAAGTTGAGATAGAAAAATAACCGGAAATAAATTATATATATAAGTCTAAATATTTAACCATTAATCTATGGTCATCACACTAATGTTATACTAGCACCAAGGGATCGAATTTCTAAGCCGCGAAAGGATCCTGCAGGTAGTGTCTCCTGTGTAGGCTATTTTCTATGAAGGGCGATACAGACTTTGGGGCCATCCTATATTATTAATGTCCAAACCACGGTGAAGTATCCTAATAAGATTATTGGGTTTAAATTGATAAAAAAATCTAAGACAAATACAAGAAATTCAAATTACACACGAGATACCTATTTTTGGATGAGGGAGTTTACAGAGGTTCTGGTAGATCTTCGATCAGACGGGCCTTCTTTCTAAGACGACGAATTCCTAAACAAACCCTCTGTGTGTGTTTTTTTCTTACTTACTTCCTTTCTTTCAGTTTCTTAATTTAAGGAATTTTCTCTCTCCCTCTCCTCTTTCTTTCTCTTCCTTTATATTTTTAGGAAGAGATGAGTCCCCATGACTCTTTTTTTCCTTTCTTTCTTATGTTTCTCTCTATTCAGTAATGGATATTTAGGAATAAAGAAGAATGACATAGGAAATGAACTTAGTAAAGAAATGGAAACATTTGACTCTTAGTTATTAGAGTATGTGACAACAGTATATATGGGAGTTTGAGCTTGAGTTGAGCTGAAGAAATCGAGGAATAAAGTCTTGGTGTTTGGTGAATTAAATTCTTGGGCTTAAGAAGTATTAAAGTATTCTAACAGTCTAACCAATATTTAAATGCTCGTATAATAACAAATTATTTTATGGGCCCGAGTAGTTCGGATAATTAGTCGTTGGGCTAAATAGATTTTAGGAAGGTGTTTCGGCTTCCACCTTAAAGCAAACAATTATTGTTGGTCTAAAAACTTTTGAGCCAAACTCAATATTTGAGTCTAGGCTTAGGAATTCATTTTGTAAGTAATTAGGTATGGGCCTATTGAATTTGGATGGGCCAGAACTAAACTATACAATTAGATTTAAATTAAGAATTTATGCTAATTAATTGGTTTGAAATAGTTTCTTCCCTTTAATAACATAAAATATTTTGGAAACAAATAAAAAATAGATTGGAGGGCTAAGGCTCTTATTAGACTTTTAGGTTTTGAGGGTTAGAATAGGAATTTATTACAGAATAAAATCTAACACTTCAATATGGTCTTATAGGTGAACCTAAGAGCAACTACCACTTTGGACGGAGGAAAGTACTCTATCCTTTGTAGTGAATTATTATATTTTTCTTATTGGCATGTTCATGACACAGTAGGACACATGGCTCATGCTTGATCTTCATGTCTTGTATTGTATTTTGTGTCATGTCATGTCATGATCGTTATATCGAATCGGGAGGGGAAATACCCGAGTAGATATGCGAACCACCCTGATTTTTCTCATGCCTTACATGACTAATAGCCACCGTATATTTTATATAAGGTGAGCTTGACTTTACCCTAACCATCCACATGTTGAAACATGCATTTCATTCACATTAGCTACTTGTTACATTTTCATGTCTTGTGCATCTTGTTCACTTTTTTTTTCCATATTAGGTTTATTATATTGTTTACTTACTTACATGTTCTATATTGAGTATTGTAATTCGTTCCAATTCTTACTGGATGTTGACATATAAGGTGATAGAAATGTCATTTAGATCGAAAGACTAAATTTGAGAGATTAGATAGAATTTATGTATAAATAGATCGGAAGGCTATGTTTGAGAGATTAGATAGATTTTATGTATAAATTGATGTATATTTGACGAGGCATGTATATGGTGATTTACCAGATTTATCTCCAGAGTTATGACATGTATGATGTACTCAAACCATACTAGTAGACTATGGTGATCATATGCATGCGTAGGTAGTGTTTCTTAATTTTATCTTTATTTAGTTTATGCGATTGAGAGAGATTGATAATCATAAGCATTCGATGACTATCGAGGTTTCAAACAGCTGACTACCACTGATACTATGGCGTAAGCTGGACGTTCACAACTCATACCCAAATCAACCTAGCACAGGCGTGACACATTTGTATGGTGGCCCATGTAGGTCCATCCAATAATACTTAGGACTAGAATGCTATTGGGATCCTACAAGCTAGGTCCAGATTGAGAACTCTCACCTCCCCTAGGAGATCCTCGGCGGCGAGGCCTCCACTTTCTAGGGGGCTCTATCTAGGGCACCATCATCTAGGACGCCATTGGTAGAGAAGGAGAAGAAGAAGCACTGGAAGGAGGGGGAGTTCCTCTAGGAGGAGCTCGATCCTCCTAGATCTGACAGACGATCAGTGGTCGTCCACCAGAAACACGGGAGAGGCGAAGGAGCGGAAGGGCTCCGAAAAGATACGAGATCGGTGGTCGTCTACCAGATCTGACCAACGGTCGTAACCTCTTCCTCTTCTACAAGTCCCCCAACTTCTAGCCAGTCTGCTTCGAGGCCACTGAGTTCGACCACCTCCCGCAACTCCTCTCTTCTGCGCTCGTCCCGCAAGGACCAGACCAAGAAGCAGGTGAGCCTTGTCTTTGATTCATTTTTTATTATTTTGACACTAATCGAGTAGTGTTCAAGGGAATGCCTATAAGAGATAATTATTTGTTAGGGATTTAAAAATTGATGGATTATCACAATGAATCATGAAGCCTGAGATAAGATTATTTTTATTGTTGGCACGTCTACTGAGAGTTTTCGTATCGAGTTCATGGTTTGATCATCTCTTTAACTTGTCACATGTGTTGGAGATCTTCTAACTGGTGGAGATTTATATGTTGTGAGTTTGACGACATCTACCAGTTTTTACAATATTTTTTATTTTTTCTCATCTAAAAATTGATGAGATATATTTTCTTCTACCGGATGGTATTAAATTCCTCATGTATAAATTGCTCCAAATTGTAGACCGTCTTTGATGCAACACCATGTTGCACTTCCTCATGGTTCCATGGAAAAAGTTATTTATGTTGCCACAGCTGGTCAATACAGCCTAAATGCATGTGAACAGCTATCTATATAATTTTATTTGTTTTCGCTATCAACATTTTCAGGTTCCTTAGTGTATCAATTATGATTATGCATGTTTCTAGGACACGATACTTGAGATGGAGTTTCAAGGTGTCAAAAAGGAATTCACCATGCTTCAGGTTTGTAACTAGCTTATTTCTGGTAGTTTCAGTTGAATTTATCCTATTCAGTTAGGGTGCAAACTATTGTTTGGCTAGAAGGTATATACCAAAGCTTTCTTGACTCCTTTCTGCAGACATGGCATGTCTGTACACTAAGGTCTATTGCCTCAAAACTTGCTTTTGTACACCTCTTTTAACTGGACATATAACTATACATAAAAATAATATTATCTCAGGCTTCATGATTCAATTTATCATAGATTCAATTCATAGCAAGATGTAATCTGAAAAGAGTGGTAGCTGTTAATATAATTTTTGTGTATTTCCTGAAAGGTTATTATATGCAATCACATACAAATGTTTTAGATGTCATATTAGGTTTCTTAGTATTCTATGTCGGGAACATGTTGAATACAATTCAAAATGTAGGGTACCAATAAATATCTAATATTATATATTTATATATATTAGAAGATGCAAAATATATCTGAATGTGTGAAACTAATAAACTAAGTCTTACTTGAAGGAGAACGGAGGAAGGAGAAGGTTTGATTTGGGATAAATCTACAAAAGAAATTTAGGGTATCTTGTAATACTTCTGCAATTTCTTTTAGTTTCTTCTTTGCTTAACTGACTGGAAAAAAAGCCTTGATTTCAGTATCAGTCGATGTCAATACGGGACACTATAGAATCAAACATGTTGAAACAGATATGATATGACCGATACATGTAGATATTGGGCCATACTACAGACCTTGTTTTTTTTGGGACTCATGCAGGAGGAGGAAGGAATATGCAATGGAGTATTTAGGGGCTAGTGTCGGGGTCAAAATGAAGCAAAGAGAAGTGGCCATGGCTCGGGGTCAAACTGAGGAGAAAGAGTTAAGGTTTTATTTGAGTTATTGGGATAAGAGGTAATGTAAGTAAAACCTCCCACATGTTTATATATAGAACCGATTTGTGTAAAAAGTTGCTTGACATTTCACTTTCTTGTGTTTTTTAACATATTGAATTTATGCTGATAAATTAAACGATTTAGTTTGTTGGTTTGGGTCGTTTGTGCTGGTAAAAATTGAAATATTAGTTGAACATATGCATATACATATGTGTGTGCGCGCACATATTGGCTAAAGTAGTCTAGTCGAAACACAAAGACCTTAAAAATCAGGTTAGATGTTCGAATTCTCGGGCTTAACACGCCCTTAAATATTAAAGGAGAGATATTTTTGCCTTAAAATATCATGATTTTTTGGTGCAAATTTATCTATTTATGAGGGCTTGGTTCAAGACATGATTATTGAAACAAACTTAATGTAATCGATTTTTAGGCAAATTGTGTGTTATTTGACATAGTTATGTTGTGATCAAGATCACCGAATGTTCAAGGTCTAAAACTTGTTCTTATAATGGTGCTTTTTGTTAAGGAAAAAAGAAAGTCCAAGATTACTGAAGATTTGATGGCAAATTAAATTACAAACCTTGGCTCAGAATATTTTCTTGTGCCACTATGGCTTCATAGTGAGCATCTTCTCTCCTAAAAAACAAATATATTTCACAAGTGGTCAAAACTATTTGATTCTTTGCCTCCCCCCAATTTGCAGCTCTTAGATATCTGGCGGTCCGAACTCAGTAGTTCAATGACGTTGCAATAACTATAAGTGCTGTCGAAAACTACTATTTTGGATGTAGGTTTCTGTAACATAAGGAGTCCGATTTGGATTGGGTATGTTGCCATGGAGCAATATAATGCTCATGTATTAAAATGTAGATAATGTATTCTTCATCAAAACATATAGTTATTACAATTAAGAAGTTTTATTAAATAATCTAATTTTTTTTATTGAGTTATATAAAAAGAATCTAATCAATTTGTTTATTTTCTAAATATCCATTTCCAAATTTCTAAATACCAAATTCCTTAATAATTATTTAAACTAATATGTAATTATATATTAATTAAAAAATGAATTAACCACCCCCTATAAGACTTGATTTATTGATATCTGATGTTTTGTGGATATACTTAGACTCAATCCAACAACAAACATATACAATATTGATCATATGGATTGAATCATATATACAATGCTTGGATACCAATTCATTCTAATACTATATCAACCACTCTAATAACTTAGCACTCACTCACATACACTATATACTAAATAGAATGCCCAAGACACCCACTCTAAGATACATAACTAACACATCCCTTAATCTATAAACGCACTATTCTCACAGTCACTAAACACTACATTCTAACACTATATCAACCACACCACACATGCCACACTCCATTGTATTGAATCAATCATATCAAATGTATCCGCTCATATATGTATATAGATAAATAAATAAATAGATAGATAGACAGACAGACACACAACTCTGCTCATACCCTAGACACTAAACACACTTAAAACACATCAATTCTACTTGCACACATTGATACCACTGCACCTATACACACAGATACTACGATATGCTCAGGTACACACACACACACACACACACACACTTCTGTGGACAAACTATGTTCTTAGCATAGAGCACATCTGTGCACCACCTCTCCCACTGCATACCATGCATATCCTAAAACCCAAAGTACACTATATATCTCCACTTTTATACACTATCATGCAATCTTTAAGGTATGGGATTGTTTGTGCTAGTTTGGTACTCATTTATGGGAGAGAGATACTTGTGTTTAGTGGTACCATCAATTGGTACCCTCTGAGATACCCTAGCTCTTATGGGTGATTTGATTATGGGGGAGTTAGTTTTTTTTTTGTCTCGCATGTGTCAAAAATAGGGGAGAGTTGATATCAAATTTATTGGTATCAGTAGTATTGGTATCCGCTAGTATCTCAATTGATATCAATGGTACCATATGTTCACATGTCCATATTGGTACTCGTTGTTTTTAACTTATATCAGAGATGTATACCATAATGGTATCAAACATAATGGTATCAAATATGTTCATATATGAAACTGATTATGATATCATATTGGTATCAGTAGTACCAACTGCGCCTAATGACTGTTATTTGAAACTACTACTGATACCATACGCACTGATACTATACTAGGATCTCAAGTATATTCCTATTGCCACACTTGGTTCACTCTTCCATACTTAAGACACTCTTTGCTCACAAACACCTTTATCCTAATTGCTACATAGTATAGCCTCCAACTACAACATAGATTTCAACAGACCCAAGCCCCAGCATTTCTCATAAATAGGCAAGGTTGCTTGCACAAACAATAAGTGCTGCTGCTAACCATTCTCACACTATAACCCCCAGCTAAAAACCTTGCTTGAGCTCTATTGCACACTGCCTATCCCAATCCAGTGCACAAGTGCACTGCACCATTCCTTCCCAGGTTTACTCACTCCCCTTTATAACTTGATACCAACCTGCACCTACACATCACCAATACTCCATTCCAACACAAGTATCGCATACTTGCTCTACCCTTAAATCCTCACATTTGTACTTGTTTCATTGATTCCTACATACCACTAATACTACACACATGGAACATCATCAGCTCCAAAAGAAGACCAGACAATGAAAATGTCAAAGGCTCAAAATGAGTTCATGAAAACAAGAACAAGGACCACCATGCTTAAATCCATGACAAAACAGGACCAAGGCAACATATACTTGGTACAGACCTCTTCAAGATATGTGAAACGGGTTCTACTTATTTAGAAGCTCATGTTCTCTCCCCTTCTACTGGCATACATGGACACATGCACATAACAACATATCATACATTCACAATAATCTGCATATTGGTCCATACAGAGACACACCTAAGTGTAGCTCCACACATTTTGATTTCTTCTTGATGCTTAAATTATATATATGTAATGCCAGTTGTTTGGTGGATCTCTTCTATATGTTTCTGGAAGTTGTGTTAGTCCTGCTGATTGGTATTTTTTTCTTCGGATTAGGTGCTCTTGCTGAAAAATGAAGGCTGTATGATGGAAGAGATGTGCTTCAAGTTCAGTGTTATATAATTAGGAAAGATGTTCATGTATTTTTTTGGAAAATGAAGGATGTGTTTGTATAAATAGATTATGGATGTTTAAGATAGTACAAAAATCATATATTTTGGTTATTTGGACATGTGGTTGGATGTTTGTGGTGTACGAATGTTTGTTTGATATATAAATTGTGTATAGTTCTATGATGTTTGTGATGTTATGGATTATACTGATATTATGTGTGGGAAGCATATACTATATAATTATAAATAGATTTTTTATCAAAAAATTAACTTTTTTTGACGATTTTTTTCAGTCAAGAAATGACTTTCTTGACGGTCATTACCCGTCATCTAGGCCACAGTCAAGAAAAATTGATATCTACCTTGACGGTTTTTTATTATTTTTTTTGACTGCTAAAAACTGTCAAGATAGTTTTATTACTTGACGGTTAAAAACTGTCAAGATAACAAAACCAAAAACCGTCAAGAAAAGTAGCAACTTTTTTTTACTGTGGCCTAGATGACATATCCAAAACCGTCAAGAAAAACCAATTTTCTTGTAGTGTGAGCCCACAATTAATCGAGGCGGACCGGCCCATGGGTTATTTTTTTGGGTCGGGCTCGTATCGAGCTAGGCTGACCCGGCCCATTTGACAGGTCTACCGGTATACGTACTTTGCTAGATATTATATACATGTGGGTACATTTCTATCCTTTAAAATGTTGTCAAATCTGTCGAATTCCTAAGTCTTGCACTTCTTCCCGTGATTAATGATTCTAAGGACTCGTCCCATCTCATGAAAAACAGACAGGTAAAATGATATTAAAACTAACAAATTTAGTTTTAAAACAAATTGACAAACATAACATAATGTTATGTTATTCCATATGTGATAAGCAATATGGTCTTCAAAGGATTTCAGAAGATAGCATCCGTTGGGTCGAGAGCCTCCTTAGAAGCTGGCCCTTCGGAAGGTTCGAGCTATCGATCATTTTGCCTTGTTCTTTGGATGGTCTTTTCTTCGTTATCATCAGAAGAAATCAAAGTTGAAGCACTAGCTGGTGGAGCTCTTTTCTTTGAATGTGTTTGGGAATGCAGTTGAAGTGTTCTATTCGGAGAGGACATTTTCGGTTCTGTTATAGTTAGAGGTACTTCACTTGTCCGTGAAGCTTGTCGTGCTTTGCGCTCCAAAGCCGTCGGGGACTTCCTTTTCTTGGCTTGGACTTGTTCCTTTGCGAATTTTTTTCATTGTCACTTTGGCAACAAAATAACTTGAAAATAAATAACAAACAATCAAAATCATGATCATGACTTAGAAATTGCCAAAATTTTGAGAGTCCTGACTATTGTTATGACAGCTAAAATTTTGACTCTTCTAAAGACAGAAAGTCTATGTCTTAGGACTGCAAAAAATTTGACAGTCCTTACCAAAGTTAGGACTGCCAAAATTTTGGCAGTCCGTTGTTGTCCCCGACGGGAATGTATCAGTTGCCAAAATTGGAAACCCCTAAATTTTGATTCAAAACTTCTTTAAAATAATCATTGGTTATAACCTAGAGTAATGTTTATAAACACATGAAATCAACATAGAAAGTAACATTCAAAATTAAAAAAATCCTAAAATTAAAAAAATTGAAGAATAGGTTGAGAAATAGAAAAGTTTACCTTGATTGGAAAGGAGCATTGTTTACTGCCATCTCTAATTAGGGTTTGGAACAATTAGGAGTGGAAGATGAAGTGTGGTGATGTGGGAAGAAGAAAGTAAAAAGAGAAGTACAGAGAGAAGGAAGTAAGAAGAGTAATATTTTTGAAGTGTGTTGATGTGTTATTCCTATCATTTTATGATGTAATCTTAACTATTTAAGTGTGTTATCTCCTATCGCATCTCTCTCCAATAAATGTGTAGTGTCGCTAACATTGACCCAAATAAATAACAACAAATAAAAAGGGTTATTTAAGGTAACATCTTCTATATTTTATGTTTATTATACAAATTTTTCTTATTTTGAAAATAATTACAGTAATATCCAGTATGTTTTATGTTTATCAGACGGAGCTCCTTTATATTTTATGTTTTATGTAAAAGAATTATTACACTAATCATCTTTAAAATATAAAACAAAATTGAAGATTGGTGTAATTATTTTTAAATTAAGAGAGTTCCTTCTAATAAAACATAGGAGAGGTTAGCACTAATAAAAACTCTTTAGACAGAAGAAAGCCACCACCTATCCACGTACTTACTATACTATTAAGTCCATATTTTCTTCACCACTCCAAAACAACAGCGTCTTAGATCTTCAACTCAACAACTTGGCTCTCTCTTCTCTCTCTCTCTCTCTTTTGTTCTCACCAAGCTTAGATGACACCACCACCACCCTCCTGTTCAAGCAGCTCACCACCAATGGCTCCAGCAGTGCTCCTTTTGCTCATGTTGGCCATGGCTGGAGTTTCAGGTGAGGAGCCTTGACACCAATCACTTCTTGGTGGTTAACTTTTTGTCCGAGTGTATGGTAGAAAAATATTAGCATGTTTGTGTGCTACTTGTAGTTATGAACCTTAAATATCTTGACATTTTTTTATTGTAATTTTAATGTATTGTGTTTGTAGTTGTGCTACTTCTGTATTTATTAAAACTCTTCTATCCCTTATTACTACTTCTATTATGACGCTCTGATCTTTACTTAAAGAGAAAATACATATTTTAAATTTACTTTTACTCTTATTTTTGTAAAAAAAAAAAAAAAAAACTCTCTAAAAATTCCTTCAAACTTTCTAGTACTACTTATTAGTTATGACATGACCCTTTAATATTTTGACATGTTTTTTGTAGTTTCCATACCTTTTGTTTCTAGTTGTATATTTCTTCTTAGATCTTTATTTGGTACCAAGGAGAACAAGAAAAACGTAAAAAATAACAAAAAAGAAAGAGAGAAAAGAAGAAGAAGAAGAAGAAGAAGAAGAAGAAGAAAAAAGTTATTTCCTGTGATAATTAATTATTGATATGTTAAATTCCTTTTTAGAAAAGAGGAAAATGAAGAAGAAGAAAAAGATATGTTAATCTGGTCTATATAAAAAAAAAACATTTTGTTACATATCTGAATATTATTTTTCTTCATCATCAATAAATGATAGTCCATAGTGTATCCGAAGATATTAGGGACTGACTGAAACTGAGATTTGTGTATATTTTGAATGATTTTGTTTGTAATGGGGATGGGGGGAAGATGGTGGTTGGTGTGTGTGCAAGCCTGATGCCAGCAGCAGCGACCTGCAGAAGACTATAGACTACGCCTGTGGGACTCAGGCCAACTGCGGCCCTATCCTCCAGAACGGGGCCTGCTACAACCCCAACACGGTGGTCAGCCACTGCTCCTACGCCGCTAACAGCTACTACCAGAACAACAACCAGAACCAGCAGGCCTGCGTCTTCAGCGGCACCACGCAGCTCGTCACCACCGACCCAAGTAATCAATCAATCAATCAAATATCAATTCATTTCGATGAGTTTGGGACTGTCATTTCTTCCTTCTTCGGCGTACTAGTGCCCCAAGACTATGTTGCACAGACATGACAATGACAAGCACAGGGTGACACGGACACGGCACCTATTTGGTGCGTCCCAGCATATTTTGGAGTGTTTGTGTGTCTGATACGTGTCAATGCAACCCGTACTTTTGGACTGCCCTCCCTGGACCTAGGTCGTAGGAATTGTACCCTCTATACCTTTTCACCTAGGCTCTTTATCATCTAGGCAAAACTTGGGGGTGATCTTGAACTGCATATCCAAATGGTAGTTATATCTATCTACCTGCCAACTAGTGTTCTAAGTTTTACGCCATGTCCATCTCATGCTTATTGCTATCTTAGCTAGGATTTTGGGGTCCGACTCTTACTCTTGACGTCGCTTTGATAGATGGTCGGTCAAATTTTGTATGGAGCTTTCTTGATGAAGATGTTCTAAGTAGTCCCTCTTCTGGTGCAGGTTCATCTGGTTGCAGCTATCCTTCTACTCCAAGGTACCTACTGCTACTATTCAAAATTTTACTTTTTCAAGAATCCTTCTAGGCTTGCAAATTATATATATATATATATATAATCTCAAGGGAATAATGTGTTCCTTTGATTATTAGTTTATTTTTTCCTCCACATTGTTAAGATAAATGTAGCTCGTGTAGGTGACATCCCTGGTAGGCATGCTTTGTTGTGGAATCTGATCCCTTATCTCTTTCTCTAGTGAATATGAATGTGAACACTCCTTTCTTTCTTTCTTTCTTTCTTTCTTTCTTATTTTTTGTTGTTTTGATGAGAAAGCATTGTGATAATTGTAATGTAAGGGATCCTTGGTTAAATAGAATTAGCACGAAACTTTCTTCAGTTGGTTGCAAGTGAAAGCTTGGGGTATCTTGTAGTGCTATGTTTGTGTAATTAGCTTATGCTATTGATGAGTGGATATTGCATTTGTATAGTACTATTTGGCTTCGAAATTTTGCTATGCAATTAATCTATCAAAGTCTATTTTCTTGCAACTAATTTTTGTATATGATCTCTTTCAACTTTTTGTTTTCTTCTTTCTCAGTGCTGCAGGAGAGAGCGGCGGTGGAACCGCCACGCCAGGCACCTCCCCACCCTCTGCCCCAGGCTCTTCTCTCACCCCGCCCCCGCTTGGCACTAGTTTCCCCCCGGGCACAGGCACAGGTACTAGTACTGGTAATGAAGAAATTATTGGATATGTCGTACGCAGTGTATCATTTTCATACCAACCGTTAGATTACGTTAGAGATGTGTGCATGCACACATTCTTATGCAATCTAAGGATTGGAGAGGGATTGGATGCACTGTGCCCGGTCCATACTTGGCACAAACACGAGCACGGGTGCAGGTTTTGGCGGCCTTGGTCCCACGGGTGCTGGGTTGGACAGCAATGCTAAGAATGCTATTGCTAGCTATCATAAACCTTCCTCCTATTAGACAAAAACCTAAATATAACCATGGCAGAAAGGAAATGATGCAAGCATTGAAAAAGCAGAGAAGGAAGAGGAAAGTATAGCAGAGGGTGATGGGTTATCGGATCGCGGGTTCGTCGATCCCGATCGACCCGTTAAGACAAGGGAATTTTTTTTACGGTGGGTTGTGGAGAATAATGATTGCCGGTTTGAAGTTTAAAATGGGCCGGAAATAAATCAGGGGAGAGAAATTTAATAAGGTTGGGGGCTAAAATAGGCCTGGTAAAAAATAAAAAATAGAAAAATATGTAGGCTAAACCGGTGGGCTTGCAAGAAAATTAAATTTAATTAAGAAATGTTAATTGGGCTGAAATGATAATTGATAGAAAAAATAGGCTTGGGCTTGGTAGATATAGAAATAGTAATTGGCCCAATGCATTCTCAATTTCTTAACACCTACCTAAATTATTTAGTTTATAAAATAATAATTATACTATTAATGCAAATATAAATAAATTAGGGATTATTATCATAGTATAAATGGATACCCTTATATAGAATTTTAGTTGGATTTAATTAGTGTTAAACTTTTTTTTGGTTTGCTAGAATTACTTTTAAACTTATTAATTAGTCTATGCTAGGTTTAATTCTAATATATAATCCTATGAATAAATACTTTTTGAAAATGGGGGTTTACATCATTCCATACTTAGAAGAATTTTGTTCCCTAAATTAGAATAAGATGCATGAAAAAAGGATTCGAATAATGATGTTGACAGGTAGGATAAAGCGGCACAAAAATTCGTACCTCGGTCCTAAAAAATATAGAAGAAGCGCTCACGAATGGAATCCTCTTATTCCCAAGTGGACTCGTCCGAGGAATGATCCTTCCACGCAATCGAACTAGCCGAATAGTTTGTCCCCTCAACACTTCCTCACCACGGTCAAGAATTTCAACTGGTTTCTCCTAATATAACAGACTTGGTTCAACTATAATCTCCGAATGGTCAAGCACATGACTAGGATTTGTCATGTATCTCCTTAACTGTTATGTGAAATAAATTGTGTAGTCCTTCGAAAGGCTGATGCAATGCAAGGCTATAAGCAACATCTCCAACGCGCTCCAGGATATCAAACAGTCTGATATGAGTTGGACTCAGCTTTTCTTTACCTCCAAATTTGGTCGTACACTGAGTAGGTAAGATCTTCAATAACACATAGTCGCCCTCCTTGAACTCTAAGGGTCGACGGTGAGTATCAATCCAATGCTTCTGGATACCCTGAGTTGTCCGAAGATGATTCTGAATCTGCTTTACCTTCTCTATTGTATTGACCACTAACTCTGAATCCATAATATACCTCTCTCCAATATTACTCTAACTACAGGAGAATGGCACTTTCTTTCATAAAGTGCCTCGAATGGGGCCAATATCTGACTGCTCGCTTGATAGTTGTTGTTGTTATAAGAGAGCTCAACCAAGTCCATGAATACTGTTGGAGCATTAGTTAGTCCGAATGGCATAACTAATAATTCATAATGCCCATATCATGACATAAATGTTGTCTTTGGTATATCCTTCTCCCGAACTCTCACATGATGATATCCTGATCGTAAATCTATCTTGGAGAAGACTTGCTCCAATTAACTGGTCAAACAAATCATCAATCCTTGGTAATGGGTATTTGTTCTTCACTGTCACTGCATTAAGCCGCATATAATCCATACACAACCGCGTCGATCCATACTTCTTCTTCACCAATACCGCTGGGGCTCCCCACGGTGATGCACTGGTCCGAATAAACTTCTTCGCCTTCAGTTCTTCCACGTGTCAATATAACTGATCAAGTTCTGATAGCGACATTGGGTACAACTTCTGGGATACTGGTTCTGCTCCTGGTATCAACTCTATACAGAATTATACTGCTCTAATTGGGGGTAATCGGGAAAGATCGTTGGAAAAGACATCCATGAACTCTTCAACTATCTTGGGCAACAGGTTTGCTTCCCTTGCTACTGTTGCGACTCCTCCCTCATACTGGTCTCTTGCTATTCTGCTAAGGCCAAACTTTTCTAGACCAAGAATTCTAAACAACATCCTACCTTCTAGACAGTCTATCATTGCATGACTGACTCTTAACCAGTCTATGCCTAAGATAACATCAAAGTTACCCATAGGAAACTCGATCAACTTTGTAGGTAATAAATGCCCACATACTACGATTGGACATGCTAGGCACACCATAATAACTTCTATGATCCCATTGTCAGTAAGTATACCCAGCCTCGCTGGAAATGTCTCAAACTTCAATCAAATACGTGTCGCATATTACGCAAATTTAAATGAGTGCGAAGCTCCAGAATCAATTAATGATTTGGCTGGAAGGGTTGTAACGAAAATGTTACATGCCACCACGTCATCCGACGCCATTGCTTCATCCAAAGACAGGGTGTGTGCCTTCCCTTAGACTTGTTGAGCTCCATGTTGTTATCTTCTTTACTGTCGTGGTTGCGGCCCCTGCTGATTCTTCTATTGCTGCCTATAAAGCTGGGCTTGCGTTGACAACGGACGCTGAGCCAAAGGTCGTGCTGCTACTGCTGGTCCTCCTTGCTGTACTGCCCTTATAGCTGGCAATACAGGAAACTGTTGTACTGGCCCTTTAGGCCTCTGAATCAATTGGCACGTGGCAACCTTGTGATCAGGGCTCCCATATCTCAAACATAATCTATTAGCTGCCCGACAAATATCCTGGGTATGACCTCCCTTGCCATAATAGGTACAACATGTTGGCACTCCTCGTCGTTGTTGTTGTTGCTGCTGCTGCCTCAGCTGCTGTTGCCGAGTTGGTACTGTCACTGTTGAAACTGCCGCCCTCCGCGACGCTGAATCATGTATACGAATGCCAGGTGATGGTGCTGGCGTTCGGGATATTGGTCCTCCCTCATTGTTCTGTCCATGAGTCCTCTTTCGATCCACTCTTCTTGATGCCATCCTTTGAGAAGTAAACTCAACCCTCTTGGCTACTATCAATACCGCCTCGAAGGTCTGGTAGTCGTGCACCTTTACCATGTGCAAGATCTTCAAGTGAAGTCCATGCTGGAACCTTATTTCTTTCTCCAACTCTGTTTGCTACCATGGTTGGAGCAAATTTGCTAAGTCGACAAAATTTTGTCGCATATCCGTCTACTATCCTTCCAGCTTGCTTGAGGTTAATGAACTTTTGCTGTAACTCACATTAAGCTGCGATCCCAAAGTACTTTGCCCTGAACTGGGTCCTAAAATCCTTTTATGAAATAGGACTCCTTAATCCTACCTCCATCGTAGCCCACCAATCTCTTGCCAGATCTTGGAGTTGTAGGCGAACCAGGTCAACTTGTTTCTCGGCCGAAACTTTAGCCGCTGTCAGAATAGTCTCAATTTTCTGGAGCCAATCGTCTGCCATGATTGCATCCTCCGTGCCATCAAAATATCTTGGGTTCAGTCTGCAAAATCTAACAGATGCCCCAGAATCTGTTCTCTCGTCTCGTTCTAGGGCCGTCTACAACCCTTGGTTCAACAATACATTATGTTCTAGCTGCTGGAGTTGTTGTTGCTGATGTTGTTGTTGTTGTTGCACTACCATCTTGTGTTGTTGGGCAGCCAACAATCCACAGATAATCTCTAGCAAAGTCGGGGTATCCAGTACTGTCGGCACTGCAGGAGGTACGGGAATATCTGGAGCCAGCTGCCCTGTCCCATTCATCGTGGGTTCAACTCGGATCCTTGGTTAGGGTCCTACAGGATTTCGTTGCACTGGAAACTATGTCGCTCTTGTTGCTGCAGCATCGAGGGAAGAAGAAGCCCTAAAGAAGAGCACAAGAAACATCATGAACAGGAAGAGAAGAAACAAGGAAGCAATCAATCTGGAAGAATTCAAGCTGAGTATCGAAGATGACGAATTCAAAATTTCAAGAAGAATCATGTTTGATTGAGACTCCTATGACCATGACACCCCACAAGTCTGAAGAACAGACCTGCATGGGCTACCACTAAAATCTTGTCATGCCCCAGTACCGGAATACGGAGACGGACATGGCCAGCTACCCCGTACAAGGTACTATACGTCGTACGGTGATCACGGCTATATACGACAAGGGGTGCATGCTACAATCAAATCTCTTATGGTCAAGAACTTCTATGTCTTAATCATTCTAACAAGAACAGTAAGCATAGAGCATATATGATAAGCAATAAGCTGTCACAATGCTTTCTCAAAATATTTTGGAGTCCAGCTGTACAAAATAAGAAACTGGAAGAGTAACAAAAGAACATGGCAGTGATCAGCTGCAGTCTAATTTAATACAATCATGTAAGAAAAACTAATGTCCAGACGAGCTGGCTAACATGTGCCAGTGGCTAAACGTCAAAAAGAAGTAAATGTGCAAGACGAGCAGGGAAGAAGAAAACCCACTCGCTATCCCCTGCGACCATATTCCTGATGCGCGCCATGAGTTGGGAGAAACTACACTGGATCCTCAAGTGCTGGCTCAAAACTTGGCCATGCAAAACCAGTGGGGTTAGACCCCAAATAGCAAGTAGCACAAAGGAAGCACGAAATGGAGAAACAAAACCCCAAGGAAAACATATAATAAAATATAGGTTAAGTATTGTAACTTAGGTCTATGGCATATCCTAGCGTGAAGGCTCAACCCTACAACCAAATAAGGACAAGGGTTGAACCATCACACTATAATAGTCCACTTTCCTAGGCTACTAGCTGAATAATACAATCACAACCAAATCCATTTCTTCCTAAATCGGCCAATCATTAATACGGCTTGCGATTTTTTTTTGAGTCTGAGGCTATCTCAGAAATAATGCATAATAAGTATCCCCATATCATGCCAGTGCCGAACATCAGCTAACCGAACCAAATAAATAAAACAGGCACTTACAGGATGCACCAGTCTTCCGTAGGGCCACTGCGCTAAAAATACGGTATTAGCGGTTCCAATGTTCCTATAGTAAAAAAGTGGCTCGGCATAATAATAAGTCACATACTGTACTCCACTAAGGCAGATGATATACAGTATCAGTGGTGGCCAGCCCACAGCGCACTTAGAATAAATCTCTGTAGGAAGGTTCGTTGGCATGATATCGGAATATCGTTCCCTCCCATGTTACTACCACTTTTTGTTACCTAATTAGTCCTATGTTGTGCTTGAAATCTCAAGGCGTGGTCACATGAGAATTTCTCTTAAGATGTCATACAAAGTACGGGCACGCTAGATACGAATCCATGGAAGTCAAATATGGATTCACCCGAACGTGTATGCAATATTTAGACAATCAATATCCTAGCCATGCTTTGGTAGTTATCTCGTTTATTATGTCCGTGCTGGAAAAAATAATATATATTTATAATATCACGCATTCAAGAATTTGGAGGCATGCTCGATGCACAACCCAAATATAATCACTTAACACGTGACAGGATGTGTCGCACCTCGACGCACAATAAACCATGAACAATAATCAGGTGTAGAAGCATGAAAAATACGCTGAGAAAGTATATGCGTAAAAACCCTCAACATGCAGGAAGTCCGCGTAAAATAGAGCTCCAGCACTGGGTGGCGTAAGACATGACTTCAGAGCCATTGGCGTACAGTGGAGCTTCAACGCTGTTCAGCGTAAAATATAGCTCCAGAACAACTCGCGTAATACAGTATTTTCAGACTGCTTCAGCGTAAAAAGGTTGCTACATCGCTACTTTGGCGTAAAACCTATCTGCTTTTAATGCAGCGGAAAATTGTACGAGGAACTCTTCGTATTCCTCGAATGAACCTGTCAGATCAAGCAGTGAACCTGACTCCTGACAAAGAGTACAGCACGACTATCAAGAGGACGGCTGTAATGATGATTCTGCACAGAGTCCCAGACTGTCGTCTAGTGACAAAGCCTTGATATAAGACGTCGTTTACGCATTCAAGGAATACACTGCCTATTATACACAGACAGACATGAGCTTTTACGCTCAGGATGAGACGAAACCAACAGCCACGTCAAAAGCATTTCTTCGTACAGAAATTGAGGCACGTCTCTGCAACTAATGCACGAGATGGGGGCAGATCTCTGCATTTAATGCATGAGATTTGGATCTACTTTTAATGACTGGGTGAGCTATAATTAGGGCTAATATATCCACATCATAATCCTTGCACATTACACCATCAGGCTATTTTCAGCTATGGGAGTACGCCGTATGCTATCTCCTCGAAATACGCTGACCTGGCTATTTTCAACTATAGGAGTACGCCGTATGCTATCTCCTCGGGATACGTCAACTCAGGCCATATTTGCAAAGGTGTGTGATATGGCTATTTGGTTCGGAATACGCTCAAGACCTCAGTCAAAGAAGGATAATTTGCTACCTTTACGCTGGTTACCTATCCATGCAACATCAAGTTTTACGTGCTATTTGGCTTCTACGCCAACCTGACGACTGTTTGGTTTCTACGCCAACTTGACAGCCACCTGGCTTCTACGCCAGTATGACAGCTATTTGGCTTTTACGCCAATATAACATCTATTTGGCTTCTACGCCACCATGACACTATTTAGCTTCTACTCCAACCTGACGACTGTTTGGTTTCTACGCCAACTTGACAGGTACCTGGCTTCTACGCCAATCATCTCTACGCGAGGGACAGTTACCTACGTGGCTTGCATGCCGTGATCTTCGCAGCAGTTATACGCGTTACCTCATAACGGGACACGCGTCACACGCGGATTCAGAAGATCATTCAGACGTGGGTAGAAGTTATCATAACCGCCGCGTAAAGAGCGCCATACTCTCCACTGTTCGGCTTCTACGCCGACTGGACAGTTACTGCAACTGGGCTCTATAAATAGAGATCTCTATTAACAGAGAAAGGGATCGATTATTATTGAGAGAGAAGAGTCTAGAGCACAGACAGAGAGTAGTGATTGACGACTTTGGCATCGAGCATCCAATCCCTCCTGCAACCTTTGAAGCTTCTCCTTCTTCTACAACACTTCTTCGTCATCGTGTGGTCCAAGGAACAAAGTGATCGACCGCAGATCAGACTCTTATAGCAATATTTACCCAGAATTAAACTTTTGTACTTAACATCCTCGCATAGGATTAATAGTACTTATTTTTCTTGTTTGTAAACCAAAGAAAGGGTTTCGTATAAACCTAGTTTTATTTCTTTCGTTTATTATCAAACACAAGATGGCGACTCTGCTGGGGACTACTTTCTCTTCCGATGAGAAAATTATTGCTCAACACGATGCAGTATCCGTCGGATCAACGAAGAAGACTCTGGTCGTCCAACTCGACCAATCTGCTTATGAAGACATGCTTCGCGCAGGGGGTAGCTCTCATTCCCTCTCTGTCCAGGACAACAGGAAGCTGCGTAAAGTATGGATGCCCTGGACATCCTCTACCCTTCATGTAGGCTCTCTCTCTCCGATCAACAAGGTTGTGGCATCCCAACCTATACGCTATGTGCGTAGAAACCCATTTCCCATCGCTGACGTGGCTGAATAATTTCTGGCAAGGCCTCAGCGCCAAGTCAAAAATTTCAAACGCGCCCTGCGCGTAAAACTTCGTCTTCCGTCGCTGACGTGGCTGACATAATTTCTGGTAAGGCCTCAGTGCCGAGTCAGAAATTTCAAACGCGTCCTGCGCGTAAAACTTTGTCTCCCGTCGCTGACGTGGCTGACATAATTTCTGGTAAGGCCTCAGCGCCAAGTCAGAAATTTTAAATGCGCCCTGCGCGTAAAAATACATCTCCCGCCTATAAGGGGGTAGATGGTCCCTGCAATCTTCGCAAGGGAAAACAAGTGGCAGATTTTCCAACATCTAGGCTTTTACGCCACCAAGAGAGGAATTTGCCTGCTTTTCAGATTACGCGGGATGCTGGAGGCCGGTTGATGACTTCCTCAGTTTTACGCCAACCCATGCAAAGCTCCGGATTACGCCAGGACAAGCCCCTCAGTGTAAAGAAGACCCGGTTTACGGGAAGATATGCTCCTCATGGATCATGTGCTACTCACATGGCTGAACTGCTGTATTCCTATAGCAGGGAAAGGGTTATGGTTCCCAATCTCCACGCCCCTACTGATGTAAAAAGGCGGAATAAGCCTTCCTCTTCTTCTGATAATCACCCTGATTTGCGTGATTTCTTGATCCAGAAACGCAAAGACAAGGGTCAAAACCAGGATTCAGTTTTCCTAACTACCAAGCGTGGGGAAATTATGTGGGACGTAGCGTCAACACCTAATATCGTTATGACATATAGGCCACATGAAGAATTTGTCTTTATTGTTCCACCGACTCATAGTGATCAACATCAAATAATCTTCGGTCGAATGCGGAATAGACCGATTGTATAAGAAGATTCTCACGAGTCAGATGTTGGAAAAATCCAAATCCACAGATATAGCCCACAGGCTTTAAAGATTATACAAAGCATGGGTTATGACTTGAAGTTGAAACAAGGCCTCAACTATGGAAAAGACAGACGAACACCATTGCATGGTGATCCCTACTATCAACGAACTCGTTTCGGGTTAGGATATACCACATCCCCTGCAAACTCCAAACCTCTACGGTCAGATCCTGTAATATCAGAGCCAGGCTTTTCTAAATCAACTTCTGTGGACAAACGCCACGACATGTCTGGGGGTAGTCTACCTCGACAAAATAAAGCAGCATCCAAAGCTGGGGGTAGAATTCCCTCTGAGTCCGAAGATGATGCAACTATGACCATCTTCCCGGGTAGAATTCCCTCTGAGTCAAAAGGAGAATCCAGGAGTTGATCGACGCCAAAGTCATCATTTTGCATCTATAAACAAGGGGACGATTACTGCAAATGGATTTCACTCTAGCGTGACAATTTGCTCCCTCAAGAAGTACCGGATGATGAGTCCCTAAAGCTTCCCTAGCGGATTCTTCAGGTCTATCCCCACTCAGCAAATCACTATCCAGTGAATTTTTTGAACTGTTATCCAAATATATTTTTTTCCCCAGCTGGGTTTTCCATGTCCAAGTGACCTCTGAAAAAACCTCCTAGTTTATTGCTATCGATCAGTTCACGTCCATATTACCTCTGAGCAGATATATATCTCCATCCCCAGTGAGTCACAACTCAAAAGTTAGCCATGTCCATATTACTTCTGAGCAAACTTTTCGAGTTTTGGCCATCGATTATCATGTCCATATTACCTCTGATATCGGTTGTCATCTTAACTTAACACCCGTACTTAAACTTTAAGTACGCCAGTGGTGTTAAGTCCACAAAAACTGCCATGTCCATATTACCTCTGAGCAGATATATACCTCCATCCCCAGTGGAGTCACAACTCAAAAGTTAGCCATGTCCATATTACCTCTGAGCAAACTTTTCGAGTTTTGGCCATCGATTATCATGTTCATATTACCTCTGATATCGGTTGTCATCTCAACTTAACACCCGTACTTAAAATTTAAGTACGCCAATGGTGTTGAGTCCACAAAAACTGGCATGTCCATATTACCTCTGGCAGGTCTTGTCCTAAACTTATTACTTGTACTCTCGTGCACAAGAAGTAATAGGTCTACAAAAAAAAAATCATATGTGGAATGCCCTCAATGAAAACAAATTGTTCATGTCCACGTTACCTCTGAACTATCCTCATTATCCCCAGCGGAGAAAAAGTCAGTTCATGTTCATATTACCTCTGAACTATATCTCTCTCCTATCCCCATAGAGTCATATTCTACCGCGGCTGTATTATCTCTGGCGGGACTTGTCTAAACATATTACTTGCACTCTCGTGCACAACAAATAATAGGTCCACCAAAGATTCCCCAGTGGGATGTCCTCAACAAATCAAAATTCACACAAATAATCATAAAGAAATGGAGGGTCCTTATATGATTGCAAAAGGCGCTTATAGATTAGCCAAGTCTAATGAAAAATTTGATAATGGCTACTATCAAATGCAAATTCCCGAAGAAGTGCTATACTTGATCTTCTTTGCTTAACGGAGTATGATAAAGATCTTATTCCGACGATACCATGCACAAAGGTTAGCTGGATCATATTCTATCAGATTCATATGACCTCTAAATAGATATGCTTAACTAATTTGTAAACCTATCATGTTCATATTACCTCTGATAGTGTTTAGTATACAAATTTATTTGGATTATATTCTATCAGGTTCATATTAACTCTGAATAGATTTACATTCAGCAAAACCTTAACGAAAGTATGTCATGTTAATGACACCTCTGATATCACTTTCATCTTTGCCTATCCTTTTTATTCAAAAATGATGGGTCCACAAAGTCAGATGAAGCCTCTTTATTATCTGTCACGCCCCAGTCCCAAAATATATGGAACCAGGCCACGTGGCATTGGCCAGCTGATACGTCACCGAGGATATCCCAATTTAATGGATCCTGACGAAGCGTGCTACGCTGTCCTAAATCTAACAAGTCTAATATCAACAACAGGCAATGTATAATCTCATCCATAGATAACAAGTAAATACTGAAATGAAAGACTGGAATATAAGAAACATAGTCGACTGACATAGTACAACTGAAATATGTCCGGTGGGAACAAACCCACTACAAATGTTGGAGATAAAGTACTGATAGTCTGAAATAAGAGTACTGATAAAAGAGTGACTGAAGCAACTGCTAACTAGGTAAGGAGCTCCAGTCATAGGCGGAAGGCCTACCAATATGATCAGGGGTACTCTGATGGAAGGACCTCTAGCTCCTCGTCAAGAGCAAACCTCGTTTCCACACCTGGCCCGTAGACTGTGGGATAATAGGCCTCGTCCAGATCTGGAAGATAACCAGGTCCTCAGAGGGACGTAACAAGATACAAAATGCATGCCAGATATAGTACTGAATAAAAGTAAAGAGGGGTGTGCTAACCATCTAAGTGAATGCAATGTAAGGACAACCTAGGAACGTATAGGTAGGTGTAGGCATAACGTCCAACGTCCTCTAGAGTGTGGTATCTGCAACGTCCATCATTCCGAAGAATGAGGTATCTGTATATATGTATAACGTCCACACTCTAAGGGCGTGGTGTCTGCAATGTATATACGTCCGTAACACTCCGTAGAGCGCGGTGTCTGAATATAGGGAGTCACCGGGTATTCCTCTGGATACCATGGAGTCCGATGGGGGTATCACATACGTTTATCAGTTGTCCTTCCCGCCCAATGTAGATACGCAAGTCGAATGCACGACTTGAGTGTACCGTATCTAGATGTCAAGTCTCAATTAACTATATTACTCTAGAATACATGCTAGTCCGTGATGCATGTCGTACGTACCGATAGCGAATAGGGTACGCAGACACGCATCCCAATATGAATGTACCATCGCGATACGTGTATAGTGCCATGGTCTAGGAAGATATCAGAATATCCTCACAGTAAAATGTGAGTCAACTAGCAACTAGGACATGTATACTATTCATCGACGCATTGTCGACTGCACCTGAGTCAATCTCGGACGCACACAGTTCAAGTATATTTGCAACATTTAACATTTAAATTTAAGCAGTAAATCAGCAAGGTATACTTGCCTTCCCCGGGTAGCTGCGAAATCCAAAGTCCTGCTCCTGTTGCCTCGGCAGTAGTGTCCAGCAATCCTATATAGGATATAGTAATGACCAAATTAGTCGCTACAATAGCACGACTAAGACACACTGTTTGTATCTTCAGCTGTCAAGGGTCGGGACTGTATATATATATATAGTTATTACAAGTATATATATATACACTAAATCATATTTAATTATATTAAATAAAATATTATATTTGTTTTAATAGTACGAAAATAGTACTTATGTATTAATTAGTATATACTAATATTACACCTATTAAATATCTGTACATAATTGATAATAATGTAAATTCATATCTTTATACATATACATATTTTTAGATAGAAAATATATACATAAATTTATATATACAACATAACAAAGGTATATTAAAAATGTATACACATACAGGTAGGTTATATATATATATATACTTATACATATTAGAGGGGTTAATACGTATAAGTATTTAATATATATACTAATATACATAACATTCCTTAATTTCCAGAAAATATATTTAAACTCAATATATATATATATATATATTTCATATTTCATATATATTAAAATATACTTACATACATACATACATATATACATATATATGTATAAATTCCTAATACGAAATATAATATAAAAATAATATTATATTATATATATTACAAATTCACAGAAACTATTATTAAAATATAAAACAGTATATAAGGTATAATTACAGAAATACCTATTATACAAAAATATACATATAAGTATTTAATATGTACACTGAAACGTATACGTACATACATATATTTATAGATATTTTTATAGGTATAAAAAATTCATATATATATATTACAATTTATGTAATACTAAAAAAACAGTAAATATTTATATAATACGGTATTTGTACAGAAGGTATAAATACACATTATTAATAAAACAGAATATTATTATATTTATACGAAAATACTCATAAACTAACCTAATACTCATGCACATAGAAATACATATACAAATAAGGATAAATATACATAAAATAATATACTGGATCGTACCTCGGGTCGAGGGGTCACGGTGGTCGACCGTCCCCGGAGGGGGTGGCCGGACAGCGCTCCGGCGTCGTGCGGGGAGGGTCGGCAGCAGCCGCGGTTCAGAAAATCTCCAGCGCTGCGGGGGCGACCACGGCTAGGATAGTCGTCGTCGTCGGCTGAAAATCGACGGGGAGGAAGAGGATGGGCAGTGGGTGGCGTCGGTAAAGTTTGGCGGTCGGTGGTACGGTGGTGGCGGAGTACGAGGAGGAAGGGTGGTCGGCTGTGCACTCGGGGGAGGGAGCAGTCGGGTTGGGGAGGTCGGTGGGGGAGGTTGCTGCCGGCGACGTAGTGGTGGTTTGCGGTGGTGGCAGGTGGGGGGACGGTCCGGCGAAGGTGTCGGGTCAGTGGGGGGGTGACCGAAAGTGATGGCCGGCCGGGAGGGGTGGTCGGGTGGTAAGGGGTTGGGGTAGAGGCTGTGTAGTGGTTTTCTTAGGAATAGGGTTTATGAGTAGCTTCTAGGTTTGTGTGCCTCCCATGTAGTGTAAATAAATGTATAAATAGGAGAGAGAGTGAGGGGGGGCTGCCTAGGGATTAGGGCCGGCTGGACCTATATTTTTGGGGAGTGGGGTTGTCCATCAAGATGAGTGGAGGGCTAGGAATGGGCCATTTCAAATGTAGGGCCATGATGTGCCCTACATAAAGTAAGGTAAGTACAAGGGAATGGGGGAAAAATAAATGCATACGGTTTGGTCATGACATCCTTTTCTCCATGATGGTTTGGGCCAATGAGAGGGGGACACCTCATTGCAATTTTGCAATTAGGCCCCTGAACAATTTGGTATTTGCACAATATCTGGAAATGGGGATTTAATGCAAACAAACACCATGTTTGGCGTTCCTCATTGGACTAGGGTGGTGTATGGTGTTTTGTATGAGGCTTGTGGGTGTGGATGTGGGTTTGGATTGGAGTTGGGTCTAATTCAAGTGAGGTTAGGTCACCACATTAATTAATTCATAATTAATGCACCGGTGTTTCTAATTTAATTTAAATAAAATCCGGGAGTCTAAATTAGGTTGGACAATGGTCATTGGTGTAGTAGGCTCAGTGTACAATAATGTCGTGATCTGGGTTGGTCAAGACGGATCGAGGTGGGGTCTCAATTTCGATTAGAACGGCCAACAAACGTAATTACGCAATTTAAATTAATTTGCGTACGGACGTTTGTAACGGCTTTTGTGCGACTAAAATTAGGCACGAAAATTCGTATCCGGGGTTTGTTCTAGGTTCAATATGATGGGTTGGCTGGTCTAGGTCAAATATGTGGAATTTGTTTTAGGGCAACAGCTAAGGTATCAATCCTAATAATCCAATCATTGCACAAGTATAATAATATTATATAATAAATCTTAATTATCTCCAGTTAACCCTAATTATGCTAAATAAATTAATTAACCCTAATTTCTGGTCGAGGGGTTTACATCATCTCCGGGAAGAGCAAGTTACATAAAGAAGCAAAAAAGTATATCATTGGGGAGGAGCAGTCAAGTCACGAATCTGCTGCGCCAAAGCGGCCATCCTCTCATTTCTGGAGTCCAAGATGTTAGCGCGAGCCCGCTCCAGTTGTGCCTCGTCATCACTCAGGAGGGATAGTTCGGACCGAAGATGAACAAAATCGGCACGGATGTCGCCCGCACGTACCAAGTTCCGCTGAGCTGCATCCATTCGGCCCTTCAACACATCTCGAACTGCCGATGAAGCACGAGCCCACTCCTTAGCCTGAGCGAGTTTAGCTTCCAATTTGCGGACCCTCGCTTCATTTCCCTCATGTTCGACCTCGCACTTCGTTAGATGAGGAATAACCTCCTCCAAGACTGCCTACCCTCGTCCACCGCCATGATGGAAGAAAATACAGCTTGCAAGCTGTGTGGCCAAATGAGACCCTTCCTCTCTCCTGGACGAATCGCCATATGAAATTGATGATCATCCCGAGCAAAGGAAGCTATGATATCCTTCCATGATCCATCGTTACAGAGGACATTTGCTCGAAGATGCCTCTTTTTATGGCTCCTTACATGCTGGAAGAACATGATCTTCTTCTTCCTCAAGTCAACCCAACGAAGCCCGGCAACCATCTCTCTCTTTGTGGGGAAGAAAGTGTGGAAGAAACAGGTTAACTCAGTAGCCTTTATATAGGCAGAGGAGATCACACCAAATTCCAACAAATCCCTAAATATTTGCCGTAAAATCAGCCTCGCAGAACGTGTCAGACTTGACCGTTTCATGATTCATTCAAAGTATTTCAAATTACGAGAAATTTGAAAACTTTGAAGGGGGTCTTGTAGAAGCATGGAAAATACGCTGAGGAAGTATACGCGTAAAAACCCTCAACATGCAGGAAGTCCGCGTAAAATAGAGCTCCAGCACTGGGTGGCGTAAGACATGACTTCAGAGCCATTAGCGTACAGTGGAGCTTCAACGTTGTTTAGCGTAAAATATAGCTCCAGAACAACCCGCGTAATGCAGTATTTTTAGACTACTTCAGCGTAAAAAGGTTGCTACATCGCCACTTTGGCGTAAACCCTATCTGCTTTTAATGCAGCGGAAAATTGTACGAAGAACTCTTCGTATTCCTCGAATGAACCTGTCAGATCAAGCAGTGAACCTGACTCCTGACAAAGAGTACAGCACGACTATCAAGAGGACGGCTGTAATGATGATTCTGCACAGAGTCCCAGACTGTCGTCTAGTGACAAAGCCTTGATATAAGACGTCGTTTACGCATTCAAGGAATACGCTGCCTATTATACACAGACAGACATGAGCTTTTACGCTCAGGATGAGACGAAACCAACAGCCACGTCAAAAGCATTTCTTCGTACAGAAATTGAGGCACGTCTCTGCAACTAATGCACGAGATGGGGGCAGATCTCTGCATTTAATGCATGAGATTTGGATCTACTTTTAATGACTGGGTGAGCTATAATTAGGGCTAATATGTCCACATCATAATCCTTGCACATTACACCATCAGGCTATTTTTAGCTATGGGAGTACGCCGTATGCTATCTCCTCGAAATACGCTGACCTGGCTATTTTCAACTATAGGAGTACGCCGTATGCTATCTCCTCGGGATACGTCAACTCAGGCCATATTTGCAAAGGTGTGTGATATGGCTATTTGGTTCGGAATACGCTCAAGACCTCAGTCAAAGAAGGATAATTTACTACCTTTAGGCTGGTTACCTATCCATGCAACATCAAGTTTTACGTGCTATTTGGCTTCTACGCCAACCTGACGACTGTTTGGTTTCTACGCCAACTTGACAGCCACCTGGCTTCTACGCCAGTATGATAGCTATTTGGCTTTTACGCCAACATGACAGCTATTTGGCTTCTACGCCACCATGACAGCTATTTGGCTTCTACGCCAACCTGACGACTGTTTGGTTTCTACGCCAACTTGATAGCTACCTGGCTTCTACGCCAGTATGACAGCTATTTGGCTTCTACGCCAATCATCACTACGCGAGGGACAGTTACCTACGTGGCTTGCATGCCGTGATCTTTACAGCTGTTAGTTATATGCGTTACCTCATAATGGGACACGCGTCACACACGGATTCAGGAGATCATTCAGACGTGGGTAGCAGTTATCATAACCACCGCGTAAAGAGCGCCATACTCTCCACTGTTTGGCTTCTACGCCGACTGGACGGTTACTGCAACTGGGCTCTATAAATAGAGATCTCTTTAACAGAGAAAGGGATCGATTATTATTGAGAGAGAAGAGTCTAGAGCACAGACAGAGAGTAGTGATTGACGACTTTGGCATCGAGCATCCAATCCCTCCTGCAACCTTTGAAGTTTCTCCTTCTTCCACGGCACTTCTTCGTCATCGTGTGGTCCAAGGGACAAAGTGATCGACCGCAGATCAGACTCATATAGCAATATTTACCCAGAATCAAACTTTTGTACTTAACATCCTCGCATAGGATTAATAGTACTTCTTTTTCTATTATTGTAAACCAAAGAAAGAGTTTCGTATAAACCTAGTTTCGTTTCTTTCGTTTATTATCAAACATCAGGCAATAGGGGTATCAGCACAGATACAACATTCGAGTCCAATTACCAATATACATTGGGTCACAAAAGTCAAGAAAATATTCAATCAAAACAAGCGAGGCCGCATGGGTCTCTAGGCCGCATGGAGTCAGGCCGCATGGACCACTTGGTCGCATGCTCAGGGTTAAGGTCTACTCATATGGTCAAGTGTTGAAGTGACATTAAATAAAGTGTCAGTGATGTGACATAAAGTGACTGATGTAACTGAGGTAACAAGCCATAAAGTGTGTCAGGAAGAAAAGACAAAACTATAGAAATAAGTGCCAACGGTTCAGAGCCATGCGTCCAAGAAAATAGTGGCCGCATGAGTGTCAGTGCTGCATGGGGCTAAATGTCGCATGGAGTTCTTTAGGACTTAGCGAATTTCTCATTCGTTCAACGAGTGAAAGCACAAGGTGTTCGAGGACATTGTGCAGATCTGCAGTCATGCGTCCAACAAGATGGACGCATGCTGTCAGTATGCGGCAAGAGTTTAGGCCGCATAACCCTCTCGGGCCTCATGGCAATCTCAGCCGCATATGCTCACTGGTCGCATGAGAACTTCGTCTTCTCCAATAGTAGGTTCGGCCATGGCGGAAAAGCTCCTAAAATTGAAATCTTATTTTGTTCATAAAATGCTCATTTTAAGTCCAAATCGGGTGACCAAAAGCCAAAATGCTCTAAATTGAAAGCTATATCATGTAGCAAAAACTAGTTTTCAAAGACACAAGTTTAATAGATCAAAACCAAGAAAAACTCATGAAATCTATAAAATCCTAAGTTTAGAATATAGATCTACACTTAGCCATCCATCAAAACAAAAAACTCTAAGAACTAAAAGTGCTTAGAAACACATAATAAACATAATGGAACAATAATATGGAGGGTTTCTCCATTTCTCATGCAATATGTACTTACCTATGGAAATGTGGAGAGAAAACTAAAGAAGAGGAAGTAATAAAGAAGTGAAGAGAGAGAGAGGGAGAGAGAGAGAGAGAGAGAGAGAGAGAGAGAGAGAATATTGGGTTATATATGGTAGGGTTGAGAGAGAATATGGTAGAGAGAGAAAATATTGGGTTAAACCTGATTCTCATGACTTGAACCAGCCCACAAAATAAACGATGAACCAGGTTAAACCAAAGAATGGGTCTAGTCTCCATGCACATGCAACCATGCTAAAAATAAAAATATGTTCCAAATATGTATATCGGGAATGAGGAGTGACATAATCTGTAATGAGAAAAAGATCTTGATTCAATATATCCCGATCGAACGATACCGAAAGTATTTCTTAGCCTCGCTCTCGGAAAAGGGGGAACGGGGCACCACACCCGGAAAGGACACTTTCGGCTCTGTTATAGTAAGGGGCACTTCACTTGTCCGTGAAGCTTATCGTGCTTTGTGTTCCGAAGCCGCCGGGGCTTCATTTTCTTGGCTTCCTTTGTCACTTTGGCAACAAAATAACAATATTTGGAAATAAATAACAAAAAATTTAAATCATGATCATATAATCAAGACTTCCAAAATTAACAGTCTTAACTATTGTTAAGATTGACAAAATTTTGACAGTCCTAAATACATAAAAAATTTGTTTTAGGACTGCTAAAATGTTGGCATTTCATACCATAGTCAGGAGTATCAAAATTTTGATCATTGTCCCCGATGAAAATGTATCAGCTTCCAAAATTGAAAAACCCTAAATTTGGATTAAAAACTTCTTTAAAAAAAATATCGGTTAATCCTAAACCTAGAGTAATGTTTATAAACATATGAAATCAACATAGAAACTAATGATCCGTTTAAATGGACTTTCTAAAATTTTGTTCAGAAAATAAATTTCTGAAAGTAAGTTATAAAGTTGTTGTTTTGGAAGTATAAAAATTCTGACTTTGCATTTGGTTACTTTCATCTGAAAAGTAGTTTTCTGGAAAAAAAAAAAAAAAAAAAAATTCTGTTTGGTAATAAAATTTTAAAACATATTTTTTGTCATATTTTATGTATTCTCGACCAATGTTTTGTGTCCTCCACCAACACCACACCTTCTCTGGTGGTCAACGAGCACCATATCCCAAAACCCTAACCCTAAGTCTGGCGAGTCCACGAGTCATGTGCTTCAAGTCCTCGTTCTTTGCCTCGTCGATGACGGTGGACTCCAGATCGGAGGAGGTCGCTGACGTCTCCCGGAGTCCCAAAATTCCCAATCGAGGCCGTCGACGAGGTGGCGAGGCCGCCGAGGTCGAGTCCACGAGTCATGTGCTTCGAGTCCTCGTCCTTTGCCTCGTCGACGACGGTGGACTCCAGATCGGAGGAGGTCGTCGACGACGACAGTGGTCGGGATCTGGTTCAAGGGTGAGAGGAAGTGGCGGAGAGAGCTGAGAGAGAGAGAGAGAGAGAGAGAGAGCGAGCTGAGGGGGTTGGGGTGGGGTGGGGCTCGCCAAAAGTTTTAGAAAATAGCTTCTGAAAGTAGGTTTTGGTTGCTCTCCAAAAGCAACTTTATAACTTAGATTTGGAGAGAAAAAAAATTTGGTGAAGCATACCATGGATGCAGCTGTCAAGCGTATTTTGCTCCCACATTTGAGTTTAAACTCATAAAAAGAAGTTTAAATCACAACCAAACGCAACCTAAGATTCAAAAAATAAAAATAAATCCTAGAATTGCAAATAAATGAAGAATAGGTTGAGAAATGAAAAGCAAATTATCTTGGTTGGGAAGGAGTTTTGTTTGTTGCCATCTCTAATTAGGATTTGAAAGAATTATGGTTGGAAGATGAGGTATTTTGATATTGGGATAAGACAGTAAGAGCATCATTAGTAGTTGGAACTCTAGAATGCAACTTGAGGTCTAAAATTTCAAAAAAAGAAAAGAAAGGTAAATGTAGAATGGGTTGAATTTGTATGAGAATAGTAGAAAATGATAAAGTGAGCCCCGGTTCCAAAGATTGTGTGGTCAAAATTGATCTGAAAAAAAAATAATGTAAAATCTAGAATCTAGAAAGTGGGGCTCCAAATTAGGACTTACTATTTTACAAAATGAGTTCCTACAATCTAGAATTTAGAAATTGAGAGGCCCAAGCCTTAGGTCCTATTGGTGGGATGGGACCGAAAATCTAGAAATTGTAACTAGGGTTGAAACTTACTATTCAACAGAACGAGTTTCTAAATTTTGAATCTAGAAATTGGGACCGGGGATGAGCCTTACTAATGATGCTCTAAGAGCATCATTAGTAGTTGGGACTCTCCAATGCAATTTGAGATCAAAAATAAAAAAGAAGAAGATAAATGTAGAATGGGTTGGGTTTGTATGCGAATAGTAGAAAATGATAAAGTGAGCTACGATCCCAAAGATTGTGTGATCAAAAATTGATGTAAAAAATAATAATATAAAATCTACAATCTAGAAAGTTGGATTTCAAATTGGAATTTACTATTCTACAAAATGAGTTTTTACAATCTAGAATATCAAAATTGGAAGATCTAACATTTAGCATCTTTGGGTGAAATGAGACCGAAAATCTAAAAAATTGAAACTATGAATAAGACTTACTATTCTAAAAAAATGAACTCCATACATTTTGAATTTGAAATCTAGAATGTGTGATTGACCTTGCTAATAAAACTCTATGAGAGAGGAATATAGATAGAATGAAGTAAGAAGAGAAATAGTTTTCAAATATGTTGATGTATTGTCTCTATCAATAATTTTTTATGTGACCCTAACAAAATATTAACTTAAGTTCGTTGTCCCAATACTTCTTTAACATTGGCCCAAATAAATAACAATAATAAAAACTCTTTTCTATTTTAATCACCACTCAACGTACTTACTATACTATTAAGTCCATATTTTCATCACCACTCCAAAACAACAGCGTCTCTATAGATCTTCAACTTAACTTCTCTCTCTCTCTCTCTCTCTCTTGTTCTCACCAAGCTTAGATGACACAACCACCACCCTCCTCTTCAAGCAGCTCACCACCCATGGCTCCAGCAGTGCTCCTATTGCTCATGTTGGCCATGGCTGGAGTTTCAGGTGAGGAACCGTGACACCAATCACTTCTTGGTGGTTAACCTTTTTCTCAATGTATGGTAGAAAAATATTAGCATGTTTGTGTGCTACTTGTAGTTATGAACCTTTAATATCTTGACTTTTTTTTTTTATATAATTTATTGTATTGTGTCTGTAGTTCTATATTTATTACAACTCTTCTAGCACTTCGTACTACTTTTATTATGACGCTCTGATCTTTACTTAAAGAGAAAATACATATTTTAAATTTATTTTTAATCTTATTTTGTAAAAAAAATTCTCTAAGAATCCCTTCAATCTTTCTAGTACTACTTCCTAATTGTGACATGACCCTTTAATATTTTGACTTGTTCTTTTTGTAATTCCCATTCCTTTTGTTTCTAATTATATATTTCTTCTTAGATCTTTATTTTGGTACCAAGGAGAACAAGAAAAACATTTTTTTTTTACAAAAGAAGAGAGAAAGGCCTCTTCTAATGTTATATTTTTTAGTTGAAAAGAAGAGAAAAAAAAAAGTTATTTTCTGTGATATTTAATTATTCGTATGTTAAATTCCTTTTTAGAAAAGAGGAAAATGAAGGGAAAAAAAAAAGATTTGTTAATATTGTCATCAATAAATGATAGATAGCAACATAGCGTATATTGTGTGTTATATTTTGGTTAGAAAGGGGCTGACTGAAAGTGAGTTTTGTGTATATTTTGTAATGGGGGGTGGGGAAGATGGTGGTTGGTGTGTGTGCAAGCCTGATGCCAGCAGCAGCGACCTACAGAAGACTATAGACTACGCCTGTGGGACTCAGGCCAACTGCGGCCCTATCCTCCAGAACGGGGCCTGCTACAACCCCAACACGGTGGTCAGCCACTGCTCCTACGCCGCCAACAGCTACTACCAGAACAACAACCAGAACCAGCAGGCCTGCGTCTTCAGCGGCACCACGCAGCTCGTCACCACCGACCCAAGTAATCAATCAATCAATCAAATATCAATTCATTTCGATGAGTTTGGGACTGTCATTTCTTCCTTCTTCGGCGTACTAGTGCCCCAAGACTATGTTGCACAGACATGACAATGACAAGCACAGGGTGACACGGACACGGCACCTATTTGGTGCGTCCCAGCATATTTTGGAGTGTTTGTGTGTCTGATACGTGTCAATGCAACCCGTACTTTTGGACTGCCCTTGCCACGACCTAGGTCGTAGGAATTGTACCCTCTATACCTTTTCACCTAGGCTCTTTATCTTGGTGGTGATCTTGAACTGCATATCCAAATGGTAGTTATATCTATCTACCTGCCAACTAGTGTTCTAAGTTTTACGCCATGTCCATCTCATGCTTATTGCTATCTTAGCTAGGATTTTGGGGTCCGACTCTTACTCTTGACGTCGCTTTGATAGATGGTCGGTCAAATTTTGTATGGAGCTTTCTTGATGAAGATGTTCTAAGTAGTCCCTCTTCTGGTGCAGGTTCATCTGGTTGCAGCTATCCTTCTACTCCAAGGTACCTACTGCTACTATTCAAAATTTTACTTTTTCAAGAATCCTTCTAGGCTTATATATATATATAATCTCAAGGGAATAATGTGTTCCTTTGATTATTAGTTTATTTTTTCCTCCACATTGTTAAGATAAATGTAGCTCGTGTAGGTGACATCCCTGGTAGGCATGCTTTGTTGTGGAATCTGATCCCTTATCTCTTTCTCTAGTGAATATGAATGTGCTAGCTAGTGGACCCTCAAACACACCTTTCTTTACTTTCTTATTTGTTGTTATTGTGATGAGAGAGCATTGTCATGATAATTGTGATGTAAACTGATTCTTGGTTAAATAGAATTTGCACGAAACGTTCTTCGGTTGGTTGCAAGTGAATGCTTGGGATTTCTTGTACCTTATGCTATTGATGAGTGGATATTGCATTTGTTGCTGCATATTTTGTGTAGTTGTAATCCTGATCAACACAATTGTAACTCCTTTTTGGCTTCAAAATTTTGCTATTCAGTGAACCTATCAAAGTCTATTTTCTTGCAACTAATTTTGTATATTATCTCTTTTAATTTTTCTTTTCTTCTTTCTCAGTGCTGCAGGAGGCACTGGCACCGGCACCGGCACTGGCACCGGCACCGGCACCGGCACCGGCACCTCCCCACCCTCTGCCCCAGGCTCATCCCTCACCCCGCCCCCGCCCAGCACTAGCTTCTCCCCAGGCACAGGCACAGGCACAGGCACAGGCACTGGTACTGGTATTGGCACGGGCACGGGTGCAGGTTTTGGCAGCCTCGGCCCGACGGGTGCAGGGTTGGACAGCAATGCTGCTTCTACCGGACTACTTCCTCAAGTGGCAAAGCTAGGCTCACTCATCCTACTCTATGCCATTGTCTTCTTGCTGAGAGTTTGATTAGAAAGTATGAAAACAGTTTTTATATGATTCTTGTAAGGTTTATGAGGGAGGGCTATTAGAGTGGTAGTGGTGGTGGCTGCAGATAGAACGTCCCTTTCTCTCTTTACTCTTCCCTTCTCTTCACCTCTACTTTTTTTGTTGTTGTTGTATATGTTGGCAAGTTAGTGAAAATTATGTCAATTGATGAATGAGTGGAATGGAGGATGTGATGTCAGTCTTCTGTTTTGTATTTTAGTGGGCTGTAGGTTCTTCTTCTCTGTTTCTTGGTACTGTTGCTATGAGTTGGCATGCATTTGCCACGAGGTTTTTTTTTGTTTTTTTTGGAGGGGGTTTAGAAATATTCTCATATTTCTGTACAAGTACAATAATTAACATAGAAAGAAGGGGTTGGTAAGACATGCTGCGGCATCTGCACATTGCTTGTCACTGCCCAACTAAAAAAAATGGCAAGCAACATGGCATGGTGTACGATTACAGCCTCTCTTCTTCCTCCTTTTTCCATTTGTTATATTGGAAAATGTGGATTGGAACTTGGAAGAAGGAAAGGAATGGTACGAGACTGAAGAAGAAATAAAGCAGTCCATCTACAACAGCTGGAGGAGAGCATTGATAAGCATTGTCATAGTCAACTTTCAGGCAGGCGGGCCTCCATTGGGGTGCGACCAATATAGCAGGAAGTTAGAGGGGAGGTGGGGCCAGATGGGACCCATATGGCCGGAGAATGGTCCGAGAAGAGAGAAAAAAGGTGGGACCTGATGAGACCCATATAGCAGGGGGTTAAGAGGGGAGGTGGGGCCAGATGGGACCCATATGGCCGGAGAAGAGAGAAAAAAGGTGGGACCTGATGAGACCCATATAGCAGGGGTTAAGAGGGGAGGTGGGGCCAGATGAGATCCATATAGCAGGGGAGGGTTAGAGGGGAGGTGGGACCGGTTGTAAGAAGGTTGTAAACATTTGGTAGTAAACTTAGCATTATTGTAATGTCAACTCAATTATAGTGTTTGGACGTTTTTGACACCTTAATTACCTTAATTTTTTGTTGCTTGATTTCGACACTCTTTGCTATTTTGAAATATCTTTCGTCAATTTTAAAGTACATCGAGATCACTTCAAAAGTATATCTTGTAGTACAAAAGCGCAATTTGAATACTTGCATTGCTAGATTTTTTTTTGAAGTGGTCCTGATCTCCTTCAAAAGAACAATTTTATAAAATTGGGATACAAAAATCGAACAGTAGAAAGTTAATGTACCAAAAACATCCGATAGTTGTACTTGCAGTGCCATTAGGATAAATTAGCCTTAAGAGAAATGTAGTCTACTCTTCTACTCTTTCCAAGTAGAAAAAAAATTAATTAATAGACAGCTAAATTACATGCAACGCACGTACATATATACTAGTAAGTATATAATGGAACTATTCCAAAGTTGCATTCTTACACATTACAATCTTGTATATACCATATATTTCTATTTTACATTTTTTTTTCTTTCCAACTTTCCTCTTTCCCGAAAAAAAAAGGCAAAATTTTAACTTGATACCTTCAACTATTCAAAAAAATTTAACTTGATACCGTAAACTTTAATATTATACAATTTAATATCTCAATTATAATTGTACAACTTAATACTCTAACCATGTTAAAGAAAAATTCTAAATGACAAAAATATTTCATTATTCGCGGTCACTTCAAATACTTCGATTAGAGAGGGAGGGAATAATTTGGTCAAAAAATATTATTTATTTTTGTTAAAACAAAAAAATTAATCCTTGACTGACAAAGGATAACAATTTAAAAATATTCAATATATGAGGGTAGTGATTGATATAATATTAAATTTTATGACATAAAATTGAAAAACTTAAATAGTTGAGTACATGAAGTTAAAAATAAGCCAAAAAGACTAAACAAACATGGTTGTATTACATTGTTCGCCAGCCTATTAGTATTACCGACCATATCTATTGTAAAAATGTTTTGGTATCGCATACTTGTTCCTTTTAGTCGTGAATGTGCAAGCTGTAGTTGGTGAGAGAGGAGTAGGGGTGAGCATCGGTTCGGTTCGGTTCGGTTCGGTTCGGTTCGATTTAAAATCGAAGCGAATAAGGAAAATCGAATTTGATCGAAAATCGAATAAGCAAAACCGAAATCGAATCGGAACCGAATTAGACCATAATCGAACCGTACTGAACCGAAATAAATCGATTCGGTTTTCGGTTTATTCGGTTTTTCGATTTTGGACCGGTTTTCGGTTTATGGTGAGCATCGATTTTCAGTTTATTCGGTTTATTAGTATATATCTATAGTATATACCAATATATATATATATATATATATATATATATATATATATATATATATATATATATTCGGTTCGGTTCGATTCGATTTTTGGTCCAAAATCGAATAATGCTCACCCCTAGAGAGGAGTGCTTAAGCATCATCTTCACCAGTCACCACCTTTAAAGTCCAAGAGGTCGGCTCAGAATCAATTCTCGATTAGTTTAAGGAATGAGAGAGGAGGGCTTAGCCTGTATGTTTGTTTAGATGTACATGTCCAAAATATCTAATCATATGTCGATAAATTAGATGTTGGATGTTAGACTGTTGACGAATCATATGTTGTTGAATTACTTGCAGATTTTGCTTCCCTTTTTGAAAATAAAGGAAGAAAGATAGAAGTTTAGACCGTTTACTCTAGTTCTAACTATAGAAAACGTTAATTCAATCAGTAAAAAAAGAAAAAATTGTAGGAAAGAGATCAAAATTTATGTTTTTTGAAAAAATGAAAGAATTTTTTTTTATACAAAAAATCGGAAATATGTTAAAAAAAAGAGAGAGTAGAATCGACGCTGGTGTTCTGAAACTGAACCGAGTTGAATTTCCCCAACCGATCATAAAACTTTCACATGGGAATTGATACTCGTGTGCTGTATAGACTGAAAAAAATGATGTTCAACGTAACGATCACAATTGCGGAGATGACAGAATGATTACATACAATCAAAACAAGATACAGAAGTGCAGTTCCAACTCGTCAACCAGGAGAAAGCAGAATTGATAACACATCGGCATTCCACTTTAAAACCGAGGGCCAGTCGTATGTTTTCGGATGAGGATGCCCACACAAAAATTATAGACTTTTTATTAATTCACTACAAAAGTTTGATCGGTGCTAGTTTAAATTTTTTTTAGCTTAGACTGTCAAAATTTTGACAATTCTGTCTGCAGTTAGGACTGTCAAAATTTTAACAGTCATGTAGTATAGAATTGGACAGTCCACAGGAGTGACAAACTTATAAATATTCAAAAAATTGGATTAGCACCAATCAACTTTTGTAGTACTTTTATAAAAAGTTAAATTAAAATGGTGGCTATTGTTAAAAAAATAAAAATAGAAATATTCGTAAAAATAACACCACTAGACCTTAAAGTCCTATCATTTTACGTAAGTGATGCGAGTGAAAACCAAATTTTCTAAGTGAATAATTTTGTCAGCTTATGTAAGGACTGCTATTTAAAATACTATCAAATATTATATAAATGAAAAGTAAATCTTTTTTTGTATTTCTCAAAATTTTGGAACATGAATGATTGTCGATTCTGATCTGGGTGAGGGTCGGCCCTTTGCATTAGGACTTAAAAGGGGCCATGGCTCCAAGAATTAGGGGTTGAGCATTATGCGATCTTTGACCGAAAATCGATCCGAACTGAATAAGATCGATCCGAACTGAATAAGAGATTCAGTTCAATTTGAAGAAAAAAAAATATGTTTCAATTTTGAAAATACTAAAATTATTTATTTAATTTTGGATTTCGATCAAAAACCGAATAAAACTTGTACAATTATGTAAATACCCTCAATTTTATGCATATTTTGTGATTAAAAATGTTTATGTTTTGAAAGAAGCAATTCTATGTCTTTATTTTAAAATCCAACTTTGATAATTTAACAACTAATCCAAATTTGGACACCACTTTGAAATACAACAAAAGTGTATATAAAAATTACAAATATTAATATAATTTAACCACAACTCTAACTTGACCCTAACTTTGGACCCCACCATTAAACAATAGAAATAGTCCGATCAACAAACCGAATTCGATTATTCGATCGGATTCGCTTTCGGTTTTGGCTAATTTGGGTTCGGTTTTATATTTTTTAGAATTTGTAGAATTTCAGTTTATTGTGTTGTCTATTTCGGTTCGGTTAAACCGAATTCTCACCCCCTACCAAATGGATTATCTGTAGATTCAAAATGTGTGACCTACATATAATACAGAAGCTCCATTTGCTGGAGCAAACAACATTTGGCAAGCTATTTACAGGTTCCCCTTTCTGGTACGCTTCAAATTCGAAAATCCAATGGTTGAAAGTTGAAACACTGGCAGACCAGACTTGCAATCATAATATACATCACCCCCTTTCCGCTGAAATTGAAGCTGTCAACACAAGGTGTTGCTGCCACTGCAAAAACTAATATGACAACATACTTCGCCCTTGCAGTCAGCATTTAAAGGAAACTATGATCATTCTACTACAAGCATATATATTACAACCAGCGTACAACAGTCAACAAGGATCAAAACTAGTCCTGCGCCATAATGGGATACTTCAAAATAACTAAAACAGATGGGTCTCTCCGCAATTAGTCGTAGAACACAGGACGATCCACATTGCAGCCTACAGCCGGGACTCCCATCCTTGCTTCGCCCAGGTAGCAATGAGATCCAGCGCTGGCTTCTCTGCATGTTCCTGTACTGAATGCAACTCCTAGAAGACTGCAAAAGAAACCACCGTAAGGAAGAGGACTATATATGCCCAAGGGCAGAGCCGAAAATTTTCGTAGAGGAAACTGAGAGCAGAGAAATGTTATGAAAAAAACAAATTTCGTAGAGGGGGCTGAGAGCAGTGAACATTTTATCCACTAATATTATGTAAAAAATGTTATTTCAATATTTAGAACATATGGAGCCGCTGGGATTAGAGCTCTAGCCTTTGCAAACACAACATATCATTTTTACCACTAAACAACAACTATTTCATGTTACCTAGTAAAAATCTTCTATTTTTATTTAAGCCCGGGCTACGGCCCGGGTTAGCCCACCTTATGCTCCACCACTGTATATGCCAATTTACCAAAACAATCTTGATTTTGACAGGAGGAATGGCACTGTGATCACGAATTTGTGTTTTGTATTTCTCAACTATAGGCTTCTAGACATCACAAGTGGAGAGGTAAAGGTCAAAAATATATCAAATAAGCATTTGATATGATTCTAGTAGGAAATTAACACAGAAAGCTTCTTTGATCAGTAGTGACCAATTGAGAAGTAAGACAAAAGGAAAATGTACACAATGGTATAATTCCATTTAAGTGTCATGGCAGGCTTGGCAGCTTAAGGCCTGGTTTACTATTGCTGCAGTTTTTCAAAAAACCAATAGCTTTTGACAGCAGGTTGGAAGCTGCTGTAAAAAGCTGTCCAAAAATTGAACTTATTTTTCAAAAGCTTTTTGATAAGTTTGTTACACAGCGTGGACTGCTTTCGAAGAAAGAAAAGCATAAGCAGCCTCCAATAAGCAATCACAAACCCAACCTAAGACAACTTTGGTCATTCGTAGCACCACGCTCTCGCACAAGAGATGAGTATATTCAAATCCTATTGATGTCACATGTTTTTTCAAATCTTAGTAAGGGCACTCTGCTGCCATATCTAAAGGCCTTAGCTCCCTCATTTCATCGAACGCCCACTAGACATATTTTTTAATGTTATTTCATTTTCCATCCGGCTCATAAGAGCTAATGGTCGGTTGAGGAAAAGAGGTCCTGCCCCCATGAGCTCAAGAGCTCTTTTCGCTCAGCAATCTTAAGTAACAAGGCCTCAATGAGTCTCACCAAGGTCTATTCCAGCGAGCTGCAATATCAACCATTGCCTATGAGACTCTCAGGTACACACTTGATTGGGCATTCCTAAATTGAAGCTTCGCAATCATTTTAGTCCTCAGGACCTATGCACCATATCCTCCACTCAATATCCTCTATTCGGCAAGCCTATGGAGTATGGTAATATTGAAGACATCCATCGAAACCTCCTCATTCACCCTGGCTCATTGAATCATTTGAATTCCTCAGCGTTGTCCGAAGTGGGAATCCACGTTTTATTCAAGACATTATATTGGTCACTATATGGCCTGACCTACGTTCTCTCAAAGCGGTCCTCCACTAAGCACAACAGAGCGCAAGTGCGTACCGCGCTCAATTTCCCAACCCCGGAACGTCAGAACATCTGAACTTCGTCCTCTGGTATACCTCTAAACCCACAATATTTGCTTCTCAACACTAGTCACAATGCTCTACTCAAGAACACCGGAGGCAAATGCATTTTTGACTGGTAACTGGCATTACATGTCCATCAAGCTGATGAACTGAGCACCACAACTCAGTTGTGCACCACAACCACCTTTACCTCGGCAACTAGCTGATAGCATTCCATATCTTGTATATATGAACTGTTAACCCATCTAATGGTCCAATGATCGGTTTGGGTATCATGAACACATGCACGTTTACATACAGACTAAATTGTCCATAGGCATACACATATGCGTGCTTTAATGCTCATATTAATGTCTTTACTATGACTGCACCACGCATGTCCAAATTTGTGGCTGGGCGTAAGAGGCCAATCGCTTTATGATATTTATGTTTGCTGACCTCTTTGGTCCAAAGATATTATACATTTTGTATTTTCTACTTCGACTAATCATGCAGCAAAGAAAAGATACATTGCCATCACTATGCTTACATGAGTTCCGAGACTCATTATTGGCATCCAACCGAACTCATGTCATGTCTTTATGCCATCAGGGCTAAACAATGCCGGGTTCATCATGAATGTCCCGAGGTCTTACCACTCTAGATCCTTTGCAGCTCTTCTTCTTCTTACATATATTGGCGACCTTTATTCAACATTATGGACTTCTATTGGAGCACATTGTATCTTTCATTACAGGATCAGCAATTAATGGCATACATCTATATTCTTATCATCGGTCGGCCAACTTATAGTTAGTGTGCAAGTACATCTCCTCGGTCATGCACGCATGTCTTGGACTCAAATGATTTTATCAACCTCACACGATCATTATATCACTCATCTTTGCCACAAATTATTATCTCGGCCTTGCACACACCGTACTTCATATTCATTGCGAGTAACTCGGTAATGCGCTATTGCTTTGGCCCCCAATAGCTCATACCAGACTTATTGGAACTTTACTTTGGCCTCCAAAAGCTTGTACCAGACTTATTGGAACTCTCTTCAACCTTGTGATATTATCTCGTGCTAACATTGTTGTTCTGTGCAAAGCTTCCATATTTACTTACCATGACAACAGCCGCCTGAAGCTATAGGGCTAGGTACGGTCCGCTCTTCAGTGACTTTATCCCTATGCTACTCTTCGACTAGCAGGGTACAGTCAGTCTTCCACCACCTACCATTGCTACTATGTCAATCCGCGAAGTACATTTGTTTTATCAACCACATGTTGTCAAGCACTTAAGATCGTAAGGTACGGTCGGCTTAACAGCCACTTGTCCAATGCTAAGATTTTAACTAGTGACTTTATCCCTATGCCACTCTTCGACTAGCAGGGTACAGTCAGTCTTCCACCACCTACCATTGCTACTATGTCAATCCGCAAAGTACATTTGTTTTATCAACCACATGCTGTCAAGCACTTAAGATCGTAAGGTACGGGGTATGGGTGGTCTTTCACCACCTACCTTGTCACTATGTCATTTGCAAGGCACGGTTGACATTGCCACGTGTCCAATGCTACAGTTTTGACTAGCGGGGTACGGTCGGTCTTCCACCATCTACCCTTGCTTATGTCATTTGCGAGGCACAGTCGACAATGCCACCTATCCAACGCTATGGTTTCGACTAGCAGGATACGGTCGGCTATTCAGTTATCTACCCACACCAATATGTCATCTTACGAGACACGGTCGACACTTCAGTCACCCGTCCAACGCTCCAGCCGCTACCTTGCCTTGGCCATGCACTCCCTAGGGTCATAGAGCACGCCCGGTGCCTTCGGCCCGTGCGGTCAATCCCACGCGGTCAAAACTTCATCCTTCAGCTTCCCGGCCTCGACCATACACCCCAGGGTTATGGGGCATGCCCAATGCCTTCGGCTCGCATGATTACTCACAAGCAACTTAACCTTCATGCTTCATCCGCTCATGCACCACCAAGATCATAGGGCCCGCTTGGTCACTCGCGTGCAACCGAAACTTCTTCTATTAACCCTCATTAGACCAATCATCGGCCTAATCAACCAAAGAGCTCTCATTAATCCCGACTGTTTGTGGTATTAAACGAAAGAATGAAAATGTATTCAAGATGGGGACAAACTTGTACAATTTGATCCTATACGATGATATGGGAGTACAATTTATTTAATCGGGGTAAATATTGCTATAGGTGTCTGATTAAATATTGTTATAGGTGTCTGATCTGCAGTCGATCACTTTAGCCCTTGGACCACACGATGTTGAAGAAGTGCCGTAGAAGACAGGAAGCAGCTTCGAAGGTTGCAGAAGAGGGTGGATGCACGATGCCAAAGTCGTCGATCCCTACTCTCTGCCTGAGCTCCGGATTCTCTCTCTCTCTCTTTCTCTCTCTCTTGACCTCTGGTTCGATCTTTCTTGGAAGTTCGACCTTGTGATCTTTCGACCCTGGATCTGATATTGGTATTCTTGACCAATTTTTCGACCTTCCAATTTTCTCGACCCTTTTCCTCATTGATAGAGGTCTCTATTTATAGAGTTTTAGTGACAGTGACCACTCCGTCGGTGTAAAAACCGAGTGGAAAGTACAGCACCCTTTTACACAACGGTTAAAGTAACAAATGCCTGCGTATAGATGATCCTTTGAATGAGCGTGTGACGCGGGTCCAACTAAGGGACAAAACGCGTATAATCGCTACGAAGATCACGGCGTAGAAGCCACGTAGGTAGGTATCCATTGTGTAGAAGAGGTTGGCATAGAAGTCAAATGTCTGTCACCATGGCATAGAAGCCAAATAGTTATCAAACCGGCATAGAAGCCGAATAGGCGTTGAAGCCGAATAGGCGTAGAAGCCGAGTGGTCATAGAGGCCGAGCAGGCGTAGAAGCCGAGTGGTCATAGAGGCCGAGCAGGCGTAGAAGCCGAATGGTCATAGAGGCCGAGCAGGCGTAGAAGCCGAGTGGTCATAGAGGCCGAGCAGGCGTAGAAGCCGAATGGGCGTTGAAGTCGAGCAGGCGTAGAAGCCGAATGAGCACAAACGCTGGATGGGCGTAGAAGCCGCTGCGTACTGTGCCATAGTGCTGATGTGGACATTTTAGCCGGAATTACGGCTTTTGAAGATATAATCAAATCTCTTGCATTAAATGCCGAGATTTGCCACCATCCTGTGCATTAAATGTGGAGGCGTGTTTTTGAAGGTCTACAACCCCTTCTGCGCATCAGTCGCAGAGACGTGCCTTGAGAAACTGTCACCGCTCTGTGCATCAGACGTAGAGACGTGCCTCTAACCCCGTACGGAGTGCAGCTTTTGATGTGGCAGGCGGTTTGTCTACTGCAGAACGTAAAATAGCTCGTGTTTTGCCTGTGTAAAACAAGGCAGCGTATCCCTTCGTGCTTGTAAAAGCAGTTTACGCAAAGGGGATGGCGGTATTTGACAGTCTGGGTCGCAGTGCTGTACCATCATTATAGCCGTCGTTTGGGTAGTCGAGCCGTATCCCTTTGTCAGAAGTCCAGACGTCAGGTTCATTTGCAGGCTCTGACAGGTTCATTGCAGGATCTGACAGGTTCACTTCGGAGAATACGAAGCGTCTCTTGTACACCTCAATGCTACGTTTGAACAAGGATGAGTTTTACGCCCTGAAGGCGATGAAGCACCATGTTTACGCTGAAGCGGCTTGGAGGTACTGCCTTACGCGGATGGCCCTTTTTTGAGCTTTATATTTCACGCTGTGTTTTTAGCGGAAACAGCTCTGTTGCACGCTTTGATGGCTCTGAAGGCCTCTGCTTACACTGCTCTGCACCAATATGCTGCGTATAGCCATCCGGCGTATTTTTCATGCTTCTACAAGACCCCCTTCAAAGCTTTCAAATTTCTCGGAATTTGGAACGCTTTGAATGAAGCATGAACCGCTCCTCGTGACTCGAAACGTTTCTAAATGGAGCGTTGAAACGGTCGATGCCGACTTTATGGCGGATTTATTGGGGACAGGTGTGACCTCTTTTGCCTATAAAAAGGCTGGGGGAGTTAACCTGTTCTCCCCACATTTCCATCACCACGCAGAGATGATCGCCGGAGTTCGTCGGGTCGACCTGAGGAAGAAGGAGATCATGTTCTTCCAGCGTGTAAGGAGCCGAAAAAGACGGCGTCTTCGAGCAAGTGTCCACTGCAACGATGGATCATGGAAGGATATCTTAGCCTCCCTTGCTCGGGATAATCAGCAACTTTATATGGCTGTTCTCCGGGAGAGGGGAAGGGTCGTATTTGACCACACGGCTTGCAAGCGGTGTCTTTTCCCCAGAGACCTCTGCGGACAAGAGCAGTCAAACTGTAACTGCTGTCCTCGATCGAGTTGGGTCTTAAAGAAGCCTCAACTGGATCGGTCATGGCGTACGGAGCATGGGATCTGCATCATTTTATGCAGGCCCAGTTCTGTATCCTCCCGCCATCGATCTTCTTGTTCATGACTGTGCTGGTCGATGAACTGCCATGGAAGAAGAGGAAGACCTGCACCGATGCGAGAACCTCGTAGAACAGATTCTGGGTGCGATTTTCCGACGACGATGATGAGGAAGCCCTTTGTAGACGGGATTTCCCTCATATGTAGTCATGAAAATGAAAAGAAAACCCTTGTAGATTGGATTTCCCTCATATGTAATCATGACTTTAATCTTTAATAAAATCGTCTTTCTTCTCTGCATATGATCGTTTTGCCATACGTTGCTGTTGAAGTCTGAATATGTGTAGCTTCGACACGTCTGATTCTTTACGCCGACTCTGTTTTAGAAAGAGTGCTAGGTCCTGTCCTTTATGCATAGCGAATAGTCCATAAAACGCTGTTGAACATTTTGAACATTTAGAACTGTCATGTTGCTAGGACTGAGGAACCGCGTAGAGCTCTGAACTTCTGATGAACAGAATTTTTTGTTCAGACTTCGTCTTCAAGAATGACTTCTCGTAAATCCCTTGGAACAGGGCCGAGGAATGGCTGTCAAACTGAGTTTGCCATTTTGATAGACGAGATATTCAGACTGGAGTCTGGATGAACCTCCAATTGACCCGAGAAGAGTAATTTCTTAATGTTTGGACTCTGTATGCTTCGGGTACTTGGGATATGTTGAGGCCAAGACGGAGCATCTTCTGTGTGAACTCCTGTAATCGACCGCCTTGGGAACTGTTCGGATATGCGGAAAGTCAGAGATCCGTAGTGTAGATGAGCTGAAAACCCTGAGTTCGTAGTCTATTGAGCGTAGAAAGCCACCGAGCGTGAGATCGTAGATTCGGAGCTGCTGAGCATGAAGTCGTAGGTTTGTAGCCTCTTGAGCGTAAAAGCTACCGAGCACAAAGGCATCCGGGCATAAAACCATAGACTGATAGCTTGCGAGCGTAAAACCGTAGATCTGTTGCTGTCGAGCGTAGAAAGCTCCTTAGCGTAGAACTGTAGATTTGTAGCCTGTGAAAAAGAAATCTTCCGAGCGTGAGGTTGCGGATCCGTTGCCTCCGAACGTAAACTAAACGCCACCGAGCGTGAGATCATTGGTTTGGTATCTGCTGAGCGTGAAGTCGTAAGTTTGTAGCCTCTCGAGCGTAAAAGCTACCGAGCACAAAGGCATCCGGGCATAAAACCATAGACTGATAGCTTGCGAGCGTAAAACCGTAGATCTGTTGCTGTCGAGCGTAGAAAGCTCTTTTAGCATAGGAACCGCTGACCTGCTTTCGCACGAAAAACTCTTCGAATTTGCTGACTGTCCGTCTTTCGAGAGTAGTGGGCTGACGTAGTACCCAATCATAACCAAATATTTAATTTGTGAGATTTGGTTGGGGTTTCGAGGAGCCCGTCTGAGGATTCGAGGAGTCGACCCGAACTCTATATATATCCCAAGCTTTTGAGAGAAAAACTTTTTATCCGTCTTCTGCGAAAGAGAGCCTTCGATTGTTTGAGTTTTTTCCCCTCGTTCTTTCTCCGAGCACTCCGAGTTTTCAGAGATAGCGCCGAAACAAACCTCCTCCACCAAGGGAAAGAGTACAGGCTCTTCTTCTCGTTCTTCTGCCCCAGCGAGAGAGTCTTCGGTCGGGCAAGGTGGACTTCCTTCTGAGCGAAGCATCCTGCCGACGAGTAGCGCACCCGGCCTTAGAGGTATAGCTCTTGGGATGATAAAGAACGACGAAAAATCCTTCGCACACGTTGAACGTGACCGCGCTAGGTCGTCTCCTGTGCTGATAGCCTCTTTGAGGAAGATGACGCACGGAGACGTTTTCATCTTTTACGCCCACATTTCTAATGTGCCAGTGTAAAAACTCCATATTTTCGCAGTTATGAGCGTAAAAGTTCTGACTGCCGAAAACTTGGTGTATACTATAAAATTTTAGTTTTACGCTTTGGATGGGACCTCCGGCGTAATAACTAGAATTTTGGCAGTCTGGCGTAAAGCACAGACTGTATACCGCCAATTACGCTTCAGGATGTGACTTCCGGCGTAAAATGACCAAATTTTGTACAGTCTTGGCGTAAAGCACAGACTGTCGTTTCTTGGTCTTTATGTTGCAAGATTCGTAATGACGTATTTTTCTTGCACTTTCGCAGTTAACTTGCATGAGTCTCCACTGGCCGAGGTGATGGGATCCGCTGCCGGGATGCTGCACTCGAACTATTTGGAGGATCTGTCGCACGTGACATTTCCTATCTCCGGACCCCAGTATCCCGAAGGAAGGGAGATCTTGATATCGGCTCAGGGCGAGCGGACATTGCTGAACATGATTAACGGAGAGCCCCTGACGTACATAAACGGGGACCAGTACATCAAGCCGGCCTTTCTCTTTGGGGACATGATTGACAAACAGTCCCAGACGAAGCCCAAGAGAGAACCCTGGGTTTTCCCTGCCGAGAGTGTGGCCTTGTATTTGCCCACGATGCCGAGAGATTATCCCATCTCGGCTTTCTTCCATGCAACACATCGCAGGAGGATGTCGTGGACGCTGACTCCTGATCTTCACGGCAAGCCGGGGAAGATCTTTCATCTGAAAGGAGCCGACCAGGGGTCGTTTGTCAGCCGCCCTTCTGGCGTCGTGACGTTGTTCAGGGGACTGTGCCCGGTCAGCGTCCCGAGTGAAGACAGTTCAGTGATCCAGCCGGTCCAATTGCCGACTTTCTGCAATGACTTCATGGTGCGAGGGGGAGTATACCCCAAGGAGAATCCTCGGTGCAATGGGTGGATTACCCCAACAAACCTCCGATGGTCCTGCCTAGTTGACTGGGCTTTGAAGCATTTTCGGAGAGAGCTGGAGGTCATAGGACTGTACGCTGCCGTGAGCGTGACGAGTGTTGGGTTGCCTCTCAACCCTAACCTGTTTCTGGCACTGATGGAGCGATACATTTCGCTCACCGGGACCTTTGCCACTCCACTGGGGGAGATGGGGTTGGCCCTCCACGAAATGGCAGTGATCTCGAGACTGCCGATGGGGGATACCCCGTATGAAGAGTATGTTCCCACCAACCGGAGTTGGAGGACTCGGACCCTCGGGTTGTGGAGGTGTATCAGGAGCTGATGTGCCACTACTTCGCGTGCACTGCTTTTTATAATGAGCCTTCTGACTTGGCTCACACCACTAAGTGGATGTCCTACCTCTTCTTCCACCGGGCCAGGGCCGTCAAGTCGGAGAAGGTTTCGGGGGGCAAGAATGAGCCCGTGAACTGTTTGGGCGTGCTCAATGCCCAGGTCGTCGATGCTCTTATGGAGGAGGCTAAAGCTCCAGATCAGTTCCTCACTGACGGGGTAGGAAAGTATCCTGAAGGCACTAAGGCCTACAGTTACTTGAGGCGCTGCCGCAGGCCTTTGTCTGAGGAAGCCAGGCTGGCTGGCTCTCTCCCTATGGCTGCGTAGAGTAGTGGTGCCTGGTATCGCGTCCGCGGACCGCATCCACCGGAACATCCTGTGGCCCGCCGTGCGTCTGGTGTTCGGGGCAAGACTGGGCTTGCTCCCTGCCATGGTGTGCCGTATACAGGTTGGCCTGAGAGCCATGACTGACGGACTGCTCGTCGATGAAGCTCGACGTGATAGCTTTCCCCGGGTAGAGTTACCATACCTGTACTTGATGGGATGGTTAATTCTCCACAACCCCCGGGTGATGTCTCCTGGCCCTGGTAGCAGCGCGGGGGGTAGTTTCTTGCTGAACTACAAGGACTCCCTCTGGAACGTGAACACCGTCTTAGACTGTCGGCTGGCGCTGAGCCTCGGTCATTGCTGGAAGCTCCTCTGCACTGTCCCCTCTGTACATCGCAATCAGTCGGGGATTAGGCTTGAGGATTTAGGTGGAGAAAAGACCAATCTTTCTCCGGAAGCTTTTAATTGGTTGGTCTGCATCAGACCCTCTCATCTGCTGTACAGAAGCGAAGATCATTGCTTCTTCGAGCCTTACTTGCCCAGTTGGTTCGCCAGGCAGTTTGGGTACGATCAGCTACACGTGGGCAATGCCATCACCAGCTTCAGGTCCAGGGGCGGACTCATTGATGGAGCCAGGGGATGGGGGTATTTTATCATGGGCTGCACGGGAGCAATCTTTATCGTGCCGGTCGTCACCCTCTCCACGGAGCTGCGCATCCTCCATTCGTACGCTCAGTTCTACGTGGCGATCAACACCTTCCATCGCGATTTTGACATTCGTGGAAGCTTCAGGGTGCCTTCTCCCAAGCCTGGGGGAAGAATCGAAGTCCCCTCGGTTTCATCTGACGAGGGTGAGGAGTCCGTCACTCCGGATGAGCCTCTGGTGTCGGTGCCGAGGTGCGAAGTGCCTCCGCCTGCGGGGGCTTTGGCGGTCTCTGGGAAGCGAAGGGCTCCTGCTTCGAAGCAGACTTCCCCTCGCAAGAGGAAGAAGAAGACGGTTAATCGCCCTCTCCGGATTCCTGGCATCGAGGCTCCTAGAGAGGAACCTGCTGTCTCTCCTGTTGGGGATATCTCTTTGATTGGAGGTTCCCCGCCTTTTGGAGAGGGACCCTCAGTTTCGGCTGGTGGTGCCGGAGAACTCCTGCTTGAGGCTGCCGTTGCTGCCACTGCCTCCGGTAGTGGAATGAAATCGCCCGCGTGGCCGAGGCAAATGGGAGAATCTTTCCCTAGACCAGCAACGGATGAGACTCCTGCCGCGTCCGTGAGCATGATCAGCGAGGTTCCAGCTGACGAACCTCGACCGCGTCTCGGTGGAGGCTTGGTAGAGCTCCTGGCGATGTCGGTTGGCCCACCCCCTTCTCCAGGTATGACAGTTCGTATTGCGTCATTAAGGCGTGATATAGCTACATCGGCTGCAGACGCGGCATATATACCGTTGGCTACGGGTAAAGGTCATCTTTATGTCTCCTCTTAGAAAGATTACTATCATATTGATATCAACTTTCTTGTCCTCTTCTCAGGGGATGGCGTCCACGGGGAGTATAGCGTTGAAGCGCCTTCTGGCTCTGCTCGGGCTCCTGGCGATGATACGGAGGCGTTCGACTTCGAGGAGGAAATACCTTCGGGGGCCAGCTCGCCTGGAGTAGTTTCGTCACCTCAAGAGGAGGACGAACCCGTCATCGTGACCTCGCCTCTTGCGAGTATGCCGATGACTTCGACCGTCGTCGTCGCACCTTCTTCGGTCGCACCACCCGTCGAGGCGGCGGCTATGGCCACCTCGTCTGCAATCATTCCTGGAGGGGAACTCGCCAATATCGCGGCCACTCCTGGCGTCCAACCAGATCTGGTTGCGCTGACCGAGCTGTATACCAGCCTCTTTTTCACCAGTTTGAAAACGCTGACATCAATGGTGTTGGCGAAGAATCTGGATTTTGAGCGTCTGAAGAAGGCTTCCCAGTTTTCGATTGGGGCGGTCAGGGAGTTCGGCGATTCTGGGGTAGCTGACGCCCTGGAGGCGATGGTTAATGGGTTGGAGCAACCTATTAACGAATACTTGCAACTGACTCGGGGCAGTTTCGAAGCTGAGGTCCAGGCCAGATACGACTTCATGACTGCGCGGCTTACCAAACAGCTGGAGAGCCTAGATAACTCCATCAACGCACATAAGCTGGAGATGGATAAAAGGAAAGCTGTCGTGGAGGAGGCTCTTGCTCTTCAGACGAAGTGCCAATCCGAGTACGAAGGGAACGTAGCGAGGGCTCGCAAGTTGAAGGAGAAACTCGCTCTGGCAGAGGAGTGGGCTTCTCAGTCGCTGGCGGGTCTAGACGTAGCGACTGGTCGACTGAGCACCGTGCGACGGGACCTGGAGCGTGCAGAAGCTGCCCGAGCTGGCTCTCTTCGGGCAAGGGCCGAACTGTCCTTTACGAACAATCTCGAGGCACGGCTGGAACAGGCCTGCGCTGATGCCTTGGTTTCCAGGGATGAGAGGGTAGCTGCACTGGCGAAGCTGATTCGCGATCTGACTGCTCCCCTACAATGATGTACCCTTTCTTCTTTTTGCTTGCCCAATGTAATTCTGCTCTTTTCGGGAACAAATAAAGCGAATCTTTTCTGACTTTGTGGACCCATCATTTCGGAATGTAAATGACAGGTTTGGGTGAGAGTGATATCAGAGGTAGTATGGACGTGATAGACTCTCGATAAACTTCTAGCAGGACATACTTATTCAGAGGTCATACTGACATGATAGAATATGACCTAACTATTTTCGTTTTGGAAGTAGTTTGGTCAGACTTTGAGATTCTCGCTATATTCCACTTGAGCAGAGGAGGTTAAGCATAGTACCTCTTCAGGAATTTACCGTTGATAGGAGCCATTAATAGGTCTCCATTAGGCTGGGCTAACCTGTAAGCGCCGTTCGAGAACGTTGTGTCGATCACATAAGGGCCTTCCCACTTGGGCTGAAATTTCCCTTTACTCCTGTGAGTAAGAATCATCGGCCTTCTTACGGCTAAAACTAGCTTGCCGACTTTGAACACTCTTTCCTTTACTTTATGATTGAAAGCTCTGGAAATGCGTGCTTGGTAGAGCGCGATGCGCTGTTGAGCTTGGAGACGTTTCTCGTCTAATCCTTCTAGCTCCTGAAGCCTTAACAGGTCATTCTTTTCTCGAGTCAGCTCATTAGTCACGGCTATCCTGAGCGACGGGATCTGGATTTCAATGGGAAGAACTGCTTCGCTCCCGTAGACCAGTGAAAATGGGGTACAACCTGTCGGTGTCCGTACCGTTGTGCGGTATGCCCAGAGACATTCGCCCAGCTTCTCATTCCAGTCTCTTTTGTTTGAAGAGACGAACTTCTTCAAGAGTTTGATAATGGTTTTGTTGAAAGCTTCCGCCAAACCATTAGCAGCTGGGTAATATGCCGTAGAGGCAATATTATGTATTCGATTTTTATCGCAAAATCGATGAAACGCTTGGCTGATGAACTGAGGCCCATTGTCATGGATTATCCTTCGGGGAATCGCAAAGCGATAAATGACGTGATGCTTGATGAAGCTGATTACGTCAGACGCCTTTACCTCAGCAAGAGGGATCGCCTCTGCCCATTTGGAGAAGTAATCCGTAATGGCCAGTATGAACCGGTGACCTCTGGAAGAAGACGGGTGAATAGGACCAATTATATCCATACCCCATGCTTCGAAAGGCCAGGATGCAACCGTAGGATGTAGATATTCAGACGGTTGATATATGAAGTCTGCATGAACCTGACAGGCTCTGCATTGTCTTGCATATTTGATCGCGTCTGTGATCATAGTGGGCCAGTAATAGCCCATTCTCCTGATACGATCCTGTAGCTTAGGACCGGGCTGATGCGCTCCGCATACGCCGTCGTGAGCTTCCCGGATAATCTGATGTGCTTCGTTGTCTGAGAGACATCTTAATAGCAGTCCGTCGTAGGTCCGGCGATATAGGCATTGTGAAGATGCATCGAAGTAGAAGCGTAATGATCGTCTTTTGACGGATACTGCTTCTTTGGGGTCCTCCGGCAAGATTCCGTATGCAACAAAATCTATGAAGGGACTTCTCCAGTCTCTTCTAGGGGGATCCGTGTTCACAACGTAGCTGCGTTCTATGTGAAAGTTGTTTTTCACGCAGAATAAATCTCTGTTAAGAAGGATTACCGAATCCTGCCTTCTTATAGGAGTGGCTAAATCCGCAGCTAGACTGGCTAGGGCATCAGCTTCCAGATTCTGAGATCGAGGTACATGCTCTAGGAAGAACCCTTTGAATGTCATGGCTATCTCGACCGTTGCTTGGTGATAGGGAATGAGGTCTGGATTCCGGACTTCATATATTCCTCTGACTTGATTGACGATAAGCAGAGAATCACCGAAAGCTTCCAGGGACTCGACCCCCAGCTCTTTAGCGACTTGGAGCCCGATTAACAGAGCGTTGTATTCCGCCACATTGTTGGAGCATGGTTCGTTAAGAGAATATGCCCGGTAGATGACGAGTTTATCAGGAGTGACCAGGACGATTCCTACCCCTGAAACCACGTTTCCCTGGGGACCAGTCCTGGAGGCGCCGTCGAAGAACAGTTGCCATGTGTCACTTTCCATTGCGGAATTACATTCTGCAACTTCGTCGGAAATGTCTTCGTATAATTTGGAGGCCTCTGGGATCGGATGAGCGGCTAGGAAGTCGGCCAGCGCTTGGCCTTTGATGGACTTCTGCGGGACGTATACCATGTCATATGGTGTTAACAGCATCGCCCAAGTTGCGAGTCGGGAATTAAGAACACTTGGCTTGCTCATCAGTACTCGAAGAGGGTTGATCCTGGAGATGATATGAATAGTCTGGCCGGTGACATAGTATCGCGTCTTCTGGATAGCGAACATCAGAGCCAAGCATTCTTTCTCGACTGGGTTGTACCGGTGTTCGGCTCCGACCATCATCCTGCTGAGGTAGTAGATAGCCTGTTCATGCTCCACATCGTTCTTCTGCGCGAGAAGAGCTCCTAGCGAATGATCCATCGCTCGAACGTACAGCAAGAATGGTCTTCCCATGATGGGAGGCACCAGAACCGGCGGACTGGTGAGGTAGCGTTTGATATCCCCGAATGCTTGCTGACAGGTTTCGTCCCATACGAAGGATACACCTTTCTTCATGAGATGCGAAAAGGGCTGACATCTTCCCGAGAGGTTGGATATGAACCTCCGGATATAAGCCAGACGGCCTTGAAATCCCCGGAGTTCCCTCAGATTGCGGGGCGGTCGCATTTCTACGATGGCCTGGACTTTGTCAGGGTCCACCTGGATGCCTTTGGCGGTAATGACAAATCCCAGAAATTTGCCACTAGATACACCCAGGAAGGACTTTGTAGGGTTCATCTTGAGTTGATGTTGGCGCATTAACTCGAATACCGTCCTCAAGTCTTGAATGTGATCATCTTTGAGGCGGCTCTTGACGGCTATGTCGTCCACGTAACATTCTACTGTTTTGCGTAGATGCTCGTGGAATATGTTACTCATAGCCCGTTGGTATGTAGCCCCGGCGTTCTTCAATCCGAAGGGCATGACCGTATAGCAATATACTCCCAACGGAGTCCGGAAGGCAGTGTGCTTCTCGTCTTCAGGATGCATCTTGATCTGATTGTATCCCGAGAATCCGTCCATGAAAGACATGCGTTCAAAACCGCAGGTGTTGTCGATCATGATGTCCGTGATGGGAAGAGGGAACTCATCCTTGGGGCAGGCTGCATTCAGATCTCGGTAATCGATGCAGATACGTATTTTCCCATTTTTCTTCATGACTGGGACAACGTTGGCGACCCAGTCGGGATGTTGTTCTTCCCGGATGAAACCGCAGGCTATCAACTTCTTGACTTCAGCTTCGATGGCGTCCATCATGTCCGGGCGGAACCGGCGTTGGTGCTGCTTCATAGGCTTCGAGTCGGTCAATATATTGAGTTTATGAGTAGCCACCTTCGGGTCAAGGCCCGGCATGTCCTCATAATTCCACGCAAAGACGTCGATATATTCTTTTATCAGCTGGACAACTTCTTCCCGTTCAGCTGGGGAAAGATTGTTGCTGATGAATATCGGTTTTGGCGAAAGTTCACCCCCAACATCAACCTGGATAACTTCGTCTTTGGTGGGAGGTTCCCTCTGCTCAAAGCGGAATTCCCACTGCGTATCCATTTGTTGAGCCCAAGAGTCATTCTCAAACGGCTCAGAATCATGTTCGTCTGCTTCAAAGGGATCTGCCACCACCATATTTGCTGATAATGCTTGCTCGAGAGCTTCAGGTGAGTCGGAGGGTGACGAGCTGTTCTGAGAAGAGGAAAAGATATCCTCGTCTGATTTAGAGGAGGTGGTATATCCCAACCCGAAATGAGTTCGTTGATAGTAGGGGTCGTCATTGAAAGAATCTTCCTGGATAGCCGGTTGACTGCGCATGCGGCCGAAGACTATTGAACGCTGGTTGCTGCAGGTAGGCGGGACAATGAAGATAGAACCCTCATGCGGTCCATACGTCGTGACGACGTTGGATGATGACGCTACTTCCCAGACATACGGACGGTAGGAGTTCATAACTTCCAAGAATTTTTGTGCTATGGGTTCTACCTCGTCACGGGGAGTGGATTCCTGATTTGGAATTTGAGCGTTAATGTACTGGAAAAGAGGATGTTTATTATCATCTGGAACTCCGTTCCTGGTTGCGTTTACATCGGTCGGCTGCCCGTTGCGCCGAAGGTTGATGACCAAAGGTGGAGGCTTCTGGTTCAGAGTGACCACTAGAGGATCACTCCCTTTTCCTGACCTGGATTTGTTCAGGTGAATAGCCATAGGCTCCATGGCTTTTGGACGAGTGGTTCGTCCTTTCACTCTGATTGACAGCGGTAGTGCGGCAGAGGGTTCTCCTGGCTCCCGGTGGGATTCCTTCTCTGTCTCGCCCGACACTTCTTCCGTGTGGTCTTGAGAGTACAACACGGCGTCGGAATAGTAGGATTCTACTCCTTTAAACGGGTTTAGGTCGGTAACCTCCGTTTGTACCGTTCCTTAGGGGTCTACATATTTAAGATATTGATGTAGGGTTGAAGGAACGATATTGTGGTCGTGGATCCACGGTCTTCCCAGCAAAATGTTGTAGGACACCTCTGAATCGATGACGTAACACGTGGCCACCGATCTGAGGTTGCCAATCTGGATCCTCAGGCGAATCTTCCCCAACGGCTTACTTCTTCCGGCGTTGAAACCCACGATTGTAGTGGAGGTGTAAGCCAGTTCGCTGGTAGGAATTCTCAGTGGTCCGAGCAGACTGTGAGGGATGATGCTGATCGACGATCCCGGATCTATGTGAATCCGATCGACCTCCATGGAACCGACGTACCCGGTGTAATAGAAGGGCCTGTCATGCTTGTTATGTTTTAACAGCATGTCGTCTTGGGTGAAGGTGATATTTGGGACCACCTCCATCACACTGTGGCATTGAGGACACGCCACTGGTTCTTCGTCGGGGGACTTGAGCTGGGTCAAGCATGCCTCCGCCTGCATCAGCGCTTCACTCAGGGCTAGACGAGTGTCTTGGGAGAGCCTGAGTAGCTCAAAGATGGAGAACCTGGCTGGTGTATTAGCCAGTTGGGCCAGGATGTCGAAGTTGTACGGCTTCTCAAAACCTTTGTTTGGAATGTTTTTCACAGGTTTATCAAAGCGCACTTCTCTTTGCTTCCCTTTGTCCACCGGCGTTGGTTTTGAAGGACTAGCATCTGGTACGACGGGGCCTGGTCCTGAAGGTTTGGCAGTTGAAGCGTCCGCCGGTGCGTCTTCCTGACTTGCTCCGTAGTCGTTGAGATAGGCTTTCCCTGAACGGGTTGCAGCAAATACCTCGTCTTCGTCTAATGGCGAAGAAGTTGCGACCATATGGCATGGTTTGCATTTGGAGCTTTTTCTAGACGTAGCTTTAGTAGCTTTAGTCTCCTCCTCGAGCTCTGACACCAAATCCGGATGAACCCACATAATCTCGCCCTGCCGGGTGGTTAGGGGTACCAGGTCATGATTTTGACCCCTAGCTGGAGGAAGATTGACGATGTCCATCGTGGTCCGGGAAATAGGCGTGACACCGTCCATGACTTCCTGGGAAGGCAGATTGCCAAACCGCAGAGAGATCATGTTGGCCGTGACCGTCTTCTCGGTGTTGTGCAGAGTGATGGCCTTAGCATCGATTAACCCCTGGATCTTCCTTTTCAGTATGTAATACGCCTTCGTCGGGTGGTGTACGTATCTGTGGAAGATGCAGTATTTGGGGTCGTCAGTACTGCCGACTTCTTGGGGCCGCCTTAGCTCCGGAAGGGTGATCTTGCCACTCTTGACGAGACACTCGAATATACTTGGGACATCGTCGTCGTCAAAGGAGTAGACTTCGACGGGCCTGGAAGTCCCGGGTCTCGTTTGCGCGGTCGCCGCAGTCTTTTGTCTGGACGTATTGACCGTCAGAGCTTCTTTTCCCTTGGAGCTGCGAGGATGATCGCTGCTGGGAGATGACCTCTTGCCTCTATCGGAGGCGGAGATCATAATGCCGTTGTCGCGCGCCTTGCGACTGTTGTCTTCGGCGGCCACTGCCGAGATGATGAACGAGGGCCACTCATGAAACTGATATGGTCTTGTAAACACCGAGACTACGGGAAGGAGGTTCTTCCTGCAAATGTCTACTAACGCAGAGTCTGGAACTCCTGGAGGCATCTGTAAGGTGGCCTGACGAAAACGTTCGACGAAGGTGCGAACGTCCTCCTTTTCCCTTTGCTTGACTTCGATGAGAGAGGACATAGACATGTCCATTCCACCCTCGTAGAATCGCGTGAAGAATAAAGCTTTGAAGTCCTCGAAGGAAGTAATGCAGTTGTCCGCCAAGCTACGGTACCACTGATAGGCTACTCCTGAGAGGCAGCCTTTGAACACCCGAGTGAGGAGGGCGTCGTTCCCTTGTAGCAACACCGTCATCATACTGAAATAGTTCATGTACTGACTTGGTGATGTTTTTCCCTCGAACAGAGCCATAGTCTGAGATTTGTACCTCGGAGGAAAAGGGACTTCTTCCCAGATAGCTGGGTAAGGCTGGTTAATTCCCAGTTTCTTGAGCTGATCTTTGTGCTTCAAGGCGTCGAACTGGGCTTTCAACTCCCGTACTGCCTGCATCGAATTTTCAGTTGGAAGTGGGGCTACGGTGTAGTGCGGAGTTGGTTGTATCGTGACTCCAACGGGAGGTAATATATTCTCTGAGTGAGGAAGCGGGGGAACTGCTGACTCTTGATCTAGAGCAGGCTCTTGGCTCGGATTGGATGGTGGTAAGTCCACCCCCACACGTATCTGAGTTGGCGGGACCGACGCTTGAGCCATGGCGGTTGCGTGCTGAGTTAGCATCATCTGGTGCATGTTCTCCATTATGGATTGCATTTGTTTCAGAGATGTCTCCAGCACAGTGATGCGTTGTTCCGCGTTTCCTGACGGCGAAGCTTCCTCGCGTTCATCTTCAATGGCGTAAACTCCCATTTCCCTGGGCGTCCTCGAAGGATTAGTATAGGTCGCTGCAGAAGTCGACTCTATACTCTCAGCATCTGATCGGGGAGATTGGCGACCCCCAGCGTCGGAATCAGACGAGTACGAAGCTGGTTGCTGTGACCTTGCACGGGTGTTTTGGAACACCCCAGCTTCAGTGTTCCTGAGGAGGTCTTCGAATCTCCTTCGGCTCGGAGGCCCAGAGGGATGACGTCTTGAGCTCGACCCTCCTCTAGGTATGTGTGAAGCCATGTTCACGGATGCATGCGCGGGCTCTTCTTCCTGGAAAGACTGAGAGTAGCTCAATCGGTCGAAAACCGATCGTTTTGCTTTAGAACAGCAGCAGTCAATCACAATTTTATGACTATTACAACATTGCTCGCTAGGGGACGTAATAGACATGTTGGAAGGTCCCCTCTCCTTACGCTTCTGGATTAGACATTCGCGCAAGTCAGGAGTAGAGGAAGAAGACGGCTTGTTCCTTCTGTTCCCATCAGTGGGCATGCGGAGATTGGGCACCATGGTTTTCCCTATGCCACCTGTGTACAACAGGTTGGCCATCTGGGTGGCGGATAATCCCCTGGGAGGGTGTCCTTCCGCAACCTGAGCTTGTCTTACGTCGTGGGACTTTGCCTGGCGTAATTTGGAGATTTGCTCAGACTGGCGTAAAGCTGAAGAGGTCCTCAGTCGGCCGTCGGCTTCCCGCGTAATCCGGAGGGTAGGCAGATTGCTTCTTCGCTGGCGTAACGGTCGAGAAGTTGAGTACTCTGCCGCTTGCTTCCCCTTGCGAAAATCACAGCGCTCATCTGGTTCCCCGTAGAGGTCAGATGTTGTCTTGCGCATGGAGCGTGATTTGTACTTCCGACTTTGCGCTGAGGCATCATCAGAAGTTTGGTCTGTACCGCGCGTAGCGGGAGACTGGTTTCTACGCGTAGAGCGCAGTGGATACTTCTGGGTTAGCGCTGAGACTTTGCCCGAAGCTTTGTCTGTACCGCGCGTAGCGGGAGACTGGTTTCTACGCGTAGAGCGCAGTGGATACTTCTGGGTTAGCGCTGAGACTTTGCCCGAAGCTTTGTCTGTACCGCGCGTAGCGGGAGACTGGTTTCTACGCGTAGAGCGCAGTGGATACTTCTGGGTCAGCGCTGAGGCTTTGCCCGAAGTTTCGTCCGTACCGCGCGTAGCGGGAGACTGAATTTTACGTACAGGGCACGGAGGGAGCAATGCTACAACCTCATTGGTCGGAGAGGTCGGAGAGATCGGAGAGTCCACAGGAATGGTAGAGGATGTTTTGGGCATCCAGACCTTGCGCAGCTTCCTGTTGCCTTGGACGGAGCCCCCGGTTCGAAGCATGTCTTCGTAGGCAGACCGGTCGAATTGGACGACCAGTGTCTTCTTCACGGTTCCTATAGATATCGCATCGTGTTGAGCAATTGCTTCCTCATCAGAAGAGAAAGATGTCCCCAGCAGAGTCGCTATCTTGTTTGTGGTATTAAACGAAAGAATGAAAATGTATTCAAGATGGGGTTTATACGAAACCCGCCTTCTTTGGTTTACAAACAAACTTGTACAATTTGATCCTATACGAGGATATGGGAGTACAATTTATTTAATCTGGGTAAATATTGTTATAGGTGTCTGATCTGCAGTCGATCACTTTAGCCCTTGGACCACACGATGTTGAAGAAGTGCCGTAGAAGACAGGAAGCAGCTTCGAAGGTTGCAGAAGAGGGTGGATGCACGATGCCAAAGTCGTCGATCCCTACTCTCTGCCTGAGCTCCGGATTCTCTCTCTCTCTCTCTCTTGACCTCTGGTTCGATCTTTCTTGGAAGTTCGACCTTGTGATCTTTCGACCCTGGATCTGATATTGGTATTCTTGACCAATTTTTTGACCTTCCAATTTTGTCGACCCTTTTCCTCATTGATAGAGGTCTCTATTTATAGAGTTTTAGTGACAGTGACCACTCCGTCGGTGTAAAAACCGAGGAGTGGAAAGTACAGCACCCTTTTACACAACGGTTAAAGTAACCAATGCCTGCGTATAGATGATCCTTTGAATGAGCGTGTGACGCGGGTCCAACTAAGGGACAAAACGCGTATAATCGCTACGAAGATCACGGCGTAGAAGCCACGTAGGTAGGTATCTATTGTGTAGAAGAGGTTGGCATAGAAGCCAAATGTCTGTCACCATGGCATAGAAGCCAAATAGTTATCAAACCGGCATAGAAGCCGAATAGGCGTTGAAGCCGAGTGGTCATAGAGGCCGAGCAGGCGTAGAAGCCGAATGGTCATAAAGGCCGAGCAGGCGTAGAAACCGAGTGGTCATAGAGGCCGAGCAGGCGTAGAAGCCGAATGGGCGTTGAAGCCGAGCAGGCGTAGAAGCCGAATGGACGTTGAAGCCGAGCAGGCGTAGAAGCCGAATGAGCACAAACGCTGGATGGACGTAGAAGCCGCTGCGTACCGTGCCATAGTGCTGATGTGGACATTTTAGCCGGAATTACGGCTTTTGAAGATATAATCAAATCTCTTGCATTAAATGCCGAGATTTGCCACCATCCTGTGCATTAAATGTGGAGGCGTGTTTTTGAAGGTCTGCAACCCCTTCTGCGCATCAGTCGCAGAGACGTGCCTTGAGAAACTGTCATCGCTCTGTGCATCAGACGTAGAGACGTACCTCGAACCCCGTACGGAGTGCAGCTTTTGATGTGGCAGGCGGTCTGTCTACTGCAGAACGTAAAACAGCTCGTGTTTTGCCTGTGTAAAATAAGGCAGCGTATCCCTTCGTGCTTGTAAAAGCAGTTTACGCAAAGGGGATGGCGGTATTTGACAGCCTGGGTCGCAGTGTTGTGCCATCATTATAGCCGTCGTTTGGATAGTCGAGCCGTATCCCTTTGTCAGAAGTCCAGACGTCAGGTTCATTTGCAGGCTCTGACAGGTTCATTGCAGGATCTGACAGGTTCACTTCGGAGAATACGAAGCGTCTCTTGTACACCTCAATGCTACGTTTGAACGAGAATGAGTTTTACGTCCTGGAGGCGATGAAGCACCCTGTTTACGCTGAAGCGGCTTGGACATACTGCCTTACGCGGATGGCCCTTTTTTGAGCTTTATATTTCACGCTGTGTTTTTAGCGGAAACAGCTCTGTTGCACTCTTTGATGGCTCTGAAGGCCTCTGCTTACGCTGCTCTGCACCAATATGCTGCGTATAGCCATCCGGCGTATTTTTCATGCTTCTACACCGACGTTCGGTCATCAATCTCATTTTATTTGGCATGGCGCCCACTCGTCGGCCCCATTTCATTCGAACCGACTCCCAGTCGTCGGTCCCATTTCATTCGGTCTAACTCCCAATCGTTAGCCTCACTTGCATTCGACTTGACACTTAGTCACCATCTTTATCTTCGCTCGTGGCACGACCTTAAATAACGTTCATTCGGCCTGACTCTACTCTTCAGCCTCATTTACCCCAAAGAACTCACATTCGACCTGATTTCTGATCGCCGACCTCATTTGCATTCAGGTTGACAATTAGTTGTCAACCTCATCTTCGTCTGGGACACGACCGAAAAGAGCTCCCATTCGGTCTGACTCTTGGTCATCAGCCTCACTTCATTCGGCCGGACTCCAACCTCCTTGTCACTCAGGGTACGACCACAAAGAGCTCTCATTCGGTCTTTTTGGTCATCTACCTCATTTTAGCTCGAGGCACGACCCCAATGAGCTTTATTAGGACTTAATTTCAGTCATCAGCCTCATTTTCGTTTGGTCTGACTCCAGTCGCGAGCCTCTTTGTCGCTCGGGATGCGACCCCAAAGAACTCTCATTTGGTGACTTATGTCATCGACCTCATTTGCACTCAACGTAACACTTAGTCACCAGTCTCATTTCCGCTCGGGACACAACCCCAAAAAGCCTTCATTCGTCCCGATGTTTAGTCATCGACCTTATTTTATTCGATTTGACTCAGTCATTGGCTTCATTTCATTCGTCCAGACTCCAGTCATCGGCCTCATGTCGCTCGGGGCACGACCCCAAAGAGCCCTTATTCGGCCTAACGTTCGGTCATTAGCCCCATTCTCATTCGTCTCGATGCCGAGTCATTAACTCGTATTATTTCAGCATCATAGAATTCTAAGCGAGCTAGTCTCGACTTCATGCCATCCTAGGACGGACACACACAAAGGGCATAACTACCGAACAACCATTTATCCACAAACACATCCTAAATCGGACCCAAAAGGTTAGGCCGAGCACGTGGGGACAACTGATGCGAATATATAAGGTTCAAATAATCCTAGAGCCCACAGAAACTAGGAACATCAATCTCAAGGAGGCCTAGTCATAAGGGCATAATGGTAAACTCCATAACACTCATTTCCTTTATAAACAACCCTTCAAGTGACAGAAAGGTATGGCAAGTCACACTATTCTTGATATTTCTTTCATTTTTCCAAAACTTGGTTCTAACTTAGAGCTTTAGAGGGACGTTGGCTAGTCACCCCCACCTGATCAACGCCTTTTCGCAAGTAACTCGGGAGGTCGTCAGAGAGACGATGGCCTCCCTCACGGTGATCGAATAAAACTACTGGCCGAACATGTACCTCGCATTCATTCGTCTCCGTCCGCAAATATTTGATCAATGCTATGACATCAGTTGACATGGAAGTCATAAGTCATCTTGCACCCTTTTCGAGGATTCGCCATCTTCCAAGAGCAAGGACATGAATATCATTCTACCAGCATTATCTTTGGTGTTTCCCCGAGCACCATGTGAGTTTGAGACAGTGCTCTACGTGTCATTTCTCTTCGTGACCCGACCATTAGATCCTTTCCTTTGGGGTTCTTTCGATCTACCACTTTTACTCCTATAGTTAGTAGTACAATTGGTGATTAGTGAAGAGATCTTCGAGTACACTTGCACATCCATTCTATTTTGGGGATATTGTTCTCCAAAGATTTTGGAAGCCTTATTTGTGCTCCTAGCAAGGGAAGTGTTGCTACTAAAGCCATTATGGGAGGGATGTTTTAGCACAAGTATCCGACGATACTTGACTCCTTATTGTGCATTTGCTTCATCCACTCCGTGTACAGTGCCCCTTTCTAACTACACTTATCGGTGCTTCATAAGGAGACCATCACTTTTGTTGAACCACAAAGAAATTAGGATCTAATGGTGATTGTGTGCTGTCGAGACTGGTATTACACATTAAACAGGAAGTGCTACGAACTCTCGATATCCTTAGTTGCAATAAGAGGAGCGACTTAGAGGATGTAATACCATTGGATTCCACTTGGCTCATACATTCAGGGATCGACACGAGTAAGTTGGACTATATGCACCATTAGGTTTGATCTCCCTCGAGATGTATGCGACTGACAACAGCGAGGAGTTTCTTCACAATTCTTCATTGTTCATGTGCATGTGCAAGCATAAGTGCAAGTGAACACTTACATACTTATGATTTTGACACATTTCGTACTACAATGGATTCTCTTGAGGGAGTAGTTGATTATTAAGAGCATGGAGCAGACTTTCTGATTATTCATATACTTCTGACATAATTACAAGTTTCCTGATGGTTTCATGGTTTATGATCTACAAAAGATCAATTCATGTTTTGACATCCGAGTTTGGAAAAGGGATTATACTTGTTGATGACTGATTCCTTTTCGCGTGTGGTATGTTTGCTGGATGCTTAGTGCGGACGAGTATCGAATTCCATTTGATACTTTGGAGTCGATATTGTATGACTAGAGGATGAAGCTTAACAATGATTATGATGAGCTCGCAAGAAGATTAAAGTATAAAAGGTCAAGCTGCTTTGCGCTTTTGGAAATTAGAAGAGTAAGCCTTGAATACTCAAGGCCCATGTTTATTCAAGTAACTATTTATGTGGGCAGGAACGATGGAGTTAGAAGTTCAACAATGCAAATTGAGGACTCTCGTCTACTCCAAGTACTTGTTTATTTGGACAGACAAAATTTAATTTCCATAGAAGAACTTGAGGTAAGTTCAGTTAAACAAGGGAGCTTGATGCATGAGCATCCATCAATTAGGCAGGTGAACAAAAGACCAGATGAAAATAAAGATAATGTCATGTTCTGACCGACTGGACCAGAAGAACGATTGAAAAATCCTACCGGATAACCAATCGGTTAACTGGGAAGTTGTCAGAATATGGACAGTTCGGCTAATGATAATTTTGATAGTTTTAAATTACATTAGATTTGAATGTAATAAAAATCTAGCAAATCAGATTGAATCTTTAACTATGACATGGCTAAGATGCTTCTTTCTTTGTTTAGGATTAGATTAGATTTACTAGGACTTTATTTAGGATTCGTGTTCTTTCATTTCAAGTTATATAGAGACTATAAAGGCATCATTGTAATATCTTCGCATATGGATAATATTACCACATTTCCAATTGGGATTATAATTCCTGATCTGCTGCAAGCAAGATGTTCGTGGATTCAGACAACTTCTTGTGGACTCGAGAGCGCCTTGTGGATTCTGATAAATATAACGTTTATGCGACATTGGTTATCCTTCAACTTTGCTTCAACGTTGTATCATCCTCCATCGACGAGTTTCTGCGAGCCAACTTTATTAAATCCTAAAGCTTACTAAACATTATAGAGAGATACGCCATGTACTTCCCTGCATTACTAATGGAACTAGGAGTGCACTCCTTGGTTGCATACTAATTGGTTGCATGAGCTTAAGTTAAGTCTACCTACCTGCTAAATGACTGCACTTTTATCGTATGACCACTTTTATCGTATGACCCTCTCATGCTCATAGCTACTTTGGTTAGGAATTTGCCACCAACATAGATAGTTGACTTTAGATCGATAGCTGGTCATAAAACTTCAAAACATCTTTTAAGAAGCTTTCTTATTCTCCATAGCGGACCCCATTGTGCTGGAAGAGGGCTTGGATGATGTTCTTTAGAGATCAAAAAATTTATTATCAACTACTCTTTAACTTCTATAAATAGCAATAGCCTTGCAACCTATAACAAAATTTACATGATTCTTTCAGAATGGAAGTAGATAGCTTGGACGACAACAAGTGCTCAACTATATTGACATGATGACTTACCCAAAAACCAAAAGCATTGAGAAGACAGAAGATGTGGGCTTTTAGCTGTGTCCATCTTGAAGAAACTTCACTATCAATTCGACAACTAACTCTGGCTTCTCGACATGAGGAAGGTGACCACATTCTGGAATCCGATGTAAAACTGAATTTTGAATCTCCTTGTTCAATCTCTGCAAGGTGTAAGTCATTGTGATATAGAAGCATGACAGCTATATATAAACATACCAGACATAAGGAATGGCTACACTAAATCAAGGTTCGCACTATCGGTATCGGACCCTTCCTATGAGTACCGGATCAGCGATATTGAAGGTTTCGGATCGGTGCATAATTTTATTTTTTGGTATAAGAAAGCAAATATTATTAATAAATTTTAGAATTTTTTTTTTATACATTTAAGCATTAACTTTTAAGTATTTTCTGTGTTATTTTTTAATAGTTTTGAAATTAAATGAAACAATAGTGATACTTACTGGTTGGTTTACTTATGATAAATAAGTTTTCTTCGTTTATATGCTTTTAGTACCTTACTATGCTTCTATACTCTTGTTGATTGGTCTTTTCGTTCAATTTTCTTTGCCTAATTGACTGGAAAAGAGTCCCTCAACGTATGTATCGGTCAGTATCGGTAGCGATTGTTATCGTATCGGTAGCAATTGTTATCGGATCCGAACATGCCAAACTGTAATAGTGTCAGTCATATCATATCAGTATCGGCCGATGTTGTAAACTACGCACTAAATACAACAGGCATTACAAATCCACCAGCAAGAATTGTCCATAACGAATGGTCTAGATTGATGTACACAAGAATTGTATTGATAAAACTTTATTGCATTAGTGACTGATAGTTGATTGTACCAATATCCTTGTCAGACTTGGACAAGCTTACTGGTCTTCACTTTAGGTGTGAGGATTTGATAGGGTAAGGTGAATTTCTTGATTTAAGGGATCAGGCAGAAAACAAGAAGCAAATTGAATTGAGTTTGGTTCATAAATTGTTTTCATGGTCGCCCACATCCTGAAACTGAAGTGATTCAGGCATGCAGCAATATCATCATATTTCCAAATTTCCTCATTGTTTGATCCGTCACATTCACTAAGATATGAGAATATTTGATACCTAATATCAGAAACCTTTACTATATTTTTAGTGCTTATTCTTCTTCCATTCTTTCTTGATTGTACAATTGCTTTGTTCTGCCCTTATTGCTCTTGAGAAAGAGAGAAAGAAGAGTACATCTTCCATTAGTTGCTTCAGTAAGTAAGACCGATGACATCTTTTCATCCAAATCCCTAAACCACACCCCCAAATATATAGCAAAAGAATGACTAGCATTTTGCAAACTGAGCGAACTGAAGACAGATCTGGTAGAACCAAACGAATGGTTCAGTATTACCCACCCATACTAACAAATCTGGAAAATTTGGAACATCTTATCTCACTCAAACCAGTATCCTTCTGTCTGATAGTTGATATTCCAACAGTTCTCAATCTCGAAAACTAAAAGATTCAACCTAAGGTGCCTGAACAAGTTGAAACAATTCTCTTTGATGTACAGTCTACGTCAAATCATATTCATGAATAAATTTCTTGTATGTCTTGTGACTTAACACGGACTACCAACTAATGAACCTTCTTGAATGATACTAATATACTGAGAAACACAATTCTTCCACCATATGGTAGTAGGTGGTGCATATGACTGAAATCGCCAAGCAACAACAGTTTACCCTTAACAGAGAACTACAAATATCAAGAGCATAAAAGTCAAGTATCGGAAATTGAACAAACCTCTGCAAATGAATTTCTGACAATCTGATCATCTTCTCCCCATATTATAAGTGTCTTTTGTTTGATCTGTAGAAATTTATAGTCAGTGGTCTATTAGTACATGCAAAAATATTTTCAAGGTTCCAATGCCATCACTAGAGATATGTACAAACGGTAATTCACCATTTGTCCAATACACTAAGTAATAAAAAAGACATCATCAAGATTCTCCCAATTACAAACTTGCGTCTCCAGTATGCATGATTATGCAGACCACAGCCTTCACCAGTAATTGGCTCACTTCACCAGTAATTGGCTCAGTGACCGAGGATCAACTTAATCTATGAGGAACCATATTATGCACAAATATAGTTATACATTTTTTAACATCTTACAGTATTAAATGTAGAATTGATACGTTGGGAATCCTCGCTGAGAAGTAAGAACATATTGAACCGGAAACACTCTTAAGTTTCGAACTAGCATAAAGCAGCAGTAGCTGAGAAGCAAGTCAGAGAACCACAAGAGGTTTGGTTAATAGATATTGCAGGATTAACAAAGCATAAATAGGCTGCTTGGGCAACCATCTTGCACCTCATACTTGTTGAACAAGATTTTTTTTTTTTATGTTCTCTCATTTATTTACTCGTGGTTCTAAAAATTGTACTTTGGCATTTAATTGAGTATATGTAAGCATCTAAAGAGTCTAAATGGAACAATAAGAATCATACTTGAATCTGTTGAGATCTGCATGAAGGTGCCTGTAGGTAATATTACATATGTTGCATTGATGTGACTCCCAAAGGAACAGTAGCTAGCTATAAATATTACATAATATTAACTGAAATTTGGAGCTATAAATTTTAGAGTTATTTGTATTTACCCCCCAATTGCTAATCATATCTCCACTACCCCCCACCCCCAATTTTATTTTAATTAGCACAACCCCCACCCCCTTTTTTTTCCCTTTTTAGGTGCACTGCAAATAGAATACCTCGTCCCATCTCAATATTGTAGCAAGAGCAGAAAACCTTAATTGTACTATACTAAAAGAAGCCGTCTATGTGGCGGGTCACACTTCCACTCATTAATGGTTCTTATGTGTTATGCAGCTAATCCGGACATATATTTTATAAACCAAATAGCTACTCAGAGCATTCCATCCGGCATAAGCATATGGATAGTCTGGAATGCGATGTGGCATACCCGGAAGTCCTAAGAAATGCATGAAAAAGAGTGCCAGATTAACCCCGTTCTTGGAACTCTACTGAACGGGTCAATCCTCCCCTCGGTTTGTTTTTGCAAATTATCCTACGGTCTCCTCGCCAAGAGCTCTTTTCTTTCAGATATTAAGGTGCTATTAAGCCATATAGATCAAGGCAGGACTAAGAGATGTAGGAATGTCAAAGAAGAGGTTCGTCAGGCTCAACAAAGGGGCTTTGTTGTGTGGTCGGAAGACTGGTAAACTTTCTTCTGAGGTTCTTTTTGGAGCTTACTAGAGGAGGCCTTACCTTGAAAGCTTGGCTCCGGTCCATTGAGTTTGGAACCTTGAACAGACCGCCGGTGATAAGCCGGAGGAAGGTGTGAAGTGAGTAAAGAGAGTGAACTCCAGCTTTCAGTCGTGCTTTTACTTTTCCACATCAGCCAAATTTTGAGAAAGCTTAATACGCCACTACATCACATTCGCAACTGCCCTCGGGACGAGGCATTTGTTGCTTAACTCTGCTTGGAGAGCTTAACTTAAAGCCGACATAGGCCTTATAGATCTCGATTTTTTAGATATCCTGATAATGGATGGTCGATTCATATATTGCTATATATAGCAATAAGTCCCAAAACCTTGATTTGGCCAGGAAGTGAAGGCGACCGTTAGGAGACTGCTTCCCCTCCATTTCTTTTCTTATATTTCGATCTCCGGTAAGAAAATCAAAGTCTTTCACGACAAGCTAAGCCAAGCCAAGCCAGCCGCACTCTAAGCATACGCATTAACTACAGGATTTTTCATATCCCCAACCTATTAATTGTAATTGTAGTTAACCCCCCCCCCCCCCCCCCCCCCCCCCCCTTCTCCCTCTCTCTCTTCCCAAAATGCCTAATTTTTGAGAATTTGGAGAGTTGTGCTAATTAAAAGGGGAATAGTGTAGATAATGATTAGCAATTGGGGGGAGAGGGGGTGTAAATACAAATAACTCTAAATTTTAATACTTTGAACTTAAAAACATAATCACTTTGACATTTTGTGTTGTTACCCTTCATTTGATAATTACATACCTGCTTTATTTTATCACAAACATTATAGCCCCCACTGAGCATAAAATCAACAGTTGCATCCTCCCACCATGGTAGTAAACAGTGGAGCCGACCCACCTAAAATCACAAGGGGATAGTTTAACATTTAAACCATGCATATTTTTAGATTTGCACCTAAGTTTACTGAAAACCATTTCAAGAACAGAATCTAAAACCTTGTATGATTTCAATATTTCCATACAAAATGAAAAGAGTTACAAGAACCAAAAAAGGTAGTTTTTAATGGATATGTACCCCATCTGGGAAAATTTATGTACTTGGCCATCAAGTAGAAAATCCATTCTGTTAACTATCATCTAGAAAATTAAAAAAATCTGCAGAGACTTAACATAAATGTATTTTTGTTCTTAAACATGAATATAATGATATAGATTAAAAATCTTAGATGAAATGCAAATCTAGGACTCTTCTAGGCAACTAAAGAAATCTCAGTTTTTTGCTTATATTTAATATAAAAAATGTCTAGTGTGCTCTGTCCCGTTTAAGACCCCTCCCCCCCCCCCCCCCCCCCCCCACACACACACACACACACACAAAAGATATTACGTAACATTGGGAGAAATCTTTTCTTTTTCACTATAAATCTAATACAGTAGTTACCTCTTCTTACTTTTTCTTTTGTGTTTGAGTTGATTCATCCAAACACTTTTTGCTTACAGATAAAATCAGTCATTCCAGTTAAATGATACATAACAGAGCCCCATAATTCCTTTGACTGATTAACTGAATCACACAGTAATGCATGTGTACCGTATATTCAAGGAATGCTACCAGCATAGCAGTAAATTCATAAAAATATAGGAAACTCCACAGAAGCATGCAGAATATACCTACTTATTAAAAAAATAAACTGCATATTACTTACTTTAGTCCAGTCGAAGGTAGTGAACGAAAATCTATTGAAGGCCAAGGTATTTGCATAGATCCGCAGTGCGGTGCTTTTTAGTAAAGATACCTAGCACAAGAATTTCAGTCAATAGAATTATAGCAATTGCCTGGTTAATGTTATTATACGTGAATTACAATTATCAAAAACTCACTGCTAGAAGAAATGCGACTTAAATTGTATATAAGATACTAATATAAAACAATTATCTGAAACTAAACTTGCAAAAGGCATCAACATGATCACCTTAGATCAAAAATTATACATGTATCTACAGAGCTACTGCATACCCCAGCATATGCCACTACTTTAGGTAATTTACTCATGTTTCCTGTGCCTTCAGCATATACACTTGCATCAATCAAAACCAACTTTGCCACCTAAAAAACAGAAAAGAGGAAGAATTAAAGTGCTAATCATGGTGAGATTGAAAAAAAAAAAATCGCAGTTAACTGATTAACAATCTCGAAACAAAAGACGAACTAACTCTAGAAATCTCAACAGAATGGAAATTACTCAATACAATGTCTGAAATCTGGTCTGTTACCATTATCAAAGCCTTTTCCATCAAAACAGGTGGTTGCAGAGCAAGACTCGAAGTTAAAAAAAGCTATGTTTAATGAATAAAAAATACCGCTTCCGAATGATTAGCTGCAAAGTCAATAGCTACTGCTGCACCGAGGCTTGGTCCAACTAATACCATGGGCCTGCCGATATGCGACTTCCAGAACTGCAGTGAACAGTAGGTAACTAGTTAATATCTTGGATTGGTAGAATCAACCATCCCATTCACCCTTAGTGTTTGTGACAAGCTTGTGCTACCAAATCGTGACAATAAAGCTCATCGTACTAAAATTAGAATAAATTAGAATATCATAATATCAATAAGGAGAGTAAATCACCCGTAAAAAGAATTTAGACCACCTATACATAAGCTTTTTGATTTGTTCCTCCACTGTCATTATAGGTCTATTTTATTTAAAAAAACATAAAATAACCCTCAACAGCAACAATCCACAGCAGACCCTACTGTACAAGTTCCCCTACTAGTCTAGAAACGAGTTGAGATGATACTACACTACACCCATTCTAGAATGGCCTCAATTTAGTATGTATAATATCTTCAATTGGCGCAAGAGCATTCAATTCCTAATAGCTTGCATGATGGTATCTAAGAAAAGCTTAAACTATAAAATGAACATTCGATTGAACCCGTTCCAAACTGCAAATGTAAAAGAATAGAAATACCTGATATAGATGTTCTCGCTTGGAAGCCACATTACAAGGGGGAAGCTTTCCTAACAAACGTCACCAAATTATGATATAAAATAATAAAGTAAATAAATTTGTTTGGAGCACAAATCGCATGTGAATGGATTGCATAAGTACAGGACAAAACAGTATTATGCATCAGAAAAACTTAGATGCAACTAAAGAAAATAAAAATACATACCTAAATCAGAGAAACCCCATCCAAGAATGTCCACAGCCCATGTCTCCAACCCAGCATTCTCAAGCAATGGGTATGCACATCTCCATTCTAAACACGAGCTGTAAATAAGATCTTCACAGGGTTTAGCATCCAATGGTAGGGCAGTAGAATATAAGCAATAGGAGAAGCACCAACAAGAAATTCTTTATTCCAAGTCTTTGGGTTTGGCTACAAGACTATTTAATATTTATCTCAATTCAGAATCTGATTAATGAGAGAGATCCCCTCAGTTAAAATAGAAACTAAAATAAGTAGATATAGTATTCTTAAAATGTTATAAAAGTAGTAGGAGAGAATATTTTGTAGCAGAATAATTCACTTCGGGACTTCTTTACTAATCATATATATAAGGGAGAAATAATAGGGTTTGTGTGTATTTGGATAAGAACATCCACTTATTTGTGGTTATCCATGTTGGTATATTAGAATATTCTTGGTATATTTGTTGGTATATTAGAATATTCTTGGTATATTTGTTGGAATATTAATATTCTACAGGGATTTTTAATGGAGTATTAATGTAAGATGAAGGGTTGTAAGGCTATAAATAGCCAAGAGATTATCAATAAAAAATATAATTACTCAAAAATATTCTACATGGTATCAGAGCCCAAACCCTATCCACCACCACCACCACCGCCACCGCTGCCACAGCGCCCGCCACCACCGCTGCCGCGCCGCCACCACCGTTGTCGCACCGCTTGCCCACCACCACCATAGCCGCTCGCCCGCCACCACCACCGCGAAGCCGTGACTCCAGCGGAACCTTCTGCTGCGGTTCCTGGCGTCTCCCGCGGGTCATTCCAGACGTTGACATCGAAGGCCTAGATCTGATGGGGGAGAGACATGATCGGGTCTAGGAGAGGACGAAAAGGACGAACGTGAATCGTGGGACGGGTGTAAGGTGATCGGAGAAAAAGATGATCGATGGAGGAGATCATCAAGAAGTTGGACTCTGCGGAGGTCGCAATGTTGATGAAGCTGATGAAACTATCGGCTGGTGAGAGCGGGACACGAACATTGACGAAGTTGGAGCTTCCATCCATCAATCTGAAGCTTGATGGACCGGCCACCTACCTGAGTTGGTCACAACGGGTGAGGAGAACCCTCGCAGGAAAGAACCTTGAGGGTTTCTTGTCAGGAGAGAAAACAGAGCCGGATGAGGTCTCGGCAGGACGCGACGAGTGGAAGTCCACTCATATGGTGGTATACATTTGGCTCATTAATTCTTTAGTCCAGTCGATCGCCGCCACAGTGGATGGCCTTGAGGTAGTGAAAGACGTGTGGGAGAAGTTGAGGAGAACCTACGATGGTGTGGGGAATAACTTGAGGATTTTCCAGATCAAGGGAGAGATCGACGACACCGTACAGGGAGAGAAGATGGTACATGAGTATGCCACGGAGTTGGAGCTTCTGTGGTTGGATTATGATCACTTCTCAGATCGGACGAGCTGCGAGGACCCGAAGTGTAAGGAGAGACAAGTATGTCTGCAGGAGAGAACGATGAAGTTTTAAGCGGCTGGCCGCAGTGTTTGCTCAGAGGACAGCACTACTTCTAGCCCAACCGAAGATTGCTACACTTTAGGAGACTATCTCGGCCATGATCTAGGAGGAGACTCGTATCAAGCTACAGGCAAGGACATGTGGTCCTCCTGAAGTGAAGACAGCACTGACGGTTGCCAATTCAGGCGGCACAGGACCTAAGGGAGACCCCCGGCAGTGTTACAACAGCGGAGAGATGGGCTATATGAGGTATGCTTGCACCAAACCACCCAATGAGGGAGATTCAGGTGGCTGACGTAGACAGTTTGGAGGACGTGGCCGTGGTCATGGGGGTCGACGGGGTGGTCGAGGAGGTTATCGGACGAATCTGCTGGTAGCAGAAGTTGAGGAGGAAGCTAATGGTGCATATACTGAGGAGGATCAGGCACTACTGGGCATGTTGGAAGTACCCAGGTGAAAGCAGAGAGCGTCAAGCGATGGAGACAGGAGGAGTGGGACTGAGGAGGCATCCACCTCAGTCTTCGCCAGAGGCAACGCTGTCATGTATGCCCATCCATCGGAAGGTACTGATGACTCACTCGCCCTTGTATATTTGTCTTCTCTTAGATCGTCGGACTGGATTGTCAATTCGGGTGCGTCTCGATACGTGACAGGGAATGCTAGTGAGTTCTCTTCCTACACACATCTAGCATCTGCAGACAGCATTCAAACAACCGATAGTACTTTCCAGCCATTGGTCGGTAAGGGTACTGTCGATTGTACAGGTTCAGTAAGATTATCCAATGTTTTACATGCTCCTTCTTTTCTAGTCAGTCTTTTGTCCATTAGTTCTATAATCCTCCAACTAAAATACATTCTCTTTTGATATTTCTAAGTTGATCTTCCAGGAGAAGGATGCGGAACGAAGACTTGGGACTGGCACTTGGCACAATGGACTGTGGTACCTGAATCGGGAAGGACTGGATTCGGCATTGGTGTCTGTGGCAGAAAGGGCAGGCATGGGAGGACCAAAGATGAGTGCCGATGATACACTGATACTCCATCACAGGCGGTTGGGGCACTCCTCTTTTGGTATTTTGAGTAGGTTGTATCTATCTATTTATGAGAAGACAGGCGGTTGGGGCACTCCTCTTTTGGTATTTTGAGTAGGTTGTAACTATCTATTTATGAGAAGACAAATAAGGAGAAACCAGTATGTGATGGATGTGATTTAGGCAAACTTACTTGGAACTCATATGTTGGTGCAGGCCGTAGGAGCTCTTCTGTTTTTGATATTATACATTCTGATGTCTAGGAGCCGTGCGCCAAAACTACTATGAATGGTTACAAGTATTTCGTCTCTTTTATTGATTGTTCCTCTCGTGTCACCTGGCTGTATTTGATGAAGAACAAGAGTGAGGTCTTTGCCTGTTTCTGGGACTTTCATAAACAAGTCCAGACTCAGTATAGAGCAGTGGTGAAGGTACTAAGGTCTGACAATGGAACCGAGTATACCAACAAAGAACTTGAGGAATACCTGTCAGCCCAAAGGATACAGCATCAGACCACCTGTGCATACCATAGTTTAAAGTATCGGTCGATACCGATCCGATACGGCCGATACCGATACAGTTTGGCATGTCCCGATCCGATACCGACCGATATCCGATACTGACTGATACCGACATTAGAGGTCTCTTTTTCGGTCAATTCAGCAAAAAATATTGAATTAAAAAACCAATTAGCAAGGGTGTAAAATCATAATAAGGTTGTAAAAACATATAAAAGAGGAAATTTTATCTATCGCATATAAATCAATCGACAAGGATGACTACTATTTCATTCAATATCAAAAATACTAAGAAACAATACTAGAAATACTTTAAATTATGCATAAATGTATAAAATATATTCTCTAAAATGTTAATAATTTACTAATAGTTGTTTGCTTTCCGATACCAAAAAATCCGATACTCCGATCCGAAACCGCCGATACTACCGATACCGCCGATCCCATACTCATAGGAATGGTCCGATACCGATTCCGATACCGATACTTTGAACCTTGGTGCATACACACCAGCACAGAATGGAGTGGCAGAAAGGAAGAACACACCTTCTGGAGGTGGCAAGGAACATGATGATCACCAATGAATGTTCCACAGTCTGTGGGGGCATGCAGTGTTGACAGCAGCTCGATTGATCAACATGATGCCCACGAAGGTACTGGGATGGAAGTCTCCATGTGAGATATTGCAAGAAAATAATAGTGGAATACTCCCACTAAAGGTGTTTGGCTGTGTATGTTTTGTGAAGGACAACAGACCGTCTGTTGAAAAACTTGACCACAAGGCAGTCAAGTGTGGAAGTCTCCATGTATGAACATGTTATTTGTATCACTTTACAAATTAAACCAAAAAAATAAAATGAACTGAACTGAACCAATTTATATCGATTGAATAGACATGTTATCCAAATAAGATTATGGTTTCTGTTAGGCAACAATTTTTAAGCAATAAGTTCACGTCAAATTTATGCTAGATAAGACCAATTACAATTAACATACTACATCAATAACTAATGTTCCCCAAATTCAATAGTCAAAAATCCATGTCTATTTGAAGAGTAATATTATGTAGCAACCTCCTCAAGCAAGCAAATAAATGATTTAAACATGCATATTATTATATGTTGCACAGGCACATAAATATATCCTTATGATTTGTAGTACCCACATGTACTGATGTGTCTTCTTAAGCTATTAGATTAATGTATAAAGGCTAATAAACTGCAAGAACTTCAGCCTGCACATTTAAGCTTCCAGTGGCACGACAATGGCTGCTAGTGGTCAGATTATTTGCACCCAATAAAATTACTTGCAAACTTATTGATAAGAATGAACCATGATGGTTGTGTACAATGTATGTCTTAAACAGACCTACCCTGGAGAACAATGTATGTCTTAAATTATATTCGTTGTGCACACCTTTTCAAATGCCAAGCTTCTGTCAAGAATATATATCATGTTCAAGCATATATGTGTAGTTAATTAAGTTAATGCACTTTTATTTGCCTCTATTTGCTTTACTTTTATTATTCATATGTTAGATCCTCAAAAAACCACTAGATAAGCACAATCATAATCTGCTTGGTTTAGTATAATTACTTTTTATGCAGTCATCTATATCAATCCTTATCTTTTGCTATCAATTGGCAAAGATATAAAAAAAAAATCCTTTTCTTTTTTAATTATTGAGCGTTTTCGCTGCCACCCAATCCATTTCTTAATTCTATTGTTTTAAAACTAAGCTATTACTGTTTTATTTGATAAGGCCATTCTAAATTCCTTTCATCAATATTTATTGGTCCATCGAATTTATTCTAAATTACTGTGATAGAATTGTTCTAGTATAATAAATACTCTACAAAATCTTTTGAGGATTTGTAACTTCTCGCTAAATCTATTTGGAAAAAAATACAACAATAGGAATGGACAATATCCTCATCAAGTGTTTGAATTGTCAAATTTCAGAGCCACTTATCTCCTTTAAATAACAGGTGAATATAGTAAAAGTAAATTGACGCAAAGTAAAGGATTTGGTAGTTTAGGTTGCAAATAGCTGACTATAGCTAAGACTAAATGCATGCTTATAGTAAATGAAGTTGACAGGCTCGTAGGATCAGTAATTGCTTCAATTATGAAACATAAGGCAATCCGTATAGATTTTTTAACAAGTTTTTACTAGTTTCTTTTAACATGAAACTGAAGTTGACATACAAAACTTGATGTAACTATCACAAGCTTCATAGTACTGATTCCAAGTTTAGATGAATGTCAAAATTACCAGGTTAACTATTAGTACTAAATTCCAAGCTTCATAGTACAAATTCTACAGTTTTTTAGTCATGATGTGCTTATAAAATAGACATGTCGTTAGAACAGGATCTAGCCTGGTCAAGGTAAGGATTTTTCTCCATTTCCATATGGCTGACAACCAGTTCACCAATGTCAATACCAGCTATCTTATATATACTAGATTAAGTCAAGAGAGTCTTAATAAGAATACAAGAAGAAAACGACAGTTAAGAAAAACGACAGTTAAGAGTGTCTTAATCATTTAATGGAGGCACATTCAATGCAAAAGAAATAATTAAACTGTCCATGCAATAACAACCATTTAGTTGTCTAAGCTTTCATTATTTATTAAGTATACATGGTTTTAATCAAGAACATGAATTAGTTTTCTGGGTTCAACAGGTTTAACCATGAAATATGAATAGAAGCTATTGTGAGACATACATTTCATGTGTAGCGTCGTTAAACCGGCAGCCTCGATCTGCTCGAGACTCCGGCGGCCTGGGGCTCCCTGAGAGTTCGTGCTGATAACGTGTAATAAAAGTAAGAGAGAATATTTTGTAGCAGAATAATTCACTTCGGAACTTATTTATTAATTATATACAAGGGAGGAAATGATAAGAGTTTGTGTGTATTTGGATAAGGGCATCCACTTATTTGTGATTATCTATAAATATAAATATATGATTTAAAACATAAAGAACGTTTTAGCGTTGCAAACTAATAAGATATTATATAGATTTAGAAACAAATCAACAATATTGATTGTATTGATACTCATATATATATATATATATATATATATATATATATATATATATATATATATATATATGAGTATCAACATTGTTTGATTTGTTTCACGGTATCAGAGCCGAAGATCGCTATCGCAAATCCGATTGTTCTAAGCTTCAGGAAGAAACTCAGCATCGTCCTCTCCCTATCGGCTCTCTCGTCACCTCACTAAGTAGTTCTTGGATGCGTTCCTCAATTGAGGTATCAGTCTATCACTGGCTGCCAGCAGGTGAACTTGAGTAACTTGAGCGATCTTCGTCTAAGCCTCAATTGGCTTTCTCAGAGGTACCATTGGCTTTCTTCTTTCCAGAGACTTTGGAGGGTTCCTTGGAGGTGACGGCTCCTTTCTTTTTAGCATCTTTTTGAGTTTCTTCAATTCCTCGTCTGCAGCTTCTGAAATAAATTCTATTGAAAAAAACATATACCTTATCTTAGACTGTTCTTGCTGCTGTTCTACGTCCTCCTTCTTCCACTTCCGAGAAGACTCGTATCCCACCTCCAAAACTTTTCCTCGTCCTTTATGTACCTATTACGAGAAGCGTGGCCATTCTGCTACCACCTGCTGTGCTCGTCAGCGGTTTGGTCTGATTTGTTCTCAATGTCATAAGCCTGGTCACTCGGTGGATGATTATTTTTTGCTTTATCCACATTTAAAAACTCAATTTCTCAAGCGGATAAAGACAAGGTTCCTCGACTCGCTCTCCAGTACTTCAGGCTCATATTGTTGATAGTACACAGACATCGACGTCTCCTTCTCTCTTGCTGCAACATATATTTAGTACCGTCTTACTCAGTTAGAGCTCCAACTCCAGCACCAGTCTGTCTTTGTAGACTCTTCTACATATGTTTTTCTGCCTTTACTGATATGTATACTTCTTGGATATTGGACTCTAGTGCTTCTTATGATATGACTTCTGACATTAATCTCTTATCTAGTATTACATCTTTACCATCCCACTCTCTCTTTACACAGCTGATAGTTCTCAGTTGGTCGTCACTCAACCTGACTCTATTATTTCCGACACCTTGAGTCTTCCTTTTGTTTTACATGTTCCCCATCTTATTTTACACCTCATATCAGTTAGTAGCCTTTGTGAAAATGGATTTATTGTTGTTTTTTTATTTCCTCGCATGTTTTGTAAAGGATCCTCGTACGGACCAGACGATTGTTCGTGCTCGTAGGAAGGGACGATTTTATCACTTAGAGTTTCTTCATTTTTCATTATCTCGACCTTTGAGTTCTAGTCATGTTGTTATTGTCATATCTGTTGTCGCCTTATGGCACAGTAAGATCATATTTCAGAGTTCCGCCTAAAGAATTTATTCCATAGTGGAGCTCTTGTGCATGTTTTGTGCATTTTTTTTTCTCTTCTCTATCCACATGTATAGACTGTAAGTTGTCAAAATAATTAGTCCTACCTTTTTCTAAGAGTTTATCTAAATCCATTAATATTTTTGAATTAGTACATTCTGACATATGAAGATTTTTTCTATTCCATCTATGACTGGTTTTCTCTACTACGTCAGCTTTATTGATAATTACACTTATTATACTTGGGTATATCTTATGTGTTACTGTTCCGAACTCTACCATTTATAGAACATTTACTACTATTATCCATACTCAATTCAATGCTTGGATTAAGATTTTTGCTCTAATTGTACTCGTGAGTATCTCTCCGCTACAATGATTCCTAAGAGTTTATCTAAATCCATTAATATTTTTGAATTAGTACATTCTGACATATGCAGATTTTTTTTCTAGTCCATCTATGACTGGTTTTCTCTACTACGTCAGCTTTATTGATAATTACACTTATTATACTTGGGTATATCTTATGTGTTACTATCCCGAACTCTACCATTTATAGAACATTTACTACTATTATCCATACTCAATTCAATGCTTGGATTAAGATTTTTTGCTCTAATTGTACTCGTGAGTATCTCTCTGCTACAATGAGATCTATCTTACAATCTCACGGCACTCTTTTTTAGCAGTCATGCTCTTACACTCATGAACATAATAGAGTAGCCGAGCGCAAACACCGTCATATTCTTGAGACTGTTCGTGCTCTCTTGATATCCTCCTCTTGTTCAAAAGTTATGGACAGAGGTTATTTGATGTAATATATGTTTTGATTAACTCTAATTTATGTCTCTACATTTTGCAGGTTATGGAAATCAACAGAATGCACGAGAATCAATAACAAGTTATAAAGAACGACTAATTAAGCAGAAGAAATTTAGAGTTCAATGTTGAGATCTCAATGGATTTTAAGAAGCACAATCATATTTACAAATCTTGTATTCATGATTCATTAGAAAATCTTGTATCTCAATGGATTTTTTATGCAAATCATGGATACAAGACGTAGGATTGAGGCCTATTGGTTGTCTCGATTTGTAACCATAAACTATTATCTCAGCTGGACAGACACAGGTAGACCTATTGACAGAGTTGTTATAAGCAAATTCAGCAATGGATAAATGGAGGTCCCAATTTTCTAGATTCTCACCAAGTAATGTTTTCAATAGGTTTTCCAAACTCCTATTAACAACTTCCGTTTGACTGTCAATTTGGGGTGAAAAGCCGTGGAAAAGTGCAGTTTTGTTTTCATTTTGTGCCAAAGGGTCTTCCAAAAGTAACTCGTAAACTTAACGTCCCCATCTGACACGATGGTTTTAGGTAATCCATATAATCGAACAACCCAATCAAAATAAAGCTTGAAAATTCGAAAAACATCGCTGGTTTTGGAATAAGATATAAAATATGCCATTTTAGAAAATCTGTCCACAACCACAAAAATAGAATCATGCTTCCTAACGGTCTTGGGAAGGCCTAATACAAAGTCCATGCTAATATCTTGCCAAGGACGAATTGGGACAGGTAATGGTGTGTAAAGACCGGTGTTTTATTTTTGTTGCCTTGCTAGCTGACAAGTGTGACACTGACCAATAAGCCTAACAACATCTCGCTTAATGTTCGGCCGAAAGAAATGACGTTCTACAGCTTCAATAGTCTTATTGTTCCTAAAATGTCCTGCAAGACCCCCAGCATGAACTTCCCAAACAAGAAAATCCGTTAAAGATGTGCTAGGGATACACAACTTGCGACACTTGAACAAATACCCATCCTGGATAAGGAAATCATCCATCTCACAAATGTTATCATTGCTTAACAAGATAAAAATATCTTGAAAATCAGGACATAGACGCGTACTCTCCATTAATTCGTTCAAAACCTACTACTTTAGCACTCATTTCAGGAAGGAGAAATGATCGACGGCTGAGTGCATCGGCAGCCTTATTCTCAACTCCCGCTTTATGTCGAATGGTGTAATAAGTGTAATCCTGCATAAGCTCTACCCATCTCCTATGTTTAGCATTTAACATTTTTTGTGAGTTGATATACCTAAGGGCTTCATGGTCTGAAAAGATAACGAATTCTTGTGGAAGCAAGTAATGACGCCAATAGCGAAGAGCTTGTACTATCGCGTTGAACTCCTTATCGTAGGTAGAACAATGTTGTCGAGTATCATTCAGTTTCTCACTGAAGTAGGCAATTGGGTGGTTTTCTTGGGATAGAATTCCACATATACCAATGTCCGAAGTATCACAAGTGACTTCAAAACACCTTTGAGAAATCAGGAAGGCGCATGACAGGAGCGTCTACCATCTTTATCTTAATCTCCTTAAAAGCTCTAAGAGCAACTTTGGTCCACTTAAATTCATCTCCTTTTAAGGATTCAATCATAGGTGCCATAATGGTACTAAACCCCTTAATAAATTTGCGATAAAATATGGCAAGTCCATGAAAACTTCTCACATCTCGTATGCTCTTGGGTTCAGGCCATTCCTCGATTGCTCTAATTTTCTCGGGATCAGTAGAGACTCCCTCAGAAGAGACCACAAATCCCAAGAAAATTACTATGTCTATAAGGAAGGTCCATTTCTTTGGATTAGCATACAATTGCTCCTTTCTCAAGACAGAACAAACTTGACGTAGATGGTCCAAATGTTGCTCACGAGATCGGCTATCAATGAGGATGTCATCAAAGTATACGACCAAAAAGTGTCCCATGAAAGGTCGTAAAACTTGTGTCATCACTCGCATAAATGTACTCGGAGTATTACTCAACCCAAAGGGCATAACCATCCACTCGTACAGGCCATCCTTCGTCTTGAAGACAGATTTCCACTCGTCACCCGGTCGGATGCGAATTTGATGATAGCGACTTTTGAGATCAATCTTGGAGAAGATTGTGGCTCCAAACATCATGTCTAGCATATCATCTAATCGAGGGATCGAAAAGCGATACTTAACGGTGATCTTATTGATGACACGACTGTCTACACATATGCGCCAAGTACCATCATTCTTGGGTATCAACAAGGCAGGTTCTGCACAAAGGCTCAAACTCTCTCGTACAAATCCATTCCTAAGCAACTCGTCAACTTGTCTTTTTAGTTCCGCATGTTCATTTGGGTTCATTCGATAGTGTGGCAGGTTGGGCAAACTTGCTCCTGGTACAAGGTCAATTGTGTGTTGAATGTCACGCATCGGGGATAAGTTATCACGAAGGTCTTCAGGAAATATATCAAAAAATTCCTCTATTATAGGAAGGATCTCAGTATGAGTCAATTTGGTGGGTTCTTTAGGAATTTCACGTGCAGTAAGAATAAAGATAGGTGATCCTTTGGTAATTTCACGAGTCATTTCTTTCGCACCAATTAAATTCAACCCCTTGGGTTGCTTATTTGGACTGGGTAGCGGTTCACTAGTTTTCGGCTGTCTATGATGAATCTTGATTTTCTTTCCATCATGCTCAAATATCACCATGTTTGAACGACCAAAAATATGAACATCATTATCGTACAACCATGGTCTCCCTAGGATTATTTGACCTACGTCCATTTCTAAGACATCACACCAAATCTTGTCCTTATAGATTGCAAATTGAAGCGGAACAAGACATTGTTCTTGGACTTGGAGGACAATGTCGTTGATTCAAACCTCTTATAAGGACTACGATGTGGAACTGCTTTAAGGCCCATTGTAGATACTGCAGAAGCGGAAATAGCATTAATGCAACTAAAACTATCTACAATTACCTTGCAGTTCTTATCTCCAATCCTTGTAAAAGTGTGAAAGATCGTGTCGTTTCCGGTCATCACTAACCTTAGGTTGACACAAGGTGCACCTAACAACAGCTAATGTAGGAGACCCTATGTAACCTACGACAGCATCATTTCCTTCCTCAAGGTATTCTGCGTCTTCATCAATGTGATGAACATAGCCCTCATCATCGGGTAGTGGCTCTTTTTCAAATTGTTCCTCAATAAAATTGATCTTAAAAGGACTAAAACAATTTGCAGCGACCTTCATTTTTTTAGCTTCTCCTTACCCGCAGGGAATATCTGTCTTTCTGCTAAACAGGATCCATTGAACTCATAATTCACGGTTTTCAGGGGGATCCGGCCGAAAGACCGGCCGGCCGAGCCCTTATTGCAGCTGATGCTACTGAATCCGCTGCTTTATTTTTGGTACCAACTATTAAGAAATTTTTGATTCCTGCCTTTGAGTTAGAGTTCAAGTTCGATCCCTGGAAATTTACTTCCATACCCTTGACATTTGAAACACTTTACGTTTGGGCCAATCTTTGAAAAATCCTTCTCAACACTCTTGCCTTTCGTATCTACCCTAGGTTGGGGTGGATTGGAAATAGTTCGATTATGGTATTAGTTTGTTGATGATCGTGAAGCTTGTTGACGAAAATATTGACTCCTAAAACTCGAATGTGGCTTAAATTCGTCTAGGTCTTAAACTAGGACATAAGCTCTCTAATGTGTCAATGTCTCGTGCGAACAACTCAGTTTTCAAATCAGTTCGTAAACCAGTTCTAAACCTAGATAGGATTTGTTTAGGAGTCTCACTTTCGATAGTACTACATCTTACCATGAACTCATCAAATTTTGCTACATAATCTTTAGCCGACATGTTTTCTTGGCATAAGAGGTTCCACCGATCTAATAAACGAGGATAATAGGAGGGAGGAAGGTATTTTTCTTTCAATTGTTGTTTCATTTCAGTCCAAGTCCTCACAGACAACTCACCTCTTATTTCTCTCAAGTGTTCTATATTAGACCAATATTGACTAACTTGGCTAGTCAATGTCATAGCAGCAAAGTTTACTTTTCTCTCCTCGGTTAAGGTATACCGCTTAAAGTAGCGGTCCATACATTTGAGCCAATCCAAAAAGTATTGTGGGTTGAGTTTGCCGTCAAAGATCGACGCATCAATTTTAATACTCCTCAAATATTGCTCGTCAGGGTCATATCGTTGTGGTCGATGATTTTGGTTTCGTCGTGGGGAGTGAGAACCCCCATGGTCGCAATCAACTTGATGGTCATACTCATTCCTATGAGGTGTCTGACTACGCACTCTCACTCTGTCATTCCCCTTTGGGGTACATCTGCGTGCTCTCTCAATTCTGATGAACCTATCATTTGTTTCTTTTTGAAATTCAATTAAGGTTTCCCAAGTAGCCCTACACTCTTGAGCAATGGTACCTATTTGTCCCATCAACGCATCTAACTTTCTAACTAACTCGGGGTCCATATTGTCCTTAGCCGATTCGCGTGTCAAATGCAAAGGTTTACTTGACTCTCGGGGTGATTGACTAGTTTCGTCTAACAAATATGAATGACCAGATCGTGTAGGCATGCACTACTTAAACATAAATGATTGTTGTCAATGCAACTAACAAGTTTTTTTTTAATAAATGAAATAAAATACTAAACCCTAGAATGCAACTCTCTTTTTGTTTTTTAAATTAAATGAAATGCAACCCAAGAATGCAAATTTTTAATTTTAATTACCTCCTAAACTTTTCAGGATTAAGTGAATGGACCTCTTCAGTGGCACGAGACTCACTGATATCAGATCACACCACAACCGCTTCCTTCAAAAACCTAATGAGCTCCGTCTGGTCGGCAACTCCGAGGCACAGGCACCAGAAGTCCTTAAGACCAATGTCTAAATAAATTTTAAATTTAGTTCAATATGGTTTTTGGGCTATGGATAGATGATGAAATCCCAACCATATCTTGTAGGAGTTTTGTCCTTAAAATAATTTATGCAAAATGATCTAAATCCACAAACCATGCTTGATACCAAATTTGATGTAATACATGTTTTGATTCATTCTAATTTATGACTCTACATTGTGCAGGTTATGAAAATCAGCAGAATGAACGAGAATCAATAATAAGTTATAAAGAACGACTAATTAAGCAGAAAAAAATTTAGAGTTCAATGTTGAGATCTCAATGGCTTTTAAGAAGAAGCACAATCATATTTGCAAATCTTGTATTTATGATTCATTAGAAAATTAATATAATAAAGTATACTCGATTTTGTTTCCAAATTTAATATTTAATTATTTAGCAAATATAATGTCCTTTATTAAGCAGATTCGTTCCTCACAATCAAAGCAGAATGACAGCCATGAATGATTGAAAATATTAAAGAGATTATTTTATTCTAACAGTAATAATTTCGCAAATATTAGAAAAGTTGGAATAGTGCACCTGGATCTTTAGATAGAAAGGAGAATGTTGGTTGACGGATCTGCGACCGACGGTAGACAAACGGCCTGACGGCGGACGGTCTGTTGCACCAAGGAGGAAGAACGACCGAGACGGGAGGTAGGATAGCGGGGAGCTGCTGGTACTGCCTGGATCGGATGGCGGATGGCGGACGGCTTGGCGGCGAGGTTGGGGAGAGAGGAGGAGGTCGAGGACGCTCGACGAACAACCACCCTAGGGTTTCACACACCCAGGGAGGAAGGGGGGAGGGTGTCACGTCCCGATTCCGTGAAATCGATAGTCGTACCCCGGGCGTGACCGCCGTGCGGGCCTAGGTTGCGCACCGCACAAGGCTAAGTATCTTTGTTTTGCATAGCGAGCACATATTCAGAGTACGCAGTTAATTGAAACACGGATTGAAACATGGAAAAGTTCTCATTTATTGATAATATGAACATCTATTACAAACTCCTTGAACTGAGTCATAAGGTTGCCTCTATGGGCTTACAAAAGTGTTGACACAAAATGAGATAGCAGTCTTGTACATTACATCCCTTACTAAACTCAAAATATAAGACCTTGGGTCGGAACGACGGCCTTTCCACGAAGCTGCATATTTGCTTGGGTTGCTAGCTTCTGTCCTCAAAATACTTCAAAAATGTGGCACGGATCAAGGCGTGCCTACAGCTGGACTGGATTGGAGGAGGATTGACTTCAGCTCCTCGCTTGGTTCTCCTTAGCGCGGGGAACCTGTTTCAACGAGGGTCAGTACATCGAAACGTACTGGTGAAGGCAAGCTAACCCAACTATACCAATCAACACGTTGTTTTAATGAAGCATGCATATTTATTGTGGTCTTTCTATCTTGCCTTAGTTCATTTTATAGCAAGAGATAGATATAGGAATCAATAAAATAACCCGTCACCGTTCAGTGACATTTACCTGCCCGTCTGAACCACCTGCATAATACTTAACTTGTCTTCCCTGCCAAGAAGACACAAGTTAGTAGCAACAGGTTTAAATATACGAGGGGATCACTGGCACGTTGCCATAATGGACGGGCTAGTCTCAGTACGGAGTGCCGTGCGACGCATAGATCGGGACGTCCCAGAGCATTCCGTCCTATAGCAGGCGACTATCATGAGTTCCGTCCGGATCGGATCGGTGCCGGTGCCCCAGCGACCGTCCGCAGGAACTAAGACCTTATGCACAAGTTGTCCGTGATCAACGTAGTACACTAAGTTAGCATTTGAGGCAAATCAGAAAAATATCAGGCGCAGGGCAGTAACAGGGCAAGATTTAACTTTTGCATAGTCCTCCTGTCCAATTTATTGCATTCAAGATGAGTTCTATACATAGCACAAATTAAGAAGAAGTATATATACTCTAACTCGTATTCATGCATATGAATGAACATTCCAAACGAATAAGCATGTAAATGAGTAACCATTCCAAGTATAATTAACAAGCATTATAACCAAGTCTATTCCCATTTTATGTTGAGTCATTGAGTTATTACTTGGTATCGTTTGATCGGGACAAGCACGAATTAAGATTCAGGTGTGAAGACTAGCAAGAAGGGCTAGCTAACCGGGATGGTAGCCACTCACTTAGTAGTTGGAAGGAAGAAGGAAAGAAGTGCTTTAGGAGTCCGTTCGTGCGGCGCCTACCGCTGGTTCACCTGCATTGCCACGAACAGCTGATCAATACCTCATCCACTCTTTCCATTATCGAAATTGAAGTGCAGTTCGAAGAACGAAAACAATGAAATCCATCGAAACCGTTCAAGAAATCTCAAGCAAATCCGAAAACCAACTCAAAGCACGAAAGCAACAAGCGACAGCGAAAACCAGGCAACAAAAGATGCAGCGGAGAGGTCCCTCCTGACTCTGCCGCTAAGTCGATCCCGGGGGCACGGTCCACTGAATATGGGAATCGATTCCGAAGAAGCAAATCCATAAAGAGGATGGGTTCTTGTTTCAATCTATCCCGATCGAACGATACCGTCTTGTATTTCTTAGCCGCGCTCCCCGAATAGGGGAAACGGGGCACCACATCCTACCCAACTAATTGGAAGTTTCGTCCCGAAACTTAAGGAATAAAACCTACCACTAGAAAATAATTAGGGGAACCTTTCCCTCATCTCGGATTCAACTTCCCAAGTAGATTCTTCGACAGAGTGATTCCGCCAAAGCACGCGCACGAGAGGAACCGAACGACTCTGAAGCAGCTTTTCTTTCCTATCCAAAATTTGCACAGGTTGTTCTACATACGTCAAGTCGGGCTGAAGGTTCAGTTGTTCAAGGCCTACCACGTGGCTCGGGTCGTACACATATTTCCTAAGTTGTGAAACATGGAAGATATTGTGTACATCGGATAGGGATGGTGGTAGGACAATCTGATAAGCAACTGAGGCAACCCGCTTTAGTATTTCGAACGGACCGACAAATCTCGGACTTAGCTTCTCCTTTGCCCCGAATCGGCTGACTCCTCGCATGGGCGAGACTTTGAGAAATACTCGGTCGCCTACTAGGAACTCAAGTGGCCTTCGATGTATATCCGCGTAGCTCTTTTGACGGCTTTGAGCTACCTTTAGTCTTTCACAAATCAATCGAACTTTCTGGACAGTCTGCTCCACAAGCTCAGGGCCAAGTATCTGCCGTTCACCAACTTCGTCCCAACAGATCGGAGATCGACACTTCCGCCCGTATAACACCTCATACGGCGCCATTTGAATGCTTGATTGATAACTATTGTTGTAAGCAAATTCGGCTAAAGGTAGATGAAGGTCCCAACTAGTCTTCGAGTCCAAGGCGCAGAATCGCAGCATGTCTTCGAGGATCTGGTTGACACGTTCCGTTTGGCCGTCGGTCTGTGGATGGTAGGCGGAGCTGAACTTCAACTTCGTCCCCATTGCTGACTGCAGGCTTTCCCAGAAACGCGATATGAATTGACCTTCTCTATCGGAGACTATGGATACGGGCACGCCGTGGAGTCGAACGATTTCGTCGAGGTAGATTTGAGCCAAGCGATCAGCATCCCAAGTAGATTTGATAGGCAGAAAATAAGCAGACTTGGTGAGGCGATCAACAATAACCCAAACAGCATCATGTCCCCGTTGCGTCCTTGGCAAGCCAACAATAAAATCCATTGTTATATGATCCCATTTCCACTCCGGAATAGCAAGGTTCTGAAGCTCTCCGCCTGGTTTCTGGTGTTCGGCCTTTACTCTCTGACAAGCCATGCAATGCGACACGAACTGCGCCACATCCCGTTTCAAGCCGTGCCACCAAAACGTCGTGCGGAGATCCCGATACATCTTTGTGCTACCCAGATGAGAAGTATAACTAGCATAATGTGCCACCGTGAGGATCGCTTTTCTGAGGGTCATATCGTCCGGAACGCACAGTCTTCCCTTCACTCGGAGCATCCCGTCCGTGCCTACCGCAAAGTCGGACACCTTTTCTGCTGAGATAAGGGCATGAATCTTTTGCAGGAACGGATCGTCCTTCTGAGCGGCCTTCACTTTATGTAACAAGTCTGGTTCGAGGCGCAGTTGTGCTACTTGCGCCCACTTTTTGTATCTAATTTTCAGTGTAATGCCCAGTGATTCAAGATCTCGGCGCAGCCTATCATCAATAGCCAAACTCCCTACAAACACTCGACTTAATGCGTCAGCTACTACGTTTCCCTTTCCAGGCGTATATCTGATCATGAGATCGAAGTCGCTAAGGAGTTCAAGCCATCGCCGCTGCCGAAGATTCAAATCCTTTTGCGTGTACAAATATTTCAAGCTTTTATGATCCGTGTAGATTTCACACGATACACCATAAAGGTAGTGGCGCCACAGCTTCAGCACAACACTACTGCGGCAAGTTCAAGATCATGTGTTGGGTAGTTCCGCTCGTGAGGCTTTAGCTGCCTTGATGCAAAGGCTATCACTTTATCCCTTTACATCAGGACACATCCCAGTCATTTACCTGATGTATCACTATATATTTTAAAATCATCCGGTCCGTTCGGCAAAGTGAGGATTGGTGCAGAGACGAGGCGCTGCTTTAACTCCGTAAACGAAGCTTCACAGTCGTCCGTCCAAGTAAACTTTACACCCTTTTGCGTGAGCGGAGTCAAAGGTGCAGCAATTCTAGCAAAATTTTGTATAAACCTACGGTAGTACCCTGTCAGTCCAAGAAAGAAAACTTTGGATATAGCTAGCTGACTCTGGTCGTTTCCACTGCATAATGGCTTCCACCTTCTTCGGATCAACTGAAATGCCTTCCGAAGAGATGATATGCCCCAAAAAGGATATATTGTCCAGCCAAAATTCACATTTACTCAATTTAGCATACAACTTGTTGTCTCGAAGGGTTTGCAGCACCATCAGCAGGTGTCCTGCGTGCTCATCCCTAGTCTTCGAGTACACCAAGATGTCATCGATAAAAACCACCACGAATTTATCGATGAAGGGCCGGAATACACGGTTCATCAAATCCATGAATGCAGCAGGTGCATTCATCAGACCAAACGGCATCACTGAAAATTCATAGTGTCTGTATCGGGTTCGGAAGGCAGTCTTTGGCATGTCTTCGGGCTTAATCTTCAACTGGTGGTAACCTGAGCGAAGATCGACCTTTGAAAACACCGTTGCCCCCTGTAGCTGATCGAACAAGTCATCTATCCGTGGCAGAGGATATTTGTTTCTGATTGTGACTTTTTTCAATTCTCTGTAGTCTATGCAGAGGCGTAGAGTCCCGTCTTTCTTCTTCACGAAGAGCACAGGCGCGCCCCAAGGAGACACGCTCGGACGGATGAACCCACGATCAAGTAATTCCTGAAGTTGGCATTTTAATTCCTTTAGTTCTGCAGGAGCCATTCTGTACGGAGGCTTGGAGATCGGCTGCGTGTTTGAAAATGTATCGATAGTGAATTCAATATCTCGGTCGGGCGGCATGCCGGGTAGTTCGCTCGAAAACACATCGGGGAACTCCGCCTCAACGGAAGTAGACTCGACGTTTGCGTAGTCCTGCCGTGTGTCCCGAACTGATGCTAGAAATCCCTCGCAGCCTGAGTGGAGCATTCGCCGAGCAGATATCGCTGAAATCACCATGCAGGCCCTAGTCGCATCAGTTGCCGGACTACTTGTGTAACAGAATTCGGCTTCTCCAGGCAGGCGGAAGACGACTCGTTTCTCTGCACACTCTATAGTTGCCGAGCACGCACTGAGCCAATCCATTCCCAAGATGATATCATAGTCCCGAACATCTAGAACTAAAACATCAAGTGACAGCTTTCTCCAATACAGATATAACCACCTAGGCATACTGAACAGACAGGTATTTTTGTGCCGGAGGGGGTGCTAACACTTAAGTCTAGGTGCAACGGAGTCATTTCTATGTTGTTCTCCGTGACAAAATTTGTGGAAATAAAACTGTGCGTTGCACCAGAATCAAATAGAACACGAGCAGGTATATTATTGAAAAGCAAAGTACCTGACACCACGGTGTCCGAGGCCAAAGCTTCCTCTCGCGTCATCGTATAGACCCGCCCTTGAGCTTGATTACGCCCTTGCTGAGGCGCAGCTCTGTTGGCCTGAGGTGCAGGTGCCTGATTTTGTTGAGGTGGGAGGACCAGACAATTACTGATCTGGTGGCTAGGATCGCCACAACGGAGGCATGTGCCAAGCTTACGGCGACAATCTTTTTTGATATGCCTTGGCTTCCTGCAAAAGTTGCAGGTCTTGTTGGTGTCTCCACGCTGTTTACCGCCGTTATTTGGACGCTTTGCAGCGTTGTTTCCTCTATCGTTGCCTTGGCGTTTGTGATTGGAGGTTTGCACAGCGCCGGCAGCAACGTGAGGATACTGCGGTTCGAGGGAGAGGGCGTGGTTTAAGACTTCCCGCATTGTCTGATACTGTGGAACGACTACGTGCGCATGGATGGCAGGACGTAGCCCTCCTTCGAATCGTCTGGCACGACTCGCTGCATCCGGTAGATAAGAACTAGCAAATTTGGCCAGTTTGTTGAACTCAACAGAGTATTGCTTAACTGTCATGCTGCCCTGCCGCAGTTGTACAAACTCATTTTCTTTCTGACGACGTACAGGCGGGGGTATAAACTCCTCCTCAAACGCGACACGAAAGGTCGTCCACGCGATCGCCTCCTCCCCATGGTCAAGCTGAAGAGATCGTCGATGCATGTCCCACCAGTCGTGCGCATTGAGGCGAAGCTGTAGTTGAGCACAGGCTACGCGCTTTTCATCAGGTACTTCTAGGAGTGAGAAGTGATCCTCAAGTTCGGCTAGCCAATCTAGAGCCACTATCGGATCCTCAGTCCCTTGGAATGGAGTGTTGCGGACTTTCTTGAAGTCGCCAAAGCCGAAGGCAGTCGCTTCCCTCGTCCTTGGTGTTGGCGGTGTCTCGACTTCAAGCACGGGTTGCTCCACCGGAGTCGCTGCTGTTGCCGCGGACTGGTTGGAGGCCAAAGTCTGCACGATCTGCTGCAGGTTATCTACCTGCTTTTGCTGGACTGAGAATCGTGCCTCTATATTGTCCTGAAACTTGAGGAGTCTCTCATCCGCTCGCTTTTCAGCTCGTTCATAACGAGCTTCATCCATTTGTCGATTTGCTTCTAACATCCGCATCATTTGCTGAAGCGGATCAGCGCGAGACACGCCACGTTGGCTCCGAGAGCTTCCTGAAGTGCGGGAACTGCTCTCCTGGGCTTGCGTCTCGCCTGGTGCTAGCGCTACAGATTGCGCGGGTGCCATTCCTTCAAAAGAAGGTAAATTACATTAGGATCATAATGTACTATGGACTTATTGCATGAACGTATCTCATTTTGGCCTTAACGAGTTTGGAAGTTCGCACAGGGATTTATCGTTAAGGAAACTTTTCCAGTTCAAGAGTCCAAGGAACTTTGAAGCTGTGCTCTGATACCAACATGTCACGTCCCGATTCCGTGAAATCGATAGTCGTCCCCCGGGCGTGACCGCCGTGCGGACCTAGGTTGCGCACCGCACAAGGCTAAGTATCTTTGTTTTGCATAGCGAGCACATATTCAGAGTACGCAGTTAATTGAAACACAGATTGAAACATGGAAAAGTTCTCTTTTATTGATAATATGAACATCTATTACAAACTCCTTGAACTGAGTCATAAGGTTGCCTCTATGGACTTACAAAAGTGTTGACACAAAATGAGATAGCAGTCATGTACATTACATCCCTTACTAAACTCAAAATATAAGACCTTGGGTCGGAACGACGGCATTTCCACGAAGCTGCATATTTGCTTGGGTTGCTAGCTTTTGTCCTCAAAATACTTCAAAAAGGTGGCACGGATCAAGGCGTGCCTACAGCTTGACTGGATTGGGGGAGGATTGACTTCAGCTCCTCGCTTGGTTCTCCTTAGCGCGGGGAACCTGTTTCAACGAGGGTCAGTACATCGAAACGTACTGGTGAAGGCAAGCTAACCCAACTATACCAATCAACACGTTGTTTTAATGAAGCATGCATATTTATTGTGGTCTTTCTATCTTGCCTTAGTTCATTTTATAGCAAGAGATAGATATAGGAATCAATAAAATAAAATAACCCGTCACCGTTCGGTGACATTTACCTGCCCGTCTGAACCACCTGCATAATACTTAACTTGTCTTCCCTGCCAAGAAGACACAAGTTAGTAGCAACAGGTTTAAATATACGAGGGGATCACTGGCACGTTGCCATAATGGACGGGCTAGTCTCAGTACGGAGTGTCGTGCGACGCATAGATCGGGACGTCCCAGAGCATTCCGTCCTATAGCAGGCGACTATCATGAGTTCCGTCCGGATCGGATCGGTGCCGGTGCCCCAGCGACCGTCCGCAGGAACTAAGACCTTGTGCACAAGTTGTCCGTGATCAACGTAGTACACTAAGTTAGCATTTGAGGCAAATCAGGAAAATATCAGGCGCAGGGCAGTAACAGGGCAAGATTTAACTTTTGCATAGTCCTCATGACCAATTTATTGCATTCAAGATGAGTTCTATACATAGCACAAATTAAGAAGAAGTATATATACTCTAACTCGTATTCATGCATATGAATGAACATTCCAAACGAACAAGCATGTAAATGAGTAACCGTTCCAAGTATGATTAACAAGCATTATAACCAAGTCTATTCCCATTTTATGTTGAGTCATTGAGTTATTACTTGGTATCGTTTGATCGGGACAAGCACGAATTAAGATTCAGGTGTGAAGACTAGCAAGAAGGGCTAGCTAATCGGGATGGTAGCCACTCACTTAGTAGTTGGAAGGAAGAAGGAAAGAAGTGCTTTAGGAGTCCGTTCGTGCGGCGCCTACTGCTGGTTCACCTGCATTGCCACGAACAGCTGATCAATACCTCTTCCACTCTTTCCATTATCGAAATTGAAGTGCAGTTCGAAGAACGAAAACAATGAAATCCATCGAAACCGTTCAAGAAATCTCAAACAAATCCGAAAACCAACTCAAAGCACGAAAGCAACAAACGACAGCGAAAACCAGGCAACAAAAGATGCAGCGGAGAGGTCCCTCCTGACTCTGCCGCTAAGTCGATCCCGGGGGCACGGTCCACTGAATATGGGAATCGATTCCGAAGAAGCAAATCCATAAAAAGGATGGGTTCTTGTTTCAATCTATCCCGATCGAACGATACCGTCTTGTATTTCTTAGTCGCGCTTCCCGAATAGGGGGAACGGGGCACCACAGAGGGAGGGGGAGAGATTAGGTTTCACACTCTAATCTTAAAAAAAAAAAAAAGATCGCAAGAAAAATTTTTCTCACAATATTTTATGATCTCATATGAAAAGAACAAGCCTATATATATGCATACAAAAGAGCAAAGTGCTAACCCATAGGCAATGTAGGCTAAATATGTGAATAAAAAAGCAACAAACTCTCCACAAGTAATGTGGGACTAAAATAGACCTAATAAAATGTCTAACTCAAACTCAAAACCACATAAGCAACGATAGGTCTTTTCCGAGATGCTTCATGCGCCTGTACACGTGTCAAAAATCTCGTGTGTGCGGTACGATGTCCACATCATCATTCTTACCTTTGTTAATCTTATCAATATCACTCATATTAATCTTATCACTATAACTCCTTCCTCTGTTTTGTCTGGTCGGACATCTCATAAGAATCTTTTTTCGTATCCAGATTGCAGTATGGTTCGCACTTTTGGGTGCACTTGTTTTGTTCTTCTTCCTTTTGACTGAGCAGACGACGCTGACAGCTCGATCAGCCAAGTATGTCTTACTCAGTTTTAGTTCCAAGCACAAATAATAAAGTTGTTATGAATCTCTTGACCCGCCGTCTTCGTATATCTCGCCATGTCACATTTCTAGAGGACTCTCCTTATTTCACTGTCCCACCTCCGAATGTTCATTTCTTGTTTCCCAGCTCTATCGTCTAGTGTTTCCATTGATCCTACTCCTCTACTCCCCTCTCCTGGTATAGCTCCTCCTATGATGCCTCCGTCAATGTCTTGTGAGGATCCTCCACATATTCCACCATCCTCCGATACACCTTTTCCACATCTACGCCTCCACCACAACCTCTCCACTAGTTGCAAAGTACTCATCGACCTCCTGCTCGTTTTACTCCTGCTGTTTCAGTCCACCGAATAAGTTTGGTTTTGCTATCTTATTCTCATATTCTTTACAGTTCGAGTCCTTCCTTACTGCTATCAATACTACATGAGAGTCCAATTCTTATCAAGTGTTTGTTCAGTACCTTGAGTGACATGAGACTATGGCAGGAGTTTCAAGCATTTCAGCAGACAGGCACTTGGGATGTCGTTTCACTCTCAGACGGGGTCGAGCCTGTTAGTTGCAAGGGGATCTTCAATATCAAATATTGACCTGACAGATCCATTGAGCGAAACAAGATTCGTCTTATTGTACCCGAGATTTGACACAAGAACATGGAATTGACTCTGATGAGACATTTGTCCCTATTGCTCAGATGGCCACAATTCGCACATTACCCGCTGTTGATATCGTTCGTCAGTAGCCACTCTATCGGATGGATGTGAAGAATACATTTTTTCACGGTTCTTTCTCTGAGGTTGTCTATATGTAGCCCCCTCCATGTCTTTCTACTCCATCGGGACATATTTGTCGCCTTTGTCGTGCTATCTATGATCTCAAACAAGCTCTTTGTTGTTTGTGTGTTTCCGGATTGTTATTTGTGTTTTCTGCGTTGTTCTCAGAATCATTCTCTCTTTGTGTGGTCGTCACCGCAGGGATGAGTTCTTCTATTATTCTATGTGGATTACATGATTTTGACTGGCAATGATTCAATAGGGATTACAACTACTCAGAGATACCTTCATCAGCAATTTCAGATAAAGGACCTTGGTAACCTCCGCTACTTTCTTGGACTCGAGATTGTACAAAGTGACATAGAGATACTTGTTTCTCGGAAGAAATATACTTCAGAGACTATTACGGCTGTAGGTGTATCGAATAGTCGGACAGTTGATATTCCTTTGGAGCTTCATGTGAAACTTCGTCCCACAGATAGTGAGTCTCTCACAGATCCTACTCGCTAAAGACAGCTAGTGGGTCAACTTGTGTATATCTGTTTGAATATACCAGATATTTTTTATGTAGTTAGTGTTGTTAGTCAGTTCGTTTTCTTGCCTCGATCAGCTCACTATGGTGCCTTACTTCGGATTCTTCGATATCTTCATGGTCCCATCACGCGCTCATTATTCATGTTTCAATATTTATTCTGCAGCTTCGAACATTTTTTGATACAGATTGGACAGAAGATCCGACTATCAGACGATATACTACATGATTTTGTTTGTTTCTTAATGATTTATTAATTTCATCACGAAGCAAAAAATAAGTCGTTGCATGTTTTTCTATTAAGACATAGTACAGAACTATGACTACCACAACTAGGAAGATCGTTCATGTACGGAGATTGCTCTCTAATATTAACATTGCTCCTACAGGACCTACACCGCTTCACTGTGATAACAGGAGTGCTATGCAGATTGCAAACAATCCAATTTTTCATGAACGGAGAAAACACATTAAGATTGATTGTCATTTCGTCCATGAACATTTTTTACACACTATTTCTCTACCACAAGTAACCTTCGTTGATCAACTGATAGATTTTTTTACAAAGTCATACCCCACACCTCGGTTTCAGTTTCTATTAGATAAACTCATATTGTTTGACCCACCATGAGTTTGAAGAGATATGTTAAGATATGATTTGATTTAGGATTAAGATTAGATTCAAGTCTATCTTTACATATCTCCTATACGAATTCTTTCTCCTGTACGGATACAGATTCTCTCTCTCTCTCTCTCTCTCTCTCTCTCTCTATATATATATATATATATATATGGCCTTCTAAAATCATCCATCAATACAATCAATATTATTGATTTGTTTTACGATCAGAAAAATAGTTGTTTAATCCTCAAATGACTTATAAGCCAAATCAATTAGTTAGGTGGATGAGTCAAACCCAACATAGGTGAGGGAGAGCACATGTTTTCTTTGAATTTTTGATTTTTTTCTGTATAATACTTGTTTGTCATATTATTAGTAGTTATTACCTTATTTACATTATAATTTTTTATAATTATTTTTTTGAGTATTTAAATTTATATAATGCCCCTTAATTTAATTCCATAAATTTTAACTTATCAAAGAAATTTCTATAAAGTTTTTAAGGAATTAGTTGCAAGAAAACAACTTTGAAAAATTTTGGTGGAGAGAAAGGTTCCACAATATAGATTAGCATAATTTTCACCGCAAGTCCATGTAACAAAAATTTGATATATATTTTTAAGAAAAATCAATACAAAATTTAGTATTATCCATGCGCACAATTTATTTGAAATAACATAAATAATTTGTTATTATCCATAAACAATATTTAATTAAATTAAAAATAAATCAAATAAATATTTTTATATACAAATTTTAAATAGAAATTACATAGATAACAAATATATAATTTTGTTATCATCCAAATTTTGTTATCATCCATAGATAATTGTTATCTATAGAAATTTTTTGTGATACCTAAAAAAAAATTAAATAAATCCAAACCGCGTCGTCTTTTGTCATACTACCCAACAAATAAGTCTTTCAAATAATTAGTTATATCTATTAGTTTTCTTCCAAAACTTTTTGGATATTATATTTTGGCTGATAATAGATGTGATATTACCTATTTGTTTATTCTTTTAAAAAACTAGATACCAGATTATCTATTTGTCATATTTAAATTAAACAAATATATAAAATTTGTATATATAATATTATATTTATTTTTTTTGTTATACAATCTATATAATACCAAAAATATCTATTTGTTATCTAACTATCTATGGATAATAACAAATTTTGGATGATAAAAAACTATTTATTTGTTATTAAAATTATTTATTTGATTTCTTTTTAAACCAAATAAATTTTGCGTATGAATAATAACAAATTATCTATGTTATTTAAACCAAATAAATTTCACATATGAATAATAATAAATTTTATATTGATTTTTAAAAAGTCACATATATCAAAATTTCCAACCTTTTTTTTTCCAAAATTTACCAAACTTCTATTCTTACAACCAATTCCTTAAATATCCAAATTTTACCAAACTTATTTTCTTACAACTAGTTCCTTAAAAATATATTATTTCATAGGAAATTTTCTGTTAACCTATTGTACTTTCGCTCGCCTTAAATTTTAAGTTAATATATTTTCACTCCCTGAAAAGAAAAAAAATTCATGCGACTGCCACTTGCCTCAAATCCATTATGTTTCCTACTGATGCAGCAGAAGTGGTGACTGAAGGCATACACATAAGATACCTACAAGCATCCACTAGACCAGAAATTTTCAGTCCCTCCAAACAGAGGTATGTGAGAGAAGCGGCTACTTTTACATGTATAGCAGCAAGGTGATCATATGGCATCAATAGTCGGACAGGAAATTTAATGGAAAACAATGAAAAGTAAATCCTCAGAGACCAGGAAAGCTGTTTCATGAAATCCACAATATAAGAGGATAATGTCTTTCCTTCCTTTTTATGATGGAACTTTTTGTTCCTCTCTTCTTAGTTACTCTTAATTTTGCATGTGATCACCCGATGTACCCTTTTTACATGTAACCTTAGGTGCCCTTTTTTTCTCTCTTACAGCAGTGAAGTCAAGTTTTTAATTCAAAGAAGAATCAAACAGTAAACCTACACCACAACTAAACTCTTCCATCAGACTTGTCATACCTGTCAAAACCATGGAGAAGAACAATTGTATCTGTTCCCTTATGTTGCAATGGCTTCACACAACTACTCATAATAGAGCTTCTTGAGAAGCTCACCTGAGAAGGCCCAGAAATCAGTTTCCAGAAAAAGCATGTGTGAACAGTTGCAGGGAAGAAACATAAGATGATGTTGTAAAGTACTAAATCTGAGTCTCACATTCATTTCATCCCCTTTTGAATTTGCATTTGAAATCTTAGCGGGATAACAAAAAAAAAGGTCATTTAAGTATACAACTGTGCTCTGGAAACAAGACAAACTATAGCGAATGAAAATCCCAATTATATGGACTTTTGATATTTCTCCATAATTATTACATTTTGAAGTTATTGTCTGATGTGATTCAAAATCATGTCCACTTATGCTTTTTTTGGGCGAATGATGAGGAATGTTTTAAACAAACCTAGAGCTAAGGTTATAAATAAAGGTACTAGGCAAAATTAGTCACAATACTTTTTAATACTATATCTTCAATTAGGCATCGAAGATGTAGCATAAACTCCAACTTGTTACTATAATTTCCTCAAACTAGAAGTCGTGCATGTGCGTTGCACGTGTCCTGTGTTTTTTCCCCACTTTTTAAATGTATATTATTTGCATGACAAACCCTTTTTGAAATAGTATAAAATAGTTTGAAGTAAATTTAATGGTGAACATTTATTGTAGTTGGAAGTGGTAATTATTAGTGATTACTGATTAGTAATTATGTTAGTTGGGAGGTGTATAATTTACATGTTTTTTTATCCTTAATATATATATATATATATATATATATATATATATTTATATATATGGGGAGGGGATATTGCACCAATGATTATTGCACCATTCATTCTCAACTACACATTTTTTTTAAATGTGTGGTTGAGAATGATGCTGACGTGGCACTACTTTATGGAATGATTTATAACCATACGATTGAAATAAATGTGTGATTGAGATTGTTTGGTATAATAATTGTTGTAATAATTTGATACAATATTCCATCCCATATATATATATATATATATATGGTTGGAGAATAACATTTTTGGAACATAAAAGTTACACGTTGAAGCCCCCAGACGTTTTCGTATTATATATAAGTTATAAAGTTAAAAATGAACAAATAAGCTAAAATCTTGTTTTCTTTATGAAATGATATAGGTATAAAGGCTTTGATTTGCAGATCCTCTCCGTAATCAGAAATAGATACTATGATTTGGTTTGTTTCTCTCTCTTAACTTATTGCAGATTCCTCTAATGGTGGATAGGGGTGCAAACGAGCCAAGCCGAGCCAAGCTTTCATAAGCTTGAGCTTGGCTTGATTAGAATTAACCGAGCTCGAGCTTGAGCTTGATAAAAATTTTATTTTAGAGCTTGAGCTTGGCTCGAGCTCGTTTATATTAAGCTTGAGCTTGGCTTGGTTTGAGCTCGAGCTTGGCTTGATAAGCAAGCTTGATTCAAGCTTGATAAACAAGCTTGATAAGCTCAAACTCAAGCTCGTTAAGCTTGATTTTGAGCTTGTTCAGCTTTATTTCAAGCTCATTAAGCTTAATTTCGAGCTTAACGAACTTGATTTCAAGCTAGTTATGCTTGAATTCAAGTACATATAATGTTAACAATTTATTTATAAAAAATCAATTTAAAAAGTTTCTTAATATCAATTATTAAGGACATATAATTATATACAATGAACACAACCATATTGTTAAACAAACATGCATACAATTAGAATTCAACAAAGAAAAAATTTAAATTTAAATAATAAAATAAATTTGTAGACTGCCAACAACGAGCTCCTAAACGAGCTTCTAAACGAGCCAGCTCGCAAGCTTCTAAACGAACCAGCTCGCGAGCTCAAACGAGCCGAGTACTTCTAAGCTTGAGCTTGGCTCGTTTATTAAACGAGCTCGAAAATGAAGCTTGAGCTTGGCTTGTTTACTAAACGAATCGAGCTCAAACGAGCTTTTATCAAGCCGAGCTTCGAGTAGCTTGCGAACGGCTTGGCTCATTTGCAGCCCTAATGGTGGATGTGTGCGTGGGTGTGGGGGTGGGGTGCAACCACCACCATTTTGACTAGCCAACCGTTTGTATCAAAGAAGACCAGTTAAACAGTGAGTAATGAGTCTGTATTAAAGAGTGTTAAACAATGAAATATCTACGTATCATGAAACTTGACTATCGAATATTTTAAAATCCAAACCATATAATAACAAAACAGATGCAATTACATAACAAATCTGTACCACTACTTGCATACTCTTAAATGCAGATGGAATCATGTAAATCATAACATGTCTTTCCCAACATATAGTAGACTAATCAATGTAACTTCATCTAAAAGTGTCCCCTTGCCAGACTTGGGGTAGGCGCTCTAATTGTCTTCTGATTTCCAAATTTGTTATCGGAGAAAATGAATATTTTCACAACAAATAATCAAATGACCGATTGTATTAAGAACAACTAAACTTTGAGAATATTAGCAGTAGTCTAATTTCTCAAAAAAAATTTGAAAGCTTGCCATAGCGCTCGGGTAGGCAATCAAAAAGTGAAGAAGTTGAATTTTTTTAAAAATTCTCTCCAAAAAAAAAAATTCTTAATTACTAATTCGGTTTCCCCCTCTCTTTTTATTACTACTACGCCACCCATTTCATCACAATGAGTTGTTTGTAATGCTCCAAAAAACCTACGAGAAACAGGATTAAGCATTATGAATGGGGGATGTAAATACAAATAACTCTCATTGTTCTATTGTGTTGATCAAGCTAATGAAACAAGTCAAAAGAACATTATGACCATTCCAATTCGCCGTCACATGCAGTCAATGCTAAGAAATAAACCTAAATTTCGTTTTTTTTTTTTCATTTCCGTTAAAGTGTGGCCATAATTCATCATTGACTTTTAGTAATACATACCTACATTTTTGTGCAAACATTGCACCATATAATTTCTAACCATTACACTAACCAGTTAAGCGATTTACATTTATTATTTAACTCTTCAAGATCTTTTTCACGTAACTTCTAAAAAAAAAAAAAACTTTTACGAATACAAAAAGATAATCTCATCATGGTTATTTTGCAGATCGATCCTTCTTCTTTCATTCTGTTACAAAATTACGGCAAATAATAATATAGGCTATTAGTAGACAAATTCGGAAGCATTGTACTAGTAATAATTTGATAGAATTTAGGGGGCAAATTACGAGAGAAAAAAGAAACAGAAATCGAACGAAAGCAGGCTACCTCCACCGGAACCCTCTGGATCCTCCTGGCGAGCTCCCTCGCCGGCTGGTCCCTTATCCCCTCCACCTCCCTCGGGAGGAACGGAGGGAACCCCACGCCCCCCGAAACCCTAAAATTTAAAAACACCGGGGCGGTGACCAGAACCGCCATTGTAACATCTAAACGAGCAGTGACCAGAACCGAATATAATATAAATATAGAGAGAGAGTGTCCGTGATTCGTGTTAGTGCATCACAATCACTAGTAGCTACGCAATTTGAGAGCTAAAATTAAAAAAAGTATATAAATATAGAATGGTTTGGATTTGAAAGTCACTTCCGATCCCAAAGATTGTGTGATTAAAAATTAATTTTCAAAAAAATAATATAAAATTTAAAATTTATAAAATTTAACTACAAATTGGGACTTACTATTCTACAAAATAAGTTTCTACAATATATAATCTAGAAATTAGGAGGCCAAACTTTTAGCACCTATTGGTTGGATGTGATCGAAAATCTAGAAATTTGAACTAGGGATGAGACTTACTATTTTACAAAATGAGCTCATATATTTTGAATATATAATCTAGAATGTGGGATGGGACCTTACTAGTAGAGCATATTTAATAATTGGTACCATGCAATGCAATTTGGGACCCAAAATAAAAAAAATAAAAAACATAAAAAGATAAATGTAAAATAGATTAGGTTTGTATAAGAATAGTAACAAATGATAAAATATGATTAAAAATTAATGTGAAAAATAAATAATATAAAATTTAGAATCTATAAAATTTGACTCCAAATTGAAACTAAAGGTACAATCTATAACTCATATCGATAAGATGAGATCTAAAATCTAAAAATTGAAACTAAAGATAAAATTTATTATTTTACAAATTAAGTTTCTATATTTTAAATTAAAAATATAGACTGTGAAATCACCTTACTAATGAATGCTCTTAGGATGGGAGCACCCGTGGGATGGACAACTGGTCGGAATGACATATAAAAAAAAATAAAGAAGAGGGAGGCGGGAAGAGTAACAGTCTCAATACTGGACCCCACGCTTCGGAAACCGAAATTGTACAGAAGAAAACACGCACGAGTCACGTGCTGGAGTAGGTATGAAAAATGGTACAGTGAGAATCTGACTCCTCCACGTGGTCTTCCACATGGTATAGTCCTTTTTTAAATATACGCCACTGTTTCTTTTTGTATTGGGTTGGCTGTAAAGGGGGTGTTTTGTGGGAGAAATGATTGTATATGCTAATCTTAGTGTGTCATTTCTCTTCCTAAAAATATGTACATATACTTATTTCTATAACAATTTAACAATTGGTATAAAAATGGTGCGCTCGGAACATACAATAATTTTCTTTTTTGTTGGAGTAATTCTATTCAACTCCTACCAGTACAAGGTCGAACTCGAGTGACATTTGTGGTTACCTGGAAGAGATATAAGAACCTTGGCTGGATGATGGAAGATTGGTAGATTGAGCTACATGGATGTATTATTTCTTCTATTTATAAAGGCTAGTGATAAGGGCACTACACATTTTACTTGGGATTAGTCCATTGAAAATTTACCAAAAATTACAAGTTTGTCATCCTAAAAGTTACTTGGGGCTAGCCCAAATTTTTATCATTGATAATTACAAGTTTGCCACTCCCAAAATTCACTCGGGACTGTTATAATCAGGACTGTCAAAATTTTGACAGTCCTACCACTTGGAAGGACTGTCAAAATTTTGACAGTCCTACAAATTGTTAGAACTGTCATAATTTTGACAGTCCCACAAGCTATGTGGACTGTCAAAATTTTGACAGTCCTAATTTTAACCCACTGAAAATTTTATATAAAACTAGGACTGTCAGGATTTTGACAGTCCCACAAGCTATGAGGACTGTCAAAATTTTGACAGTCCTAAAAATATATATTAATTTTTTAGGACTGTCAAAAATTTGATAGTCCTAAAAATATATATTAATTTTTTAGGACTGTCAAAATTTTGATAGTCCTTCCAATTGGTAAGACTGTCAAAAGTTTGACATTCCTAAAAATATATATTAAATTTATAGGACTGTCAAAATTTTGACAGTCCTTCCAATTGGTAGGACTGTCAAAATTTTGACAGTCCTAAAAATATACGTTGATTTTTTAGATCTATCAAAATTTTGACAGTCCTTCCAATTTGTAGGACTGTCAAAAGTTTGGCAATCCTAAATTTTTTATTGAAAACATGCTAAAAGAATAAGGAGTTTAACTGCATGGCTTAAAACTCGACATGCTTCCATTTGTGGGTTTTTTAGGATGTGGAGTATGTGTGTTTACAGATGCCTGATTGGCACAACATGCAAATCTAGATAGTGAACATGCAAATCTAGATAGTGATACACGCTGATGCAAATATATATTTATGATGCTAGAGCCACACACTAAACTCTCAATTCAATAGATATTGCTTTTGTGTTGTTCATCTGGTCAATGCAAAATTAGCATGCTTTACTCTCTGTATTTAGATACAGCCTTAATTAGCAAGTTTCCATATGACCAACTTCACTGACAGAAGCATGGTCCAGTCCAAGGAAAGTTAAATAGAGTATGTTTTGCTCATAACTTGATGAACTCAATTGATGAATAATGATGAACATAATTAAGTAGTAGTTTTTATTGAGAAATGGAAAAGATTGTATATGTTTGAGGATTTAATGATTAATTATTAATTTAGTCAAGGACGATAATTAAACGTAATGATAATGTCTATGAAGACCAAATAAAACTGAGGATTTGATCAGGGTTTGATTAACTGAATATCGTGATGAATATAGTAAGATTGAGGTTGGGTTTGATGATATTGTACAAATAATTAATTGGATTAGATGTAACATACCCCGAGTCAACCTTGGTCAACCCTCTAGCTTCGTATCCATGTGAGTTGTAACTAAGTTTGAACATATGATTAGACGTGTGTCACATCTTATTTCAGCCTCGTGATAGTTTATTGATTGAGCTTGTATTGTAACGCCCCGTTCCGCTCAAGCGGACTGCCGTTTCAAACGGCAATAGTGCAGCTGTCCCGACCCGCTTTGCCTCAAACGAGAATGTAAAGGATATCCAGACTTGTCCCTACAGGAATTTAGCTTAGGCTTTCAGAGGCTCGCTTGACGTATCGCTCTACCGAGGCGAATCATCGCTAAGGTGGGTGGCTACGGTGAACTTGTCTTTGCTTAGCCAGCACACAAAAATCTGGAATGTTCATGCTAGTCGCTAGGTGAATCACCCCCTGCATGCTAATAAGAATTCAACGCACCTAGCTAAGGGAATAATCCTAACTTGTATTGCTTGGACTAAAACATGAAAATTGAAATACTGCTTATATTCAGACCCTCGCATGCCAAGTCCCTAACGATTTTATCTCTCGACTTACCTTCGGGTCCGAGCAAACGTGTTTACTTATGCTCCTTAGAAACGCATGCTTGTCTGCTTGAATGTTGCCATGTTTTCATCCAACCCCGGGAGACTACTACGTAGTCGTTCCGTGCCTGAATGAACCTGCAAGTATCCGGGACCGTTCGGTCACCCAAGGCAAATCCCCGAACCAGGGGAATGCATCAAGACAAGTTAATCACCGTACAGAATCATGATTCGAGCATCTCTTGTACTCGTGTACTACTGTACTACTGTACTACTGTTCTACTGTACCACTGTACTCCTGTTCTACAGTACTCGTGTATCTCGTGAAATTGGAAAAGACCCTGACCTGCATGTCGCGGATAACTCGGAAACGAGGCATAGTTCCACGGACGGTCTCCGGGGCACTGGGGCCGCTCCGATCCGGATGGAACTCCATTGTTTCAACCTACTGTACTGGACGAGATAGTGTGCAGCGCCTACCGTTCTTTCGCTGCATACCATCCGCTCCAAGGCTGAACTCTACTGTGTAGTCTACTGTACTGAACGAGATGGCTTGTAGCGCTTACTGTACTTTCACTGTAAACTATTCTCGTTCAAGACTAGTGTCCTTTATGGCTATGCCAGCGACTCATGTTCATATAGATAAGTCATCCTCGCTTAGCGGCTATCCGCGTGCGAGTCACTGTATCGTATCAATGAACAACTGAACACCTGAACGATCATGTTAAAACGACCCTCGTGTTTGCATATGTTATGCCCCTGCATGTTTATACTTGCCCGTGCGTGAATTAACATGTTTGCCTCAATGTTTGCCTTGGACAGGGAAGGAGATGGTAAGTTGGTAAGTCTCGCCGTGTTTTCTCTCATGTTGCACGGCGCAATGCCCGACACATTAGGCTATTCAATATTTGCATGAAACTGATTCTAAGGCAACTAGAAAGACAACTTAATAGTTGGTGCACGGAACTTATATTACGTGTTTGGACATGTCGAGCGGGCGAGTAGCTTTCCCACCAGTGCATTCAATGTACTGATAATCCACCAGTTTGTATGCAGGGTACGGGAAAACCTCGTTCGGTGCGGATGCCTCCTACGTACGTGCTTAGGCGTGGAGATCACTCCGAAGCAACGGTGCATCCGGAACAGAAGCACATATACAAGACATAATGTTGGAACATAGCCCGAACTCGCCTGAATATCGCATGTACAATCATTCCACGGTTGTAGCCACTTGGCACGCTTTTACTGTTTCAGAGAGAGAGGCTTGAGCGACTTGTAATCTCGGCTATACGCCGCCTGTAACACATGTTCATATCAATAAAAGAGCTTGCTTTACTTCAACTTGTGTTTCAATGCTTCCGCTATATTGTCGACTCAGTGAACCTGTTACCGATCGCCTATGCGTTCATGACTCCGCTGCACTCGGACAATCTGTGCGACTCTGTGGCTTAGAACTTTTACCGCCAGCCAATGAATCACGGCCTTGCACGGGCGCGGTTCACGCTCGTGCGGCATCACGCCCGGATGGGTCAAGCGATCGTTCCGCGGGAGCGCTGGCAAGGGTGATTCCCGCCTAGCGGGAATGGCCGATTGCCTGCGGGAGATCGGGGCGTGACATAGTGGTATCAGAGCCTGGCTTCTACGCCTTTGGACTTCGATTCGAATATCTCTGTTTCGAAAGCTCGTTCGTGGGTTATGTGCACGCTCTCTCTCTCAATGCCTCGATGGGATGTTCCAACAATAAGTCTAAATACTTTCAAAATGCGTTTTGAATGATATGATATGCTTGTGTATGCTGTGCTGCGAGTGGCCTTTGTGCCAACCTGTGCGAACCCTTGAGAGTATCGCTAGTAGCTTGTCCGATTTTCACTAACTCTAAGTTTGGTTGAATGTATCTATTCGAGGGATGCCTTGAACTAGTGCACCATCCAAGACTTAAGAAAAGGTTAAACTCGAGTGCTAAGACTTCGCTATCACTAAGCTGGTTGACGTGTTCACGCTAGAGGGGCCCTTTGAAAGTGCGCACGATCCAGTATAAGTGATATGCTGATTTTGACGCTTATGCAAGTGAATATCCAAATGAACAAGTACAATGACTTGTCTAGGATTGCCTCAACCCTAGATTACTGCTTGTCCTCAGTAAGTCTCGAGGACGAGACTTTTCTGAGTTGGGTAGGATGTAACGCCCCATTCCGCTCAAGCGGACTGCCATTTCAAACGGCAATAGTGCAGCTGTCCTGACCCGCTTTGCATCAAATGAGAATGCAAAGGATATCCAGACTTGTCCCTACAGGAATTCAGCTTAGGCTTTCAGAGGCTCGCTTGACGTATCGCTCTACCGAGGCGAATCATCGCTAAGGTGGGTGGCTACGGTGAACTTGTCTTTGCTTAGCCAGCACATAAAAATCTGGAATGTTCATGCTAGTCGCTAGGTGAATCACCCCCTGCATGCTAATAAGAATTCAACGCACCTAGCTAAGGGAATAATCCTAACTTGTATTGCTTGGACTAGAACATGGAAATTGAAATACTGCTTATATTCAGACCCTCGCATGCCAAGTCCCTAACTATTTTATCTCTCGGCTTACCTTCGGGTCCGAGCAAACGTGTTTACTTATGCTCCTTAGAAACGCATGCTTGTCTTCTTGAATGTTGCCATATTTTCGTCCAACCCAGGGAGACTACTACGTAGTCGTTCCGTGCCTGAATGAACCTGCAAGTATCCGGGACCATTCGGTCACCCAAGGCAAATCCCCGAACCAGGGGAATGCATCAAGACAAGTTAATCACCGTACAGAATCATGCATCAAGACAAGTTAATCACCGTACAGAATCATGATTCGAGCATCTCCTGTACTCGTGCACTACTGTACTACTGTTCTACTGTACCATTGTACTCCTGTTCTATAGTACTCGTGTATCTCGTAAAATTGGAAAAGACCCTGACCTGCATGTCGCGGACAACTCGGAAAGGAGGCATAGTTCCACGGACGGTCTCCGGGGCACTGGGGCCGCTCCGATCCGGATGGAACTTCATTGTTTCAGCCTACTGTACTGGACGAAATAGTGTGCAGCGCCTACCGTTCTTTCGCTGCATACCATCCGCTCCAAGGCTGAACTCTACTGTGTAGTCTACTGTACTGAACGAGATGGCTTGTAGCGCTTACTGTACTTTCACTGTAAACTATTCTCGTTCAAGACTAGTGTCCTTTATGGCTATGCCAGCGACTCATGTTCATATAGATAAGTCATCCTCGCTTAGCGGCTATCCGCGTGCGAGTCACTGTATCGCATCAATGAACAACTGAACACCTGAACGATCATGTTAAAATGACCCTCGTGTTTGCATATGTTATGCCCCTGCATGTTTATACTTGCCCGTGCGTGAATTAACATGTTTGCCTCAATGTTTGCCTTGGACAGGGTAGGAGATGGTAAGTTGGTAAGTTGGTAAGTCTCGCCGTGTTTCCTCTCATGTTGCACGGCGCACTGCCCGACACATTAGGCTATTCAATATTTGCATGAAACTGATCCTAAGGCAACTAGAAAGACAACTTAATAGTTGGTGCACGGAACTTATATTACGTGTTTGGACATGTCGAGCGGGCGAGTAGCTTCCCCACCAGTGCATTCAATGTACTGATAATCCACCAGTTTGTATGCAGGGTGCGGGAAAACCTCGTTCGGTGCGGATGCCTCCTACGTGCGTGCTTAGGCGTGGAGATCACTCCGAAGCAACGGTGCGTCCGGAACAGAAGCACATATACAAGACATAATGTTGGAACATAGCCCGAACTCGCCTGAACATCGCATGTACAATCATTCCACAGTTGTAGCCACTTGGCACGCTTTTACTGTTTCAGAGAGAGAGGCTTGAGCGACTTGTAATCTCGGCTATACGCCGCCTGTAACACATGTTCATATCAATAAAAGAGCTTGCTTTACTTCAACTTGTGTTTCAATGCTTCCGCTATATTGTCGACTCAGTGAACCTGTTACCGATCGCCTATGCGTTCATGACTCTGCTGCACTCGGACAATCTGTGCGACTCTGTGGCTTAGAACTCTTACCGCCAGCCAATGAATCACGGCCTTGCACGGGCGCGGTTCACGCTCGTGCGGCATCACGCCCGGATGGGTCAAGCGATCGTTCCGCGGGAGCGCTGGCGAGGGTAATTCCCGCCTAGCGGGAACGGCCGATTGCCTGCGGGAGATCGGGGTGTGACATGTATCTCGTCTCTAGGTACTACGGGACCCGCGGACTTGGACGTTGTACCGGAGACCCGTCTTCAGCAGCCGGACCCAGGCAAGTGTACATTTCCACCCTGTATTTCAGTTACCAGATATTTATTATTTTATTATATGCATTACGCGAGTTTGATTAGGATCATTACTTTGTGTCCGGATCACAACCGGGTGCAGATGTTCGTCAGTAACATCTGGTAACGAGTGATAGATGTTCGTAATACCTTGATGTACGTACCTGTGTATATCATAACCCTAGGACACATTCAGACACTGTCATCATGCCAGACTTCCTGTATCATGATACTGACATTATGACCGGAACCTGGGACGACCTAAGGGTCGCGTTGATTGATAGTTACTTCAGTATAACGAGACTGCTAGATAGAGGTTCAGGTTCAGCGCACAATCGTTGATCGCTTGGGATGGAGAAGACAGTTACTAGATGTTTGGGCTCCTCTGTACGCGCTTATATATGTATATGTCCAGTTTATGTAGTGTTCCTGTATCCGGTGTAGTAGTATCACCCGTGTGACTCTGCGCTCGGAGCTACGGTATGCCCCGTGTGTCTCTGTGTTCGGAGCTACAATTTTATTTTGGATAGCCCACGCGTCGAACATTATCTTAAAACTGTGTCTCACTTAGTTGGTTATGCTAGATTACACCATCGTCGCACTTGCTTCTTTCTGTTATACTTGGCATGATGTATTTTTGTACCTTGTTACGTCCCTCTGAGGACCTGGTCCCCTGCCAGTTTTGCAGCATAGATGATTACGGAGCCCTTGGAGCTGCTGATGGAGTACTTGACGTGCGGGCATTGGTACCAGGTACTCATATCACTTCTACCGACGTTATGGTTATTTTATTCATATTGTACTCATCTGCTATTGTAGCCTAGTTTTTATAGACTCATATTTCTTCTCGAGTCTATTCGAGTTGGTGTATTATTGGGCGGCCGACTTTAGCACATGCAGCTCTTTCTTGTATATTTATGTTCATTGTGGATTGAGACATAGATGTTTACATTTACGGGATTTTTTAGTTAGTGACATTTATTATACAGCTTATAAGTATTCGAGTCGGACCAGAGTCTGGTCGAATGCGTAGCTGGCATGTTACGTATTCCTGGTCCTACGTATTTTGGGACTGAGACGTGACAATCTGAGCCCTACGTTGTGACTTAAAGCTGACAACTCTTAGTATAGACTGTGACACTATGATATTTAGTAAAGCACTACTATTCACTTTGGGTATTTCTAATTATTTCAGAACTATGTCAATTAGTTTGGACTTTGGCTAGTTGCAATAATGTGCATATTTTCTTTTCAACTACATAATTTTTGTAGTATTTAAATTTTTTCATGCATGCCTCATAACTTTTGAGATTTATTTAAGTTAGGATATCTAAGAGAAGTTGTTTAATTGTATGACTAAATTTGAATATTCACTTATGCTTCTCTTTTATTATTATTACCTAATATTTGATAGTAATTTTATGTTATGTATTGACTATGTCTGCATCTAGTTACTTTCAATTGGTAACTATTTAAGTCATTGTTATGCAGTCATTATTCTATAGGATTCCTTATGTTGACATTTTAGATACTTACTCTCAACATGATCATATTATATGGTTTAAGTTACTTACCTTATCTTCATGATATATTGTTGGTTTATGGGGGAGCCGTAAACTATATATTTTGACAAATGAGGAGAAATATGTCATATATGTGCATATTCGCCAATGTCTCATGTACTACGGGGGAGCTTATGCACATGTAGAAGCTTAGGTAATATCAGATGCTTCAATATCTCCTATTATGGGGGAGCTTCTTTTTGATCATGTCAACAGGGGAGAAGTAAGTTTAAGTATATAAGTATATGTTTTAGTAGTATATGTATAGTGATTTGTGCTTATTATTTTTGATATATGCATCGATTATATTTGCATTAAACTTAACTGATTTACCATAATAAAAAAGGGAGAGATTGTTGGCCAATATTTAAGTTGAGTTTTTGAATATGGCTAATCGGTTAAGTATTGCATTATAATAATCGATCAATCACTATAATATCTTCTACTTAAACTCAGTATTTTCCATATATGCATTAATGTGTTTAATATTTGTTGTTGTATATTGCTTTGTTCGTCTAACATCATCTGCAGAAAGCAATAAGCAAGATAAGCATGGACATATGCTATAAAAAATAATGATTAGTCAAAGACGGGGTTATACCAGAAGATGTCTCTGAACCGCCTACGACTTATCTGGAGCCTCCCACCCGGGGGTTCCGCTACCCAGTCAGCGGACGGAGGTCAAGGGGGCAGCGCCCCCTGTAGGGGTTCAGGGGTGAAGGCCCCGAATGGTATTCAGATTCCCATATCAGTATATCTTTGGACAACTGTCATCAAGAAAAAATGCGTCTTCAAGTCAGCAGATATTTCAGAAGTTTGGCGCCATCTAGTGCTCTTGGTTTGTTATGTAAATTAATGTTTATTGAGTCTAGGACTTATGTACATCGAGTTGCACTGGCATAACCTAAGTCCACTCAAATAAACCCTTTAACCTATCCACCAAACCAACCCACATTCGAGCTCAAACCTTAATTGAATAGGCAACCAAACTTGGACCGAACTCATGCCGAACTCGAACTGAACTCGGTCACCTATATAGTATAAAATCAACCCAGTTATTGCATCCCTAATTTCTTTGTCCAATGTTTAAAAATTTGAATTAAATCTAATCCAAACTCTGGCCAAATTAAGTTTGTTATTACCCTATAAATAGGATTGAATTTCTCATTCTCAACAACTCTTCCATTCTTATTCTTTCTATTCTATGGTGAGCAAACCCTCAGAGCCTAAATTTTCTTATCTCCAAAATCAACTCCCAGCCTTCTAGTGCCAGGTGTGATCTCAGTTAGAAGTCTGTCAGAGTAGTAATAGCTTGGTTCATCAAGCCCCTCTTCTGTGTGAAGTCTGTGTGCCCTTCGTATCAAACGCACGTGTATGAAGTCTCCCGAGCCTTCGGATCAAAGCTCATGGTTTTAAGGAAGTTGCAAGCCTTCGGATTAAATCTTATGATTCACTATTGGTGATTATAGTGGATAAAACTCTGAGCAAGAGTTCTCAGGACTAGACTAGTCCTCTCAGAGAAAAACCAGTATACATCGGGTGTTTGTGTTTGCTCTTTCTTACTCTTACTGCTTTATATTACTGTCTTGCATATACATTATTAGTTGCCTTTACTCCGCATATTTTTAATTGGGCGAATTATTCTGCTGCACTCTATTCACCCCCCTTTAGAGTTGTCTTACAGTCCTTCAACTGCGTCATCATCTGAAGATTATTCTTTCATGTTTTATTATTTTATATTTTCTTATGTTTTTTTATCTTTGTTGAGTCTAGGACTTATGTGAGTCAAAATATAAACCCCTCAAATATTTCTATAGATAATCTGGTATGAGTTAGAAAATGTTGTTTTAGCAGCAAATGATTGAGGTTTAGAGTAAGGGTGCAGAAGTCTGATTATTTTAATTAAACCCTTGGCGTGCCCTACCGTTGTTGAAATATTCAGAGCCCAACATCAGCCCATAAATTCCAACAGATTGTTGCACTCTTGACTTGACCCGCCAATTTAGGTGATGGACTTTCCCGTCACTCAAAATCAAATACTTTGTGCATTCAATTGCACAACTTCCCGTATCCTTTCTATAGATAATCCTTTTTCAGCGTTTAATTGCACAACTTCCCGTATCCAAAATTTTATATTTAAATCTCGTGTCGGACACCTGTGTCGTTGCTATCAATTTTGAGACACCAACTTAACCCATTGAGCCGGACCGATTAAAGGGTCTAAGACTGACACCAAGCCTACACCATTTATGACCTTTGTGTCACTCCCAAATTGAGAACCCAAGTGCCCCCATTTAATTTAAAAGTGCGGGACATAATTATTCTAATTAAATCGGGGATACCAACTTTGACTAATCCTATTTTAATCTCCATTTAATTCCAATGCCCATTTAATTAAGTCCATACAAAACACACAACATCCCCTCACCCTACAAAACACCAAACACAAATTTTCTCACAATTTTTCTATCATTTCATGTGTTTGTACAATTACCCAAACTTAAGGGGCTAAATTACAAATATTGTGACATGTGGCACACCCTCATTGGTCAAAGCCAAATGAGGAGGCCAACCCTCTTCTTTGACCGCGGTCAACAATTCCCCCCACCCTCTCATTTCATGAAGAAATAATTTCATTCATGTAAAATCTCAACCCCACAATTTAAATGGGACAATCTCCACTATCCAATCCTCACACCCCTCCCTATAAAATGTACCATCCCTACACACAACCCCATGCCGGCCCTAATCTCCAAAACCTAGGAAACCTCACCCCCCCCTCTCTCTCCTCCCTCTCCTCTATTACAACCGAACCCGGCCACCTCTCTCAAGCTCCAGCGGGATACCAAACCCTGCCACCCTCTCGAGCTTCTTCCCCGCAGCTACGAACCATTCTCCGACGAGCTCGTACCACCACTCTCCGGCCTGCTGCCTGTCCATCCCCATTCTTCCACAGCCCGGCGAGCAACACCCACACCGCCACCATCTGCCATGGACACCCTCGTCACCATAGTCAACCTCAGCCACCATCATCTTCGGTCGAGTTGGGCTCAACCCACCAACACACGCCTCCTTCCTGTCGCTGACAACCGGTGCAGTCGGCCAACCCTTCTGTTCTCCGATCAGCCCCGCAACCACGGTTTCCCTTGGAGTGCAGCTCCGACAGGCGTTGTAGGCCCCAGCGCCGCAGATCCGGCCGGTCACAGTCAGCACCGAGGATCCCTCGAGTAGATGTAGAGTTCCACCGTTGACCCACCTCATCTCCACCGGCCATCTTCACCCACCTCCGGCTGATCTACTACCACCACCATTGCCACCACCAACACCATCACACCGTTCCACCACCACCCGAGCACCACCCCACGGCCAGGCTCCTCTCCGGTCGGCCAGCATTGTTCCCACCACCACCATCATTATCAACAGCATCACCACCACGTTTCACCTGACTCCGGCCATCCACGGTCCTCCGGCCGACATCAACCACCTCGCCGAGGTGAGACACTCCTCCCCCCTCTCTCAGATTTTGTATATATATTATTTTATGTTAGTTTAGGGTTAATATATAAGGGTTGTTGATTACTTGCTTTTAGATAACTTAGCTAGTATTTAGGGTTTGGGTATTGCATTATTAAGGTTTATATGTGAAGATCAAATAAGTTAGGGATTGAGAAATGGATCTGTATTTAGGGTTAAATTCCATAAGTATAAAATGAAATTTATGGATGTACATTAAATAAGGGTTTGAGGATAATTGGATCTTTGTTTTGGGTTATATTCGTACTGGAAATTTTGAAGGTAAATTATATGGTTAGTAAATAAGGATTATAAATGCTAGGTTGAGATGTTAGGGTTTTCAATTAATATATGCATCATTGATTATTGTTGTTGTGAATGCATTTAAACGCTGAAAAAGGATGGTGATATTAACACATTGATTTATACCAAGGAGCAGATTTAATTAATAGATGGTAGAGGGATATCGATCCTAGGGTAAATATTGGAAGTTGTTAATAAGGTTGTTTGAGAACACAAAATATATATACGCATATTGGTCATTGTTGTTTTAGCTGTTGTAAACTACTGCTAAAAATTAATATGATATTAAAATATTGATGGACCTTGGGAGCAGGTGCTCGATCGTGAGATGGGCATAATATCAAATCATGAGACCGTGATTGAGGATTGAGAATAAGAATTATTTATTTCAGCTTGAGACGTCAATGTACATGTTAACATCTGTGAACATTGAGGTGAAACTGAGAATTGGATCATGTGTTGGACCACGGAATATCGTGATAAACATAGTAAGATTGAGGTTTGGATTGATGATATTGTACAGACATTTAATTTGATTAGATGTAACGTGCTTCGAGTCAACCTTGGTCAACCCTCTAGCGTCATGTCCCTGTGAGTTATAGCTGAGTCCGAGCATATGTTTAGACGTATGTCACATCCCTGTTTGTCGTATGATAGTTTATTGATTTAGTTTGTATCTAGTCTCTAGGTACTACGGGACCTGCGAACTTGGATGTTGTACCGAATTCCCATCTTCAGCAGCCGGACGCAAGCAAGTGTACCTTGCCACCCTGTATTTCAGTTACAGATATTTTATTGTTTCATTATGTACATTATGCACGTATTTGTTTATGATCGATACTTCATGTCCGGATCACACCCGGGTGCAGACGTTCGTCGTAACGTCTTGTAACGAATGTTAGATATTCGTAACACCTTGATGTACGTACCTGAGTATATCGTCACCCCAGGACACATTCATACACTGTTATCGTGCCAGATTTCCTGTATCCTGATACTGACATCATGACCGGAGACTGGAAGGACTTAGGGTCGCGTCTATTGAGTTATTCTGTGTGACAAGACTGCTAGATAGAGGTTTAGGTTCAACGCACAATCGTTGACCGCTTGGGATGAGTAAGATAGTTACTAGACGTTTGGGCTCCTCTGTATGCGCTTATATATGTATATGTATTATTTCTGTAGTGATCATGTATCTAGTGTAGTTGTATCACCCGTGTGACTCTGTGCTCGGAGCTACGGTATGCCCCGTGTGTCTCTGTATTCGGAGCTACGGTTTTATTTTGGACAGCCCATGCGTCGAATATTATCTTCAAATTGTGTCTCACTTAGTTGGTTATACTAGACTACACTGTCGTTGCACTTGTACTTTCTGTTGTACTTTGGCATGCTGTATTTTTGTACCTTGTTACGTCCCTCTGAGGACCTGGTTCCCTGCCAGTTTTGCAGCATAGACGATTGTGGAGCATTTGGAGTTGCTGACAGAGTGGCATGTCTTGTGGGCATTGTACCAGGTACTTATGTCATTCTACCGGCATTGTGGTTACTTTATTCATATTGATTATTCATCTGCTGTTGTAGCCTAGTTTTTGTAGACTCATCTCTTCTCGAGTCTATTCGAGTTTGTGTGTTATTGGGCGGCCGACTTTAGCACATATAGCTCTTTCTTGTATACTGCTGTACATTGTAGATTGAGACATAGAGGTTTACATTAATGGGATATCTAGATAATGCCCTTTATATTTTACAGCTTATACGTATTCGAGTCAGACCAGAGTCTGGTCGATTGTGTAGCTGGCGTGTCACGTATTCCTGGTCCTACGTATTTTGGGACTGGGGCGTGACATATTTTTGTGGTGGCCGATGCAGGTCTATTTTAAATCGTCTTGGTCACCTGACTGTGCCAAACGAGCCTGCAAATTAGGAATAGAGATTATGAATATTGAATAGGATCTCAATCCATAATCGATTTTAAAAACTCACCTTGTATGTGATTATCGCCCTTGGACTTCCAATTTGTATTCGTTCAATTTTCGTCAATATCGTTATCATTGTTTCTTATTCCCTATCATTCGGAAAGACGGACACTTGTGCCTGATGGTTTCCTGCGGAAGAAGATCGTAGATCAGATGACAGAAGGCGTGATTTGTGCAATAATCTCTGAGAAGAGTGTTCCTTAGTAGTATATATTGGTAGGTTTTTTAGATTCTAGATCTGTCACGACCCGCACCCGAAAATCGGGCATGAGCCGTGGGTACGTCCAGCCTACGCCGCAGAATCGGCGGTAGAACGCTGTAACGGTCCGTTCTAGGTCAACCATATCTATCTATATCTCACTGAAAAATCCGGCATGACCTCTCCAAAAGGAGGGCAAAACCACGCAATATATATATCAAAATAATCTTCTCCCGAAGGAGGGCAACCACGCAATATATATATGAATCTCAATCACAAAATCTAGGGGAAGAAATAAGCACGATATGATATAAACAAAGAAAACCAGAACCAAGAGAGCAAGACAATCCAAAATAATACAGTCCAAGTCTAAAAGCTACAACATCTCACAGAAGCACAAAAGAATAAGTACAGTTATCCAAAATAAAATACTGGGAACAACCCAGGAAACCCACCTAGCTAACTAGGATGCTATCAGCGTCTCCTCGGCGCACTCCTCCTCGATCACGGGGTCACAACAGTCGTCAATACCAGGCCCGTAGAACGTAGGGCAATAGTCCTCAGGATCCTCTGGAAAAAATATGCCCAGTCAGGACTGGAGCGAAGTACATAACTCTGAAAGCAACTCCAAATGCATGGTAAGGTGTATATGACGAGCAATAGAAAAGTAATCAAGATGCACAGGAAATAAATATATGCTGGAGCACAATAAATAGCTGCAATGTAAACTGGAGAACAATACAAGTAGTGGAAAAGTAACTGCAGGTGAGAAACATGAATACTAGCTAAGTGCCTTGAGCACAAGTTCGTTATATGATCGGCTTAGGTTGCACATGAAAGTCACTACGATAACTCCGTTATGCGTGAGTTGCATAACCGACATACACATGAATACTGTTTGGCTTTGATCATATAACCAACTCACTACTCCCCTCCCCCACTAATACCATTGGATCCAACCACAACACGCTACATACATGATAATAGCTCGCGCACACGAAGGCGAGAGCACAAGAAGCACATGATAGCACATGATAATCAATACCCGAAGCACATGATAAAATACACGTGATAGAGTACCCGCTGAACACGGTAAGGGGGATAGCACCTCATGACGGGATCCACTAGTACCAGCTCGTGTAATAAAGTGTCAGAATCAAGTATTATAGTTCTAGAACAGGTGATATAAACGCTATCATGAAATGGAAACTATCAGAGGTAGGTACTCGCCTGATGTCCTGAGCAACTGATGAGGATCGAGGTCCGGACCGGTGTCGCAAGGACCTAATGCGAAAAGCAAGGATTAAACAGGGTTCTAAGCATTTAAACTGATATAAAATAATTAAAAACAGACTTCTAGGGCTATTCTAGGTCGAACGGGTCAAACCGGTGAAATTCGGGTCAAAAAGTCAACCCGGGGTCTAAAAAGTCAACTCTAGGTCAAAACTAGGTCAAACGTTGACTTTTACGGTCAACGGGGACAATTATGGTCAAAGCTAGGTCAAACTAGGGTGCCCCTGAAATTCTAGGTCAATCCGAGCTCATTAAGCTACTAAACTCTCAAACTCGCCTAATCGAGATACCGAGATACCCTCGGTATCCGATACCTCGTCCTAGGCCACGCACCCCGCCTAAACCCGCCAAAACCTATGCTAGCACGCGTAATTATATATATATAAACATATAAAAATCACTCCCAAGCATTTCCTAGGCTAATGCTCAAATACTCCGCTCGAAACTCAATACCTTGAATATCTCAAGGTATCGAGATACCTCGGTATCTCAAGGTATTGAGGTTTCGCTCTAAAACCCTCTAACTAGCTACCTAGCTATTAATTATATACCTAGTTATTAATCTAGGCTAGGTAATATAGATATCTACTATATTTTATATATATCTAAGTATGTATATACCTATGTATATAGATATCCACACACATTTACCCGATTACCCATTATCTTACCTATACACCTATATATGTATATAACTTAGGCATATAGATATTTATATCTCTTAGATAGGTATATCTAAGAATCTAGTTATCTACCTATCTAGTATCTATCTATCTATCTATCTAAATACCTAGCTATCTATCTATCAATATCTATCTATCTATCTATCTAATTATCCATAACTTATCTTACCTATTTATCCAACTACCTATCTATCTCTCTAATCTAGCTAGCTATCCATCCCTCGCTACTCGCCTCGCCAACGCGCTGCTGCTGCTCCCTGGCATTGCTGCTGCTGCTGCTGTGCTTCGCATTGCTGCTGCTACTGCTCTCAAAGCTGCTGCTGCAGCTGATGATGCTGCTGTGCTGCTGCTGCCCCTTGTTGCTGCTGCTGTGGGGGCAGCAGCTGCTGCTGCTGTTGCACAGTGGTGGCTGCCTCCCCCCCCCCCCATCTCACATACACACACACACACACATCCATATATATACATATATATATATATATATATATCACTATCTATATATATATATACATACATATATATCTATATATATAACTACTAGATAGATATATATATACACACTCTAAACACTCTCTAACACACACACCTACACTCTCACAAACACACTAACACACACACTCACACACTAATACACACACACACATAAATATATATACATAGCTACATATATATATACACTTAATATATATATATATCTACACACACTCTCAACTATATATATATATATCTACACACACTCTCAACTATATATATATACATACACCTATATATATATACACACACATACACACACACAAGCACACTTACACATATACATATATATATATACACATAGACATATACATATACAAGTACATAAATATAAATACACACATATATATATAAATATATATACATAAACACACATACATATATATAAATATATATATATATAGACACATATCAATACAAACACAACCACGCACACAACACTCAAACCACACGCCCTACTCACGCCCAACGACCCCGACACTCACCAATACCCTAAAATATATATAATATAGCCCGAAAACTCTAGCACACACTCTCCGATACTAACCCAACGCGCGCACAAAGCCGAAACGAGGAAACCAAGTCGAAATGGCCGTTCGGTCATTTCGACGAACACGTGGTGCGCGGCTCGGAAAACCTCCTGAAACGCACACCAAACGAACTCGGAATCGGCCCAAAATTTACCCACGCACTCTACACGATGTCTAGATCCTAGAAAATACGCTCCCACGTCGATTCTAGGCCCGTGGCGGAAACGCACATGCACTTAGAATCGGCGACGACGAAAAGCCCCAATTTTGCCCGAAACGCCCGTTTCTCTGTGACACGGCTTCCCGTGTCCGAACGGAGACACGCACTCACCCTCTAGACACCCGACAACGTCTACCTAGGTCCATCTAACCTAGGGCATCACCCAAAATTGGGCCAAATTCGGATTCCACCCGAATTCGACACAAAACCTAATGTTAAAGTCTCTAAACTCACCCTAACTAGTTCCAACTTCCTCCTACGGGTAGGGTTAGGGTCTAGGAGGGTTCTACAATATTAATTACACTACACAAAAATAATTAGGAAGGGAAAAGTTAGGTTTTACCTCTTGGGAGTTGGAATCCCAAGGCCAAAGTCTCAAATTCCCTCCAAATCAACTCCCTCAAGCTCCAAGCTTCCAAATCTATCTCTCACACTAGATCTAAGCTTCTCACACCTAGGTTAGAGAAAATGCAAGGTGAGGGTTAGCTTAAAGAAGAAGGAATGGAAGAAAGAAGAAGAAAAATGGAAGAAGAGACTTACTTTGGAGGAAGAAGGAGAAGAAGAAGAAGAAGAAGAAATAAAGAAGAAGAAGTGGAAGAACACAAAGCAAAGGGGAGGGGCTGCTGGTTTTCTCACGGGTGGGGGGTAGGTAGGTAGGCCGGCCATGGGTAATAAAGGGGGTTCCACTAAGTCCAAATGACCAAAATGCCCTCCCGTAACTCGGTTTTGGGTTTCGGGTCTCCAAATGCACTCAAACTAGTTCCAAATCTCTCCAACTAACCTCCTAAAAATAAAATAATAATTCTAGGCCCCAAAATAATTCTCACAAGGGTGTAGGCTGGGTCGGACATGGGTCCACTAGGGTCTGACATGGGTCCAGGCTAGCCAAAACCCTAAAACAATCAAAATAAAAAATAAGACAAGCACTAATTAATTATAAATATAAATAATTAAATACAATACACTATTTATCAAATAAAAAAAATATATCCTATTTTCTAGAATTGGGTAGTGACAAGATCTAGCGTGGAAGGCTAGCAAGAAAATTGGACCCAGTAGTACCCTATTCGTACTTGAGATAGCCGTGATCTTGGAAGTACGGGGAGCTGGAAGGAATGTTGATCATGACCTAGAATAATTTATGGAAGTGCATAGCCCGATGCTAGGAATTAGTTGTTGTAAATGATAGTGATACCAGGAATGATATTATGGACTAAAGAAGATAAAATTTTAGGCTCTCACTTGGAAGATAATGATCTGATTCCAAGAATCCTAGTATGTGCTTGAGTGATACCATTATTGTACTATGTGACTTGGAGAGATAAATAACAAAAAGAAGAAATTTGAGGAATAAAATTTTAGGGAAAACCTTGAGGAGAAGAGATTATACATTAGCCGAGGAAAGAAATTTCTTTTGAGGATTGATGTTAAAAACAGAACGGGAGAAATTATTATGAGGTTTAGTCTAGACTATGACCTTATCCTAGAAATGGAATGGTTGAGCCAATACCACGCGATGCTAGATTGTCGACGTGGTTGTATTATTTTTGGACCATCAGGTTACCTTGAGTTGAGTTTCTTCAGGGAGCCCGAGAGCATGGTGTCCAACCTTAGCGATACACAAAGCAAAGGGGTGAACCAGTGTATCCCCGCATTATATCGAGTTTGAGGATGTGTTACTAGAGAATCTTTTCGGCCTGCCACCTGACAGAGAGATATAATTTGCTATAGAGTTGACTCCAAGAGTTGAGCCGGTTATGTTCCCGTCTTCAGACTAGCACCGATAGAGTTGGTTAAGTTGAAGGTCCATAGTAGAGGATCTCTTAGACAAGGGTTTCAGTCGGGCTAGTGTTTCTCTATTGGGAGTACCCATCTTAGTGTACCAAAGAAGGATGGGATGGTACGTTGCATAACGATTACAGGGCGTTAAAGGCTGTAACAATAAAGAACAAATACCCTATGCTGCACATCGATAATTTACTTGATTAGCTTGGCAGCGCATTTTGTATTCACGAAGATCGTTCTCAGATCAGGCTAACATCAGATCAAGGTACGGAGAGAAGACATTTCGAAGACGGCATTTCGGACGAAGTGTGGACACTATGAGTTTCTAGTCATGCTGTTTGGTTTAACCAACGTGCCAGCAGTATTTATGAGCTTGAGGAACAATATTTTCCACCAGTACTTAGATAAGTTCATAGTGGTGTTCATCGACGTCTTGGTATATTCCGAGAGCCAGAAGGAGCACGAGAGACATCTCAGGATCGTGTTGGAGACGCTGAGGCAAGAGAGGCTGTATGCCAAGCTCAGCAAATATGAGTTATGTTCAGATAGAATAGATAGCCTACGTATCGAGACAGTTGAGAGTTCATGAGGAGAACTATCCGACGCACGAATTAGAGTTATCTGCAGTGCTATTTGCACTAAAGCTATGGCGATACTACCTTTATGAAGAGCATGTTGAGATTTATACAGATCATAAAAAGTTTGAAGTATGTCTACATGTAGAGGGAGCTCAATATGAGACAGAGGCACTGGCTAGAGTTGAGGACAGATTATGATATCGAGTTGTAGTACCACCCTGACAAGACGAATGAAGTAGCAGATGCCTTAAGCAGGAAGATTCATCCCGGGAGTACGAAGATGTACCGAGATTTGAGGCAACATTACTGGTAGCATGGGATGAAGAGAGAGATTACAAGATTCGAGGCGAGATGCTTGATATGTCTGCGAGTCAAGGCTGAATATCAAAGAACTGCAGGACTAATGTAGCCGCTTTCCATTCCCGAGTAGAAGTGGAAACGCATTACCATGGACTTCATCTCAGGATCCCCGCGAAGCCCTAGCGGGAAGGATGCAGTTTGGGTTGTCATTGACAGACTCACCAAGTCTGCACATTCTTGTCCTTCAAAGTTGGACAGTCCACGGAGATAATAGCTGACATATATATGAGGCAGATAGTACGATCCCATGGAGTACCTGTCAGCATTGTATCGGATCGTGATTCCAGATTCACATCATATTTTTGGCAGAATATGCAGGAGAGTCTAGAAACTCGTCTCAAGTTCAGCACGGCAAATCATCCACAGATTGATGGCTAGTCAGGATACACGATACAGATACTAGAGGATATGTTGAGAGCGTGCATGATCAACTTTGGAGGATCTTGGGAGGACCATTTAGCCTTGGTGGAATTCTCTAGCATACAGATGGCACCTTATGAGGCACTGTACGACAGGAAATATGGGTCACCAGTATGTTGGAGTGATGTGAGAGAGCGTCAGATACTTGGTCCAGAGTTGGTGACACAGACAGTGGAGAAAGTAAAGCAGATTCAGAGCCACCTGTGTGCAGCACAGGACAGACAGAAACATTGGGCAGATGTGCACCGCAGACCTTTGGAGTTCAAGGAAGGTGACCATGTATTTTTGAAGATATCGTCTACTCGTGGTACCATCAGATTCGGAGGCAGAGGCAAGCTGAGTCCGAGGTACATCGGACCTTTTAACATCTTGGAACGAGTTGGCGAAGTGGTTTATCGTCTTGCATTGCCTCCATCATTAGAAGGAGTGCATGACGTATTTCACGTATCGCAGTTGAGGAGATATGTGGCAGACCCTAGCCACGTGCTTGATCATTCGGAGATTCCAGTCGGGCCCAGTTTATCTTACGTAGAGCATCCAGTGGAGATACTCGATCACAGTAAGAAGACTTTGAGAGGTACTATTTGACTGGTCAGAGTTGTATGGAAGTCTACCTGGGAGCGCGAGGATTCCATTCGACAGCGTTTTCCGTATTTATTTGAGGACCAAGGTACGAATTTACGTACCGCATTTGATTACCAGCTTGCTTTAAAATTCTCTTAGCTATTATCGTGCTTTACTCTTAATTTCGGGGACAAAATTTTTCTAAGTTGGGAAGGATGTAAACCCCCTCAAATATTTCTATAGATATTCTGGTATGAGTTGGCAAATTTTTTTTAGCAGCAGATGATTGAGGTTTATAGTAAGGGTGCAGAAGTCTGATTATTTTAATTAAACCCTTGGCACGCCCTACCGTTGTTGAAATATTCAGAGCCTAACATCAGCCCATAAATTTTAACAGATTGTTGCAATCTTGACTTGACCCACCAATTTAGGCACTGGACTTTCCCGTCACTCAAAATCAAATCCTTTGTACTCTAAATTAATTGCACAACTTTCCGTATCCAAAATTTTATATATAAATCTCGTGTCGGACACCTGTGTCGTTGCCATCAATTTTGAGACACTAACTTAACCCGTTGAGCCGGACCGATTAAAGGGTCCAAGACTGACACCAAGTCTACACCATTTATGACCTTTGTGTCACTCCCAAATTGAGACCCCAAGTGCCCCCATTTAATTTAAAAGTGCGAGACATAATTATTCTAATTAAATCAGAGATACCAACTTTGACTAATCCCATTTTAATCCCCATTTAATTCCAATACCCCTTTAATTAAGCCCATGCAAAACACACAACACCCCTTCACCATACAAAACACCAAATACCAATTTTTCCACAATTTTTTCATCATTTCATGTGTTTGTGCAATTACCCAAACTTAAGGGGCTAAATTGCAAATGTTGTGACATGTGGCACACCCTCATTGGTCAAAGCCAAATGAGGAGGCCAACCCTCTTCTTTGACCGTGGTCAACAATTCCCCCCTTCCTTCTTATTTCATGAAGAAATGATTTCATTCATGTAAAATCTCAACCCCACAATTTAAATGGGACAATCTCCACCATCCAATCCTCACACCCCTCCCTATAAAATGTACCATCCCTACACACAACCCTATGTCGACCCTAATCCCCAAAACCTAGAAAATCTCACCCCCTATCTCTCTCCTCCCTCTCCTCCATTACAACCGAACCCGGCCACCTCTCTCAAGCTCCGGCGGGCTACGAAACCCGGCCACCCTCTCGAGCTTCTTCCCCGCAGCTACGAACTATTCTCTGATGAGCTTGCACCACCACTCTCCGGCCTGTTGTCTGTCCATCCCCGTTCTTCCACAGCCCGGCGAGCAACGCCCACACCGCCACCATCTGCCATAGACACCCTCGTCACCATAGTCAACCTGAGCCACCATCATCTTCGGTCGAGTTGGGCTCAACCCACCAACACACGCCTCCTCCCTGTCGCTGATAATCGGTGCAGTCGGCCAACCCTTCCGTTCTCCGATCAGCCCCGCAACCACGGTTTCTCTTGGAGTGCAGCTCCGACGGCGCCGTAGGCCCCATCGTCGCAGATCCGGCCGGTCACAGTCGGCACCGAGGATCCCTCGAGTAGATGCAGAGTTCCACCATCGACCCACCGCATCTCCACCGGCCATCTTCACCCCACCTCCGGCTGATCTACTACCACCACCATTGCCACCACCAACACCATCACACCGTTCCACCACCACCCGAGCACCACCCCACGGTCAGGCTCCTCTTTGGTCGGCCAGCATTGTTCCCACCACCATCATCATCATCAACATTATCACCACCATGTTTCACCTGACTCCGGCCATCCACGGTCCTCCGGCCGGCATCAACCACCTTGCCGAGGTGAGACACTCCTCCCCCCTCTCTCAGATTTTGTATATATATTATTTTATGTTAGTTTTGGGTTAATGTATAAGGGTTGTTGATTACTTGCTTTTATATAACTTAGCTAGTATTTAGGGTTTGGGTATTGCATTATTAAGGTTTATATGTGAAGATCAAATAAGTTAGGGATTGAGAAATGGATCTGTATTTAGGGTTAAATTCCATAAGTATAAAATGAAATTTATGGATGTACATTAAATAAGGGTTTGAGGATAATTGGATCTTTGTTTGGGGTTATATTCGTACTGGAAATTTTGAAGGTAAATTACATGGTTAGTAAATAAGGATTATAAATGCTAGGTTGAGATGTTAGGGTTTTTAATTAATATATGCATCATTGATTATTATTGTTGTGCATGCATTTAAACGCTGAGAAATGATGGTGATATTAACACATTAATTTATACCAAGGAGCATATTTAATTAATAGATGGTAGAGGGATATCGATCCTAGGGTAAATATTGGAAGTTGTTGATAAGGTTGTTTGAGGACACAAAATATATATACGCATATTGGTCATTGTTGTTTTAGCTGTTGTAAACTACTGCTGAAAATTAATATGATATTAAAATATTGATGGACCTTGGGAGCAGGTGCTCGATCGTGAGATAGGCATAATATTAATTCATGAGACCGTGATTGAGGATTGAGAATAATAATTATTTATTTGAGCTTGAGACGTCAATGTACATGTTAACATCTGTGAACACTGAGGTGAAACTGAGGATTGGATCATGTGTTGGACCACGGAATATCGTGATAAACATAGTAAGATTGAGGTTTAGATTGATGATATTGTACAGACGCTTAATTTGATTAGATGTAACGTGCTCCGAGTCAACCTTGGTCAACCCTCTAGCGTCGTGTCCCTGTGAGTTATAGCTGAGTCCGAGCATATGTTTAGACGTGTGTCATATCCATGTTTGTCGTATGATAGTTTATTGATTTAGTTTGTATCTCGTCTCTAGGTACTACGGGACCTGTGGACTTGGACGTTGTACCGAATTTCCATCTTCAGCAGCCGGACGCAGACAAGTGTACCTTGTCACCCTGTATTTCAGTTACAGATATTTTATTGTTTCATTATGTATATTGTGCGCGTATTTATTTACGATCGATACTTCGGGTCCGGATCACACCCGAGTGTAGACGTTCGTCGTAACATCTTGTAACGAATGTTAGATATTCGTAACACCTCGATGTACGTACCTGAGTATATCGTCACCCCAGGACACATTCATACAATGTTATCGTGCCAGATTTCCTGTATCCTGATACTGACATCATGATCGGAGACTGGGACGACCTTAGGGTCGCGTCTGTTGAGTTATTCTGTGTGACGAGACTGCTAGATAGAGGTTCAGATTCAATGCATAATCGTTGACCGCTTGGGATGGGAAAGACAGTTACTAGACATTTAGGCTCCTCTGCACGCGCTTATATATGTATATGTATTATTTTTGTAGTGATCCTGTATCTAGTGTAGTTGTATCACCCGCGTGACTCTTTGCTCGGAGCTACGGTACGCCCCGTGTGTCTCTATGTTCGGAGCTACGATTTTATTTTGGACAGCCCACGCATCGAATATTGTCTTCAAACTATGTCTCACTTAGTTGGTTATGCTAGACTATACCGTCGTTGCACTTGTACTTTTTGTTGTACTTTGGCATGCTGTATTTTTGTACCTTGTTACGTCCCTCTGAGAACTTGGTTCCCTGCCAGTTTTGCAGCATAGACGATTGCGGAGCATTTGGAGTTGCTAACGGAGTGGCATGTCTTGTGGGTATTGTACCAGGTACTCATATCATTCTACCGGTATTGTGGTTACTTTATTCATATTGATTATTCATCTGCTGTTGTAGCATAGTTTTTGTAGACTCATCTCTTCTCGAGTCTATTCGAGTTTGTGTGTTATTGGGCGGCCGACTTTAGCACATATAGCTCTTTCTTGTATACTGCTGTACATTGTGGATTGAGACATAGAGGTTTACATTCATGGGATATCTAGATATTGCCCTTTATATTTTACAGCTTATATGTATTCGAGTCAGACCCGAGTCTGGTCGATTGCGTAACTGGCGTATCACGTATTCCTGGTCCTACGTATTTTGGGACTGGGACGTGACACAAAATGCACTTTGGCACTAGTTGAATACCTATCCAAAGTCTACTCAAATAAGCCTACCTATACCAAAACCAACATATGCTCCTGTTACGAGACTTGAATCTATTAGAATGCTTTATGCTTTTATAAATTTTTATAATTTTAAATTATTTTAAATGGATGTCAAAAGTGCTTTCTTAAATGGTTTTTATAAAAGAATAAGTTTTTATAGCTCAATCCCCTGGTTTTGAAGATTTTAAATATCCAAATCATATTTTCAAGTTACGTAAAGCCATGTATGGACTAAAATAAGTCCCACGTACTTGATATGATTGCCTCAATTTCTTCTTACTTGAAAATGATTTTTTCAAAGGAAAAGTTGACACGACTCTCTTTATAAAAGCACATGATGACACAATTTTATTAGTGTAAATATATGTTGACGATATTATTTTTGGGTCTACTAATGAATTACTTTGCAAAGAGTTTTCTAAGTGTATACAGAGTGAATTCGAGATGAGCATGATGGACGAACTCAACTTCTTTCTCGGATTACAAATTAAGCAAAGTTCACAGGAAATATGCATCAATCAAGCTAAGTACACAAAAGAGCAGCTAAAGAAATTCGATCTTGACAATATCAAACCGATTGGCACTCCAATGGCTACATCAACAAAGCTTGACCTAGATGAAAGTGGCAAACCCGTTGATCAGCATAAGCATCGAGGTATGATTGAAAGTTTACTTTATTTAACTGCTAGTCGTCCCGATATCATGTTTAGTGTCTGTCTCTGTGCTAGATATCAAGCTAATCATAAGGAATCACATTTATACGCAGTTAAGCATATCTTCTGATACCTTACCACTTCTTCGGTAGGCGTATGGTATCCCAAAACCACATCTCTTGACCTGATCAGTTATTCAGATGCTGATTTTTCTGGATGCAAAGTTGATCAAAAAATTACTAGTGGCACTTGTCATTTCTTGGGAAAAGCTTTTAGTCTCTTAGTTTAGTAAGAAATAAAATTATGTTGCATTATCAACTACTGAAGCTGAATATATATCATCAGGACGTTGTTGTGCACATATTTTGTGGATGAAACATACCTTAGAAGATTATAAACTATGCTACAAGAATATTCCTATTTACTGTGATAACACTAGCACCATTAACTTGACAAAGAACCCTATATGTCATTCACGCACTAAACATATAGAAATTAGACATTATTTTCTAAGAGATTATCAATTACAAGGTAATATATGTTTAGAATTTGTTGACACTTAATATCAACTTGCTGACATATTTACTAAACCCTTAGCTGAAGATCGTTTTAACTTTATACGTCGAGAATTATGAATTTTGGACTATGAAATCATATAATTCACTTATATTAATATCAAGTAACCGGACTCGGCCCGAGTTCTATGCGAACTCGGGCTGAACTCAATTTTTTAATTTTTTTTCTCAGATTTGAATTGTATGGGCCCCACTCTTTTTAACTCTATATACATCATCAAAATCCAAAAGAAACACCAAAATAACAGCTGACCATCTCCTTCCTCCTAAAAACCCTAATTTTTTTTCCTAAAATTCTAGCTTTTGGATCTCCTTCCTCCAAGGTCTTCAACTCTCCAAATCTTGAATCCAACCTTATTTCAAGGTTCTCCATCAATTATCCTCATTTATTTTCAGGTATTATCTCTACTTTATCTCTATTTTAAAATGGCACCCAAGATGTCAAAGAAGAAAGAGAAAAGTTGCAGATGCCTCCTCTTCCAATATTCAAGAAGAAATTTTTTTCTCCTTGTTCAGTCCATCTATACCTGATGAAGGTGAATTTGATGATCTTAACTTTCGTTCAATTGATTATTCCGTAGAGTGGTTCAACGATTTTTATGATAGAGCTCTTTGTACTGGAAGCCCATTAAATTTTACTGTATTTTCAACTTTTTTATCCACCTTTCAGACACCTGGCCTAGAAGATCTTGTCACCTCTACTTATCCTATTTATTTGAACGCAATTTGTATGTTCTATTACAACTTGTCTGTCACAGAGGGTACCATAATATCATGGGTCGGTAGTATATATATTGAATTTGATGATGATGATTTAGGGATGATACTTCATATTTCAAATAAAGGCGAAGCCCTATACAACATCACCAAATTTTAATTTCCTGGAAATATGACTCTTGACTTATTTATGGACTCTATGTGTTCACCCAACATTCATCCTTCTGGCAAACTTAAGCCAAAATACAAGAATGACTGGTTTTATGATTTGTACCACATAGTTTTCTCTGTTATTTTACCCAAAAAATCCTCCACAGATGAACTTACATATTTGGAGATGTCCGCTCTCTATCACTTACATTTTGGGAGACAATTTAGTTTACCAAAAATAATTATTGCTTCTATGGAAAAATGTCACAAGAAATCGCGTAACCTACTTTACGCAATGTACTTGTCCTTAATCTTCGAATACTTTTAGATTTCTTTGGATGACTGTCCCCATCTAGCTGGGCCCTCTTATCTTAATAAGCATCACAGACTTGAGTCTCCTGCTCCTGCATAACCCATTGACCCATCTCTTGATCACCCGACTACTCTACCTCCTCCACATATATCAGTTGTTACTCTTGAGAGCCTTCACACTATGCTTCAAGGTTGCTTTATACTAGAAGACGATTGTTATCGTGCTCAGGATTTTTGTACTACTCTCTAGATCCAGGCATTGTCCAACTCTCTTATGGACATGCGCTACAGTTTTGCACATTACTCTGGTGAACCTATTGCTTTAGTTCATGATCCTACTATGACTGGCTACCACTTCAACGCTAGAGATGCGCAGAGATACTTTGATCCAGCTGCTGCTCGTTATGATCCCAACCGGTCCGTTGAGACTGGTGTACCCTAGAGGCGAGATGATGATGATGATCAGCAGTGATGCTCATATCTTGTGCTTAGATTTAGTATTATGCTTAGTGATGTGACGTTGTCATTTAGTTGACTTTATTATATGTTTGTATTTCAACAGTTTACTACTATTTAAATGATGTACTTCAGTATTTTAGTAGTATTTGGTTATGCAATTTAGTTTGAGTAGTATTTGGTTATGTACTTTAGTTTCTTTGCAATAAAAACTAGTTGTTGATTTGCTTTTGGTTGATGCATGTTACTATCTCAATTTTTATTTTCTTTTTATCTGTGTTACTAACATTTTGATGATACATATTTGTCGCTATCTTTTCTCGTAATCGATCTAATTGCGGGAGAGCTACTGCCATCATTACGGGGGAGAAATTACTACATCAATCAATTATCAACCCGTATTTGTCGTAGTTTTCGTCAATTATCAACCGGGGAGATTGTTGACTCATCTGGTCTCAGTCAACCTAATTTTGATAATTTACTTAAAACTCTGAATCAATACATGCAATAGCAGACTGCATCATCAGCTGAAGACTATTCTTTTACGTTTTATTGTTTTATATTTTCTTATGTATTTTTTATCTTTGTTGAGTCTAGGACTTATGTGAGTCGGGACGCACTTTGGCACTAGTTGAATACCTATCCAAAGTCTACTCAAATAAGCCTATTTATACCAAAACCAACCCGAACTTATACAAGACCAAAGACCCACTCAAACACAACCCAAACTTAACCAGGAACCTACTGGAATTTGGGAAGCCGAATTCGGACCGAGTTCTGCCCGAACTATGCCCGAACTCGGTTGACCAAAATTGATTTCTGATTCTGTTGGCTAAAGATATTCTCAAGACTCCAACGTTTAAATTTTTTACCGTTGGATATCCGAGTTATGGCCGAGTTTTGGTTCAGAAAAACATATAAATAGAGAAAATATTTGCATTCTACCTCAACTCATCTATTCATCTATTTTTCTTATCTTCTTTATTCATTATAAGATATTTAAACCTTCCAAATACCAAGACAACTCTCATTCTTCTAAGTGCCAGTACGATTTCGATTAGAAGTGTTCGAGTTGTACAAGCTTGACTTTTCAAAGCTATTTTTCAGAAAGCCAGAAGTCGTCGAGCTCTTCGGATCAAAGGCTCGTGTCTCTACGAAGTCGCAAGCCCTTTGGATCAAAGCTTGTGTTTTCCCGAATAATGAAGTTAAAATTCGAGCAAGAGTTCTCGGGACTAGACTAGTCCTCTCAGAGGAAAGCCAGTATAAAATCTTGGTGTTTGCTTTTGCTCTTCCTTATTTATTTACTGTTTAATTATTGTTGGATTATCTGCTAATTGGTAATTGATTTTACTCAGTAAAAATTTTTGTTGGTAACTATATTCTGCTGCACACACATACATTCTATTCATCCCCCCTCTAAAGTTTCCTATCGATCCTACAGGGACTGGACTAGGGGTCCACGGAAAAAATTAGGATAAAATCTTGGTGTTTGTGTTTGATTTCTAAACTCTATTTACTTTACCTTATACTCCGCTTATACTATGATCTTAGTCTTACGCATTATTATAGTTTTATAAGTTGGTAATTGCCATATTTTTAATTAGATTATTGCCATACACTATTCATCCCCTCTAGAGTGACTATAGTTGTCCCTTCAAACTTTCGCACGCATGGACAAGTGTAGGCTAAAATCTGATATAGGGATAGACTAGTGACTATATATATATATAATGCGGGAGGTGAGATGGTACCTCACTCTCAAAACAAGGGTGGCGGTGACGTGGCACAATCCCTATCACACATTTCATATTTGGTGAAAAATTGGCAAATTGCACTTAACCCCCTCCCCTCGTTTGTGTGGTTGGGTCACCGCAACCCTTATTTTGAGTGTGATATATATATATATATATATATATATATATATATATATATATATATATATATATATATATATATATATATATATATATATATATATATATTATCAACTAGTTATCTATAAATAATTCATAATGTTCAATGAATGTCATAGGCCATTTGTATATCATCATAAACTCCCATATTATCCTTCGGATATTATGGTTCACTGATTTGGGTAGTCCATATATAGGCAAATAAAGTATTGGGTGATATATAATATTCAAATATATTAACTAGGGGGTGCTTTTTTTGTTTGAGTTGATGTAAGAACTAAATATAATTTTTTTTAAAGTTGAGGTAGAACATCCTACAGATTCAAGCATCCTGAAGATGCTAATAGAGACATTTTGAAGCATATATTTACGCATTATACTATTATCCTTCGATGAGGGTTTTTCCCACTGTGTTTTTTCTTCGAAAGATATTAACGAGGTAGTGTAAGTTGCATCAACGTAGATTCCTGAAGAAACATATTCCTGAAGAATATTATTGTACTCTTTTTTTTTTACTATGGATTTTTTTCAAAGATATTTTTTTCTTAAAAAAGTTTTTAATTAGGCAATGCTTAAAGTGGACATCCAAGGAAGAATGTTGTGATTTGTGGATAAACCCAAATAATGGATGTCCTTATCCCTATCTACAACACCCTTATCCTATTATCCTTTAGGGCTTGTTTGGTGAATTATTTTTGGGCTTGGAATTTGACTTCCATTCGGATTTAAGCCAAATCCTACAAGTCCCATTGTTTATGTGGGTTGTAAGAGGATTTTGTGGAGATAAAGAGACGTGCAGTTTCTATTCCCTCTCTAGTTCACTATTTCCACTTCCTCTATTTTTACTTGGATGTGGGTTATCTTCCTATTTTTATTATTTTAATTATATAACTAATAACGAATTATACTAAACTATCCACTTATAATTTTTTGACCAATTATTGATTAAACTAACTAATTAGTATTCACAAATTAATTAATATTTTAAATATAAATTTGGATTTTTAATTAGTATTAGCAGTTATGTAAAACCCCTAATCTTAAAAACTGTATTAATTATTTCAGTAATTATTTAATTGATTTATAGTAATTATTAGCTAATTAGAAGAAATAGAATCTATGGAATTTTTATTTTTAGGTAATTGTGCATTTAGAGGTTTTATGGAGCAACCGTAATTTTACCTTAATTATTTTTATGTAGGAGACCCTGTAGAAAGTTGATAGATTTATTGTATGCACTAATATAATTTCTAGAATTTTATGTATATATATATGTATATATATATATATATATAGAGAGAGAGAGTTTATTAAATAGAATAGAAAGAAAAAAAAAATAGAAAAGAAATTAATTAGAAAAAGAATAATAAAACCTTAATGGATACATAAACCTACCCGCTACCCACTAAAGACCCCTACCCGGCCCGCAAACAACCCAGCAGCAGTAGCATCCGCTGCTAAAACCTCCCCCGCGCGCGTATGAGTCCCCCCCTTTCCTTATACCTATATATATATACCATCTATTACAAACCCTAACCCTAAATCTTCAACCCATCTTCATATCCTCGACCTAGCCGCCGCCTCCATCCCAGACCGCAGTCGCCGGAGCCCAGCGCCGCCCGCCGCTCGTCGCATCCACGACAACGCCCAGCGCGCGCGACAGAATTTGAACAGCAACGAAGCTCTGTTCGTGCCTCATTTTCTGTGCCATCGCTCGACCAAACTCGATCCCGTCTTCACCGGTATGTTCACGACCTATCCCCCTTCTAATACTTTGCATTAGTTTACTTCGAACAGCGCGTAACCTTAGGCGAAAATTGAGGCAAAGTTGGCAAAAAATGACAACTTTTAGATCGCAGAAAACTGCGGTAACCACCCATGTTTAAGGACTCGTATATCCCACCACAGAGATCCGAATTCATTTTTTCTTCTTGCTATGCGAAGACCACCTAACCGAGATTAATTCTTGTCAAATATAATATTTTATTTGTTGCTGTATGGTGAATTAAATCAGATTAAAAATCCCAAAAATATGCATTTTTTAACTTCCAAAATTTGTGATACGGAGCGTGTCCTGCCAAACGGGACCGTCCCGTCGCCTACCAAGTATACCGAAAGGCGCGCACGGTATACCCAGACGTGTGGGCTTTCGCAAAAATTGATTCGGACGCGTGTGCGCGTCGAAATCAGCGCGTATCCACGAAAATTCTTCGTATCATAATTTTTGCAAAATCCTGTGCCATTTAGTGTACGCTCATCAGAATGTGACAAAACTTACGTCATTGGACTCGTGGTATCGCGCTGGTTCTGTGACCTAATTTTCACGTAATTCTGAGATAGTTGACCAAGTCATCTATTGGCGGGCCCCACGGTTGACTTTTTGGGCGAATTTGTGTTCGGCTCACCGAAATCCAAAATTGGACATACCGTTGAGTTCGTACTGATATTTAGAGTTGGTTTGACCTATAATTTATCTTATTTAGAGACCTTTTCCCTTGGTATACTTTTCGGTGCAAAGTGGCCCACATGTGGATCCCACTTTGACCCAAAATTACCGTTTTGCTCCTGTGTCCAAATTGGACGAAAGGGTAGTAATTTCTAGCTATCTCGCTGATTTTGAAAATGTTGGTGATATTTATTTCAGCATCCGGAGACGTTTGTTCGGAGACCATAGTTCCTGATCCCGTGTCCTTGACATCTGGACGATTATACTTTACAGATTTCTTGCCAGGCAAGTATACTTTGCCAATGTACTGTTATTTATATTCCATATGATGCATGCATATTTTATTTCTATTTATTTAATTCATATATTTAAAACTGCTATATAAACTGTGCGTCCAAGGAAACTTGGGTGCAACGACGGTGTCGTAGTATTATATTTTTATTATGTACATGCATTGGACCTACTTTATGTAACGCCCCGTTCGTCCCGTTCCCCCTATTCGGGGAGCGCGGCTAAGATATGCTTGGTACCGTCCGAACGAGACATATTGAATTAAGATCCTTTCCTCGTTATGGATTGGTTTCTTCGGAATCAGGTCCCATAATCAATGGATCGTGCCTCAAGGAAGGACTCGGCGGCAGAGTAGAGAGAGGCCTTTCCGTTGTGTTGTTTGTCCTTGCCCGTTTTCGATTGCCGTTTGGTTGCGTACTTGTTGGTTTTAGGACTTGCATTTTCTTGAACGGTTTCAATGGATTTCATTGTTTTCGTTCTTAGGATTTTGCATTTCGTATCGAGCCTTGGAGACCGAAGCAGGAGGTATTGATCATCCGTTGGTGAGTGCAGGTGATCGTGTAGACAACGCGCGAGCGGAGTCTTAGGGATCTCTACTTCTTCTTCCTATACAACCAACGTGTGAGTGGCTCTATTTCGATAAGCACCTTCTTTCCAAAGGCTCCGTTCATAATAAAATTGACTCAGTTGGGCATTCAATCAAACGATACCAATTAAGTAACAAGTTGGATAACAAGATAAGATAAGAAATAGGCTTGGAACACCCATTGCTTGTCATACAAAACCTTGCATAAATTCATTGATGCATGCATGTTCGTTGGATGTTTAATGGGTTGGTATTTATTGATAGTTCAAAGTGTTCTTCTATAAACTGCTGCATGTTATTTCATATAACTTGTTGGTTGATTGTTATAGTACAGTAAAGCAGTTTCGTACATGATGTTCTTTAAATGGCTAGTAAGTAAATCTATGATGTAGAGTTCATAGAAATGGTCATGGGAATTCTTGTGCACAAGGGATCCAGGTTCCTGCGAGCGGTTACCGGGGCACCGGGCCGTTTCGACCCGGGCGGAATCTACTTTCTTAGTCCTGGGAGCGGGGAATTGTAGCGGGGCTAGCTACCCGCGCTGCAAGCATCGCCGCCAGCCCAGACTAAACCCATGATGGCTGGTAGACAACAAAGAAAGATATAGTGTATATTTAAACTGTGCAGACTAACTATGTCTTCGTGACAGGGAAGGCCATGGTAAGTTGTACAGGTGGTTCAGACGGGACAGGTAAAGTCACCGAACGGTGGCATATAGAGTTATGTTATTTTGTTCTTGCATACCTGCTAAATGAAATCTGATCTAGGCAAGAATAGAAAGTCACATAAACACATAAATGTTGCATGTTCATTTAAAACGCATCTAAAGAGCTTGGTAAAGTTGAGCAGCTAGCCTTCACCAATACTTTTCGAAGTACTGACCCTCGTTGTAGCAGGTTCCCCGGCGCAAGGCAACGCGGCGAGGAGCTGAAGCTCTCTCCGGACTTTTGGGATTCTTGGCGGGTCGTGGCCGAGACTTTGGAGGCTCAAGCTTGAAGCCTTCCCCTCTCTCTCCGTGGCGGAAATAACGCTAAGGCGATGGTGCTTACCCGCACCCAAGGTGTTTTGTGTTTTGAAACTATGTAAAGGGACATAATGTATGGATCGGCTATCTCATTTTGCGTCCAAGTTTGTAAGCCCGTGGGGCATTTTCTACTTTTGAGTCAAGCAATGTAAAAAGATGTTCATTATAAATAAAAGAGAAACTTTTCTATGCCTCAACCTTGTGTTATCTTAATTGTCTACTCTGTTGCATTGATCTAAAGAATATCCTTATGCCTAAGGCCTCGTGCACGCGCGCCCTACGCGTGCACGGCATCACGCCCGAGGGACGATTATCGATTAGCCGAAATCGGGGCGTGACATATTGGTATCAGAGCATGCTTCAGATCCTTTGATCTCATAAAGAAAGTTTCTAAAGAGGACCTTGTTCCTTCCGAGTAGACCCTTGAATTCGCTTGGCCAAAATGAGATGCGTTCCATACAATAAGTCTAAATATTTTTGAAAAGTGTGTGGGAATTATAAGATTGCTTGGACGGAATTATGATGTGAGGGCTTTCGTCCCAACTCATAGAGGATGTTGTGAGAGGGAGACTCGTGTTATAATCGGCAAGTTTTATGTTTATATGAAAACACCAAACGAGTAGAGTGCGAGATAAGAATATCGTTCAGACAGTGGCCTATGCACATGGCCTTTGGCCAAATTGTGTTAAGTATCGTGCACCAAGACCCTTGGTGCTAGTGAGTTGCAGCGAGAATTGGGTATTGTTGGGATGAGAATAAAGTTGACTTGGAGGGAAATCGATAGAGACGTTATCGGATTGCCGCTAAGGCGAGTAATGGAAATCGTGTAGGGAATTTTTGAGAATAGTGGGACGGTTATTCATTGCGATAAGTTATGATTTGAAGCATAGTCTGTATAGAGGACTATGAATACGGGTGCGTACGAGTCTAAGATCGCTAAGGCGATAAATAGGGACTGTGTTGGAGTTCTAAGGAACGAATTGGGCATACGAGTGAAGGATGCGAAAGCGAATCAGGAGTTATTAGGACGACTCAATTCCTGAGTAGTGTATGCGATAAGTCCCCTGTTCGATTATGCAATTTGTGGATATAATGAGTTGTAAAGATTCAAGGAGTATAACTCGAACCCTGAGTGGTGTATTTGTTGGCTTAGTAATGCTTAAACGAAGTCGTGGATTCGGAGAGTTAAGCGAGTCTAGCGACAAGCGACAAGCGACGAGATTGGGTAAAGCCTTAGTATAAATAAACAGTGCCTAGCAAGTAAACGAACTCGGAGAAAGCATGCAATGTTTGGTTCGAACGAGTTACAATAAGTTGAATAAGGGATAAGGCTTACAACGAATAGAAATTCAGGGCAATTGGAAATCGATATCATGGTCGGAAAAGACTTAGAGGATTGTACGAGCGAGTTTGAGTTGAAACAAGCGAATTAGAAGCTTGAGTTGAGATTGAATAATCTGAGATGCGATCGGAGTGGTGCGATTGAAAACAATGGCGCGAACGAATGATAACGTGCATGGAAAATTTGGATTTGAGTAGGATATCGCTCGATAGAATTCGGTTTGAGTATGAATGCGATAATTTCAAATTTTGGGAGATTTAGACCATAACAATGGTTGGAAAATAGTGTGGATTGATGCAAGTTAGTAAAAATTATGATTTGATGGATTGAGTTATGTGGTAATAGATTTGGCTTGGAGTTTGGAAGAACGATCTTGAAATCAAGTTCAGAAAGATAACATTCGAAATCTGTCCTAGCGAGAACGATTATCCTGCGGGAGCGTCGGCGTGGTGATTTCACGTACGGTAGGGATAAGCAAACTCAAGAGAACAGGTTCGGTGATTATTCCAAAAAAAAAAAAAAAAAACGAACTCGATGAATGGAACGTATCAATGGGATAGACTTGGGTTTGGGAATTGATCTTAGTGTTTGAGGAATGCTAAGAGTAGACTAAGAAAATGAGTCTAAGGATTTTTCTTGAGGAGTTAGTCTAGAAACGTAAAGTAAGAGATGTTGGACGTTTTCATGAACGGATATGTAGATCGTGCTGGACGACTTAGAGTTCATGATATACATCGATAGGTTATAATGGAATTGTGGCTTAGTGATACAAGCGTAGAAAATGATGGATTGGTGAATCCTATTAAACGAGATGAAAGAGATAGTATGTGCGAATCGATAGGTTAACCCTGAAACGTGGGCGTATCATGGGTTCGGTTGAACGAGCGTGTTGGTGTGATAGGGTGATCTGTGCTCGATGTTTAGAAATCTGAGTGAAACGAGCTTGGGTAGAATACCCGTGTAAAGGAACAATGGTTTGACCTTAGGGTGATTGGGGCGAGCGTTGTGCAACACGGTTGCGCGATGAGTCGCAAACTTGAGTTGTACCTATGACTGTGTGAGCTGACCTAGTGGCTAGGCAGACGACCTTGTGCCTTGAGTTAAACTGGAGTGGCTGACTTCAGTGTATCGTTCGGGAAGAATGATAGAACTGGGCAACAAGACTTAGAGTTAGAATTTGGAATTGGGAATATACACTAGCAACGTTCGCGTTGAAACAAACGTAATGCAAGATAGGACTCGGGTGATAAGTTGATTTGGTCGGATCGGTTACGCGACGGTAAAGGATAAGACGATAGCTGGATCGAACAAGAGTTCGGTCATTCATATAGCAGGACGATCCGCGTTTCGAAAGATTTTCACGAGTAGCTTGTCAGACTTAGCTGTCACTGAGCTTGGTTGAAATACACATATTTGGGGGACGCCTTGAATATGGGTACGATCCAGACTTAGCGATATGCATAACTCGGATGCAGCTGCAAAGGAAAATATTCGGATTCGCATGGATGAGTATGGCAACTGAAATGACTTAGCCTCAACCTAAATTTTCATAGAGGAAAGATTGTATCGTTCCTCGCGCTACCGGGATAGTTCTGCGCTAAGGCGCAGTACGAGACTGAGTTTGGGAATGCAATAATTGAACTAATAGATCATTCGGATAAAATGATTAAGCACTCGAGCGAACGAAACGAGTAAAAACGAATAGAAAGTTAAGTTCGATTGAGCCAAAGGTGCGAAGGACTTGAGCGTACCCCAGGTAGGCAATTTAGCTCTGCGCTAAGGCGCAATATAGACTGAATCAGAAAAAGTTGGTGATTGGGTACGAATTTATTTAGTGAGATTGGACGATGACTCAGAGAGATTTGATACAAAAACGAGATTTGGAAAATTGTCGAGATTCGAGCTTTTGGGTTAGGCGTAACGACAGGTTTCGATAGGCAACGTCAAAAAATAGGCTCAATTGCGTTGGGTTCCTATGGTGATAACATAACTAGTTGGGCAAGTCCACCCAATTATGAGTCGTAAGTGCCCGTTGAGTTATAGAATACCATGTGCTTGGGTAATACAGCCCTGCGCTAGGTGCAGTAGATTTTGAGACGAAAGTGCAACGATCGAGTTGAGTATAACTCGATAGCATTGAACGATAGAGTCGTTCGATGAGAATTGGCCAACATTGGCGTAACGTATGGTGAGGAAATAGATGATTGTAGTATTGAGACAGTCCTTGAAGGATAAGACGAGATGTATAGAGTGGTTTAGAAGTTATGCGATAGCACGAGATGCGCTCAGGAAGCCTCGAGGACGAAACTTGTTCTGAGTGGTATATGGTGTAACAACCCGCTCCGCTCAATCCGGAGGGCCGATTCAAACGGCACAAGTGTAGCTATTCAACCGCCTTGCTCAGCGAGATGGCTCGTTCGATGCAAAGGCTTTCATGCTGGGATCCTCAATGGAGTCAGACTTAGGCTATCAGAAGCGCGTTCGGAGTCTAGCTCGACCGATGCGAAACATCGCTAAGGTGGGTGACCCCGGTGAATCTGTCTCTACTTAGCTGCACACTAGAAAATAAATGTTACGTGCTAGTTTACAGGCGATAACCTTTGCATGCTAATAAAAGAGATGAACGCACACAGCTAAGGGGATAACCCCGCTTTATTATCGTATAGAACATGGAAATCTTACTTGCTAGTTGCGTAGTTGACTTGGGTCAGTTCAATCTGCAAGCGGACTTGTCGTACGCGGCAGAGCCTGTCTAAATTTTGAATCGTAAAAAGAAGCAGTTGCGGAACCGAACGTCTCGCTAGTGCGCGTACTGTGGCGAAACCACTCGGTCGAGGAGTCGACCTGGGAACTTGAATCTGATATGAGGGGAAAGTTTCCCTCATTATTCCTTAGTGGTAGGTTATATTCTTAAGTTTCGGGACGAAACTTCCTATTAGATGGTTATGATGTAACGCCCCGTTCGTCCCGTTCCCCCTATTCGGAGAGCGCGGCTAAGATATGCTTGGTACCGTCCGAACGAGACAGACTGAATTAAGATCATTTCCTCGTTATGGATTGGTTTCTTCGGAATCAGGTCCCATAATCAATGGATCGTGCCTCAAGGAAGGACTCGGCGGCAGAGTAGAGAGAGGCCTTTCCGTTGTGTTGTTTTTCCTTGCCCGTTTTCGATTGCCGTTTGGTTGCGTACTTGTTGGTTTTAGGACTTGCATTTTCTTGAACGGTTTCAATGGATTTCATTGTTTTCGTTCTTAGGATTTCGCATTTCGTATCGAGCCTTGGAGACCGAAGCAGGAGGTATTGATCATCCGTTGGTGAGTGCAGGTGATCGTGTAGACAACGCGCGAGCGGAGTCTTAGGGATCTCTACTTCTTCTTCCTATACAACCAACGTGTGAGTGGCTCTATTTCGATAAGCACCTTCTTTCCAAAGGCTCCGTTCATAATAAAATTGACTCAGTTGGGCATTCAATCAAACGATACCAATTAAGTAACAAGTTGGATAACAAGATAAGATAAGAAATAGGCTTGGAACACCCATTGCTTGTCATACAAAACCTTGCATAAATTCATTGATGCATGCATGTTCGTTGGGTGTTTAATGGGTTGGTATTTATTGATAGTTCAAAGTGTTCTTTTATAAACTGCTGCATGTTATTTCATATAACTTGTTGGTTGATTGTTATAGTACAGTAAAGCAGTTTCGTACATGATGTTCTTTAAATGGCTAGTAAGTAAATCTATGATGTAGAGTTCATAGAAATGGTCATGGGAATTCTTGTGCACAAGGGATCCAGGTTCCTGCGAGCGGTTACCGGGGCACCGGGCCGTTTCGACCCGGGCGGAATCTACTTTCTTAGTCCTGGGAGCGGGGAATTGTAGCGGGGCTAGCTACCCGCGCTGCAAGCGTCGCCGCCAGCCCAGACTAAACCCATGATGTCTGGTAGACAACAAAGAAAGATATAGTGTATATTTAAACTGTGCAGACTAACTATGTCTTCGTGACAGGGAAGGCCATGGTAAGTTGTACAGGTGGTTCAGACAGGACAGGTAAAGTCACCGAACGGTGGCATATGGAGTTATGTTATTTTGTTCTTGCATACCTGCTAAATAAAATCTGATCTAGGCAAGAATAGAAAGTCACATAAACACATAAATGTTGCATGTTCATTTAAAACGCATCTAAAGAGCTTGGTAAAGTTGAGCAGCTAGCCTTCACCAGTACTTTTTGAAGTACTGACCCTCGTTGTAGCAGGTTCCCCGGCGCAAGGCAACGCGGCGAGGAGCTGAAGCTCTCTCCGGACTTTTGGGATTCTTGGCGGGTCGTGGCCGAGACTTTGGAGGCTCAAGCTTGAAGCCTTCCCCTCTCTCTCCGTGGCGGAAATAACGCTAAGGCGATGGTGCTTACCCGCACCCAAGGTGTTTTGTGTTTTGAAACTATGTAAAGGGACATAATGTATGGATCGGGTATCTCATTTTGCGTCCAAGTTTGTAAGCCCGTGGGGCATTTTCTACTTTTGAGTCAAGCAATGTAAAAAGATGTTCATTATAAATAAAAGAGAAACTTTTCTATGCCTCAACCTTGTGTTATCTTAATTGTCTACTCTGTTGCATTGATCTAAAGAATATCCTTATGCCTAAGGCCTCGTGCACGCGCGCCCTACGCGTGCACGGCATCACGCCCGAGGGACGATTATCGATTAGCCGAAATCGGGGCGTGATACTTTATGAGACTGCCCCATTATCATGAGGCATTCTTATGTTTCATTGGCCATGACACTGTTCTTACATGAGTGTGACTCACATGTAGGACACACACTTGCGTACTTGGCTGGCCACTAGTACGTATAGGTCGTGCGACGGATAGGGATAACTGCTGATAGAAACTTTGCATGCTAGTAGACCTGACTGTTATGTAGAGGTATTATCGTGTCATAGATGTGACATGCTTAGAGCATAGGGTGGGGAGAACAATAAGTAAGACATTTGGGCTCCGTTACACTTCCTTTTTATGTAACCCGCACGCTCCGTTGGAGATACGTGGTCGTGATGACCCCTATACTACCTGGCAGCCTCTGAGGTTCAAAAGACGTCATGCTTTTTAGGCCCCTGAATCTCCAAGAGAATCATGCCAATCCCATTTTGGCCAGATAGCCCACTTATTGGAAAGTTGTTCTCAAACTGCATTCACGTAGACGGTTAGGCAACCCCATTGGATGTTTACTTTTCAGTACTTATTGGCATGTTTATATGTATCTTGTTATGTCCCTCTGAGGACCTGGTCCCTTTTCCAGATATAGACGGGCAGGAGTATCCGTAGGAGTATGGACCTGGACCTGACGCTTCTTATCAGACCGAGGAGGTCTTACCTTCGGAGTATCTTTGATTCATTATAGCTGTTAGAGATTCTAGCTGCTATTTCTTTTAGACATTTATCTTATGTTAGAGTTTGATTCTCTTCTCTCTTTTAGTAGTATTTAGTATAGTCGATTTGCAGTGGATTTATTTTCATCCGACTATCATACTTTGAGACTTTCTATTTGATATTCAGTTATTTATTCCTATTTATTTATTTATTTGTGTTGTGGATGAGATATAGATTGCGTGTGACTTGTTGACATATATTACCACTGGTGGATTGGATATTCATGTGCAGCGTACGTGTGTATATGGTTTCCATATATTGGAGTTCGTATACATATGGCTGGCGTGTTACATATTTCTAGTCCTACATATTTTGGGACTGTGGCGTGACAAGTTATTATATAAAGTTTATCTATATTATTTTTTACTTAGGTTTTGACTTATGTAGCATGACCATTAAGATGTAGTGTTTGATTTTTGGTTAGGAATTTTTTTTATTTTTTATAATTAGGATAGTTAATTATTATGTAATAGAATAATTAATTACTATTTTAATTTATTAATTTATTAATTATTTTAATTAAATTATTATCTGAATTAATTATAATTTATTACTATTATAATATACTTTTCCACTACCCACTTCTCATTTTTTATCTTAATCAAACATATTTGTACACTACTATGGAGACAATAAAGTGGATAGATTTCCATATGAATTCTATCATTGAAAGTAAAAATCCAAATCTTTCTACACGGTTTACCTAGGGATCATCATTGGGCCTGAGGTCCATGGGTGTCCGAAAAGTTCGTCTGATACAGCCCGGTCATTAGGGAAGCCTGACCCGATTCATATTAGTATAGGGCAGGACTTGGGCTAAGCATCCGCCTGCCCGAGCCAACCTGATGCAAGCATGTCCGAGCACAGCTCGAAAAGACTGTCTAAGCCAGGCCCGAAAAGCCTGTATAAGCCCGACCAAGTCTGGAGTCGAAGAGTCTCTCTCTTTCTGGATTCAAAAACATGTTACACTTGGTTCAACTTATTCTTGGGAATATAAAGAGCCGATTTAATCAATTAGAATGATGGTAATTTTTAATTAATACAATAAATCATGTCCTTAAAAATGGACTTCAGAATCACGAACACACAAAGTCTAGTTCGACTCTTTGATTTAAGAGCCTTTGATCTAGTTTTATTAAATTAACAGTTTAATTAAAAGAAGGAAATAATCTTGACAAATTTTCTTTGAAAGATACATGATCCCTAGATCGAGTCTCTCTCTCTCTCTCTCTCTCTCTCTCTCTCTCTCTTCCTAAATGGATATGAACTTTCTCATTGTCCTAATGATGCCCCCTAAATCATTTATGGATCATTTGGATGAAGGTTTTGTGTTCATAGAAATTTATTTTCTTTTTCGTAGAAAAGGAACTCAACATTCGCATACCCATATTTGGTTAAGTTAGGTTGGGAATATGGAAAAAGAATCTTAATTTATTTAGTTTTCCATAAATATCCTTTCATGCTTTATTACCTAAGTTTACATGTGTCACGCCCCGATCTTTCGTGGGTAATCGGTCATCCCCGCTAGGCGCGAATTACCGTGCCAGCGCTCCCGCGGGACGATCTTTCCCCATCTGGACATGATATCGCACGAGCGTAAGCCGTGCCCGTGCAAGGCCATGATCCGAACAGATGGTAAATGTCTAAGCCACAGAGTCACACAGATAGTCCGAGTACAGCAGAACAAGAAACGTAAACAAGTTCACAAAGTCGTCAATAGCGGAATCATTGAATAACACAAGTATAGAAGTAAAATAAGCTCTTTATTGATATTGAACAAGTGTTACAGCGGTACTAGGCCGAGATTACAAGTCGCTCAAGTCTCTCCCTCTCTCTGAAACGATAAAAGTATGCCAGGTAACTACATTTATAGAATAATACATAGCCGATGTTCCAATATTATGTCTTGTATATGTGCTTCAGTTCCAGACGCAGCGCTCCAAGGCTCCAGAGTGAACTCCACGTCTTAGCACGCACGAAGGGGTTTCTGCACCGAACAAGGTTCTCCCGCACCCTACAAGCAATCTGGTGGATTATCAATATATGAATGCACTGGTGGAGAGGCTTCTAGCCTGCTCGACAAATCCAAACACGTTATATAGGTTTCGTGCACAATCTATTAAGTTATCTTTCTAGTCTTATTTTAGGATCAGTTTCATTGCATAATAAAAAGCCTAACTCGTGTGGTAGTGCGCCGTACGATATAAAGGAAAACGATGAGACTTACCAACTTACCATTCGTCCTTTCCTGTCCAAGGCAACCAAGTTAAATCAAATACGAGTATATATATATATATAATAAAATCCAGGGACAATAGCATATGCAAACACAAGTGTCATAAGCGAGGTTATGTTTCGAGTGCACGAGTTACACGGATTATCAGGTGTATTGTAGAAGATGTTCAAGTGTTCTATATGTACAAGTGTGTTACACTCATGATCGTTCAGGTATTTCAGCTTACTGGATGAGATAAAATGACTCGCATGCAGATTGTCGCTAAGCGAGGATAACTTATCTATATAAACATGAGTCGCTGGCATAGCCATAAAGGACGAGTTATAGTCTTTGATGAGGATGGTATGCAACTAAAGTATACGGTGCGCTATAAGCCATCCCACCCAGTACACAAGATTATCAGTCTTAGAGTGAGAATGGTGTAGCATGAAGCGCACACGCCATCCTGCTCCACACGATTAAGACTGTATGAGTTCCATCGGGATCGTATCTGTCACGCCCCAGTCCCAAAATACGTAGGACTAGGTCACGTAACCATGACAGCTGGCCCGTATATATGGCAACTCCAATATATGGAAACCATATATACGTGCGTACGCTGTATAATGAACAATAATTCATAAGTGGTAAAACTAACTCCAAGTCACAGGGTAATATCTAAATCTCATCCACAGAAATCACATAAACATGAATAACCAATAACCAGGTAACTAGATCTCAATAAATAAGTATCTAAAGAATGACAGTCGGATGGAATCAAATCTACTGCCGAAATAGAATATAAAAAGGAACCAGATACACACCATATAAGAACAACATCTGACAATCACGAGGCTCGAAGAGAAGATCTCCTCGGAATATAAGTAGCCTGTCCGGATCTGTGCTCCTGCGAATACTCAAGAACATATACACCTGGCAGGGGACCAGGTCCTCAGAGGGACATAGCAAGATACATAAAAATAACATGCCATAATGTAAATACTGAATAAATAAGGGGTGTGCTAACCATCTAAGTGAATGAAATTTAAAGACCTGATAGTACGCATGGGAATGTGTAGGCTTGACATATGCTGACGTAATTCACCAATCGTCATGACCGGCTAGTATATGTGTCATATGCCCCCGGACACACGGGTAGCTCTACAATCGACCATCTCCGAGGAGCATGGTACGAAGGATAAAACATCATGGAGGGGGGTGTCCCATACGCCTACTAGTAATCTTTCCCGCCCAATGTAGATGTACAAATCGTAAAAACGACGTGGACATCTCATACTATGATGCAAGTCTCTATGAAATAAACAACTGAGCTAAATACCGCTACACGTGTTGCTCACACTGATGGCCAGTCGCGCATGAGGCACGCGTCCCTACATGTACTCACTCTGTGACGTGTAATGATACGTGTCAAGGCCTGAGAAGTTATATCAATAACTTTACAACTTTAGGTGGGTCTACTAGACACTAGATCAGACACAAGTCCTAACGTCAACGCCTTCGTTGACTGCACCCGAGTTTTCTCGGACGCGCACATTTATATAATAATAAATAAATAGACATGTAACTAACAATAACTAAATTTAAACATTAGATTCCGATGAGCCGGTCACAAAATCGCCCGTCAAGTGGAGCCTGTGGGGCCCACGATACGGAATTTTGCCAACGTTCTCAGAATCGAACCAAACTTGGATCACAGGACCAGCGTATTGCTACGAGTCCGATGGTGCAAGTTTCGTCTCGATCCGACGTGTGTACACAAAGTTGCAGCGTGTTCCAGAACTGACGGATACGGGGCTGTGTCGGCGGATACGCGTTGATTCCGGTGTGCACGCACATCCAAATCAACTTCTACGAAATCCCACACGTCCGTATTAACGTCGTGCACGTTTCGGTAAAGACCGCGTGCGACCAAGTCGTCCCGTTTGGCGGGGCGTACTCAGTTCCGGGGTGAATCGGGTCGTTGTTTTTCCTGTTTTTGGATCGCGGTTCGCGATCGCCACAGGACGCGATGCTCCGAGCGGGTTGCACGGGCACCGAGATGATTACATAGTCTACACGACGCAACTGACGGAATTGAAATCGGAATTACGAGGAGAGAGAGATCGTTACCTGAACAGAGCTTGAAGAACCAAACTTCTCCGTGTCCGACACGAGTCCGAGGGCTGTGTCCGTGTCCTGTGCCCTGTCTGCGTCCACAGCGACCATAGGGTTGCTGGAGACCGGCCGGGGCGGGTCGCTGGAGGAGGACGGCTAGGCGCTGGCCGGTAGGGGAGTGGCCGGGCTGGGTCGGCCGGATCTCGAGCGGCCATTGCTGTGGATCGGGGAAACTTGGTCGGGGTCGGAGGAGGACAGGAGGAGGAGGGGAGAAGGAGCTCATCGACGGAGGGCGGCCGCCGCGGGGAAGGGTCGAGGTGGCTGCGGCCTGCGGGAGGAGAAGGAGTTGGAGGAGGAGGAGATGGGGAAGTCGGGGGAGGCCGGCGAGGGAGGGGGGGGTAGCTCGCCGCGCGGAGGGGAGCTCCGGCAGGCCAGCGGGGCCAGCGAGGGACGCAGCGGTCGGGGGGGGAAGGGGGCTCGGGGTGGCTGGGAGAGGGGAAAGAGAAGAGGGGCGGAGGAGAGAGGGGCCAGGGGGGAGGGGTGGCTCGCCGCGGTGGAGGGAGAGCTCCGGCGGGCGGAGCTCGGAGCCGGCGGCGAGGGGGGGTCTGCGACTGCGGGCTGGGGGTAGGATTAGGTTTTTATTTTAATTTTTATTTCTTTTATTTACTTATCTTTTCTTTTATAAAAGATTTTATTATTAAAATAAGTAAAATATCTCTAGATATTTTACAAGATATTTTGTAGATATTTTCAGGATATTTTCGGGATATTTTCGGGTGGGTCCCATCTCCAAATGGACGGTGCAGGTTCACCGGCCAATGAGGGGGTGACACCTCGCACTGCAATTTGCAGGAAAGTCCCTGTAGTTTTATAAATTGCAGAATTGTCCTATATTTGGGAAATTGCGCAATTACGAAATTGTCTGGGAAAACACCCGATTCCTGAAAATTCTAAAATTTACAGAATTGAGGGAAATTGCTATATGAGGGCCCCGGGGGAATGGGGGTGAGTCTGGACAGGGATTGGACCTGGTTTCTGGGTGATACGGGTCATCGTATTTATTAATTAATAAATACTGCGCACGATGTTCTCTAATTATTTAGAGGCAGGTAGGGTCATAATTTTTCTACGGTGTCAATACACTAAATGAAGTATACTCAGTGAAGAAAAATAACGTATTTTTGTTTGGACAAAACAGGTGCAGGTTGAGCCTCAAATCTCTAGGGGTACAGAGATGGGTAAAGAGCAAGAAATTAAATAGGAAATAATTACGGACTTTGGTAACGATATTTGTGCGTCTCAAACGAGGCTCATTTTAACACATCTGTGAGTTGCACAAAATTTAGAAAAATAGTCTAGCATGTCTATGACAGGTATGTGAACTTTGTTCGGGGATAACAGTCAAGGTAAAGCTCCAAATAATTAGGAGATGGACAGGTGCACAAGTCAACAGGATATGTAGGAAAAATAAATTAAAATATTACCATAAATCCTAAATTGTTAAAATAATCCTAAAAATACTAAAATCTGGTCGAGGGGGTTTACAATCTGCCCAACTTATAAAAATTTCGTCCTCGAAATTAAAACTATGCCACGGTAGAAGTCAAAGACGGCATAAGATATAATTTAACAAAGTAATTTATATCCGGGTTTACGAATAAGTTCGAAAAAAAATGTTTACGCATGTCGTCCACACACTTCCAAGTAGATTCTTCTGGCGCGCCATGCTTTCATGTCACGCGGACCATGGGAAAAGACTGATTTCTCAATACTTTTTCTCAATGATCAATGACTCCCACGAGTTGCTCCTGATACGACAAGCTCGGCCTAATGGTGATCTCCGAATGGTTGAGAACCTGACTGCTGTCTGTCACATACCGCCTGAGTTGTGACACGTGGAATATATCAAGTACTCCCTCAAGTGAAGGTGGTAGCGCAAGTTGATTTGCTACTACTCCCACTCTTTCTAGCACGTCAATGGTCCAATATACCTTGGACTCAAATTGCTGCGTCCTCCGAATCGAATGGTGTCTCTAGTAGGTGATATCCTCGAGATGACATGATCGTCCTCTTTGAATTCCCAGGGACGATGATGACGTCTGCCTACTGCTTCTGTCTGTCTTGCACTGCTTACAATTGTCCTTGTATTTACTTAACTGTCTTTACGGTGTTGATCACCAACTCTGGTCATGCGAATCCTTGTCTGGTACAATGCTGACTGGTGTGTCGTGCAATCTTACGATCTGCCTCAAATAAGTTAGCTAAAGCTTCTGCAGACTGGTCAACTCTATAAGTAAGAAAAGTGCTGACTTGGTGGGTCGGTCCATAGAAATTTTTAATCCTTATAAGTCAACCTAGTCATAGGTGCTGCTATCCATTCAGGAGTCAATCCATTGTTCCTCTAGGTGAAATCCTTTTAGACTCCTGACAGCAAAAATGATATATTCTTCATCGTCACACCTGAGTTCTGACTTGACCCAAGTTACGAGGCAAAAATAAAAATTTTATGCTGTCATAGGGATGCACGCATCAGGATCGTAAATAAATGCAGGTAGGTAGGTAGCGAAGGTCATTCTAAAGATAGCACGGTTTATATACTGAAATCAATCTAGTAATAGGGTTTGGTAATTACCCAAGAAACAAACAGGAATAGCTACAGAAATAACACACTCTCGTATTTATACTAAGCACGAGATTTCGTCTTTCCGAAATAAGGGAAGGCGAAAAACAATAATCAAGAGTTCAAGGGGGGGTAATAGATTAGAAGTGTGAGGATCAAGGCGTTTAAAGAATTCAATGGGAATTGTCAAAGCAGTTGTGGATTTGAGATGCTATTTTGGTAATCCCTATTCACATATTCGTATCAGTACAGTTATGTAGCTGATACAATATGCTCAGGCATATCTAGTGGGCAAATACATCTGTCTACTAATCACTATATATCTCAATCCACATAAAGTAGTTATGCGAAGGGCGAACCAAAATGCACTAAGGTTGATCAGACCGTAATACACTGATTCTGAATAGACAATTGTATTAGTGGGGTGGATCAGGCCCCAATAACACATGTGTCATGGACAAGCTCGATAAAGAATAAGCTTGCAAAACTAGGCTATAATAGCATCATAAGTCAAGGTAGGATAGCAATTTTAAGTATGCTAGATTATGATGAGAGAAATTACAACATAATTCACAATCACAAAAAGACAAGACTCTACGATCTCTACAGTTATTTTTTCTAATTCCTTGTCTAAGTCGCTAGTTGACCAGAAAGAGGTATGGCCTTCTAAGTTCTACAATCTAACTATACACTATAGGTTGTCCGCCTAAAACAGAGATTCCAGGATGTCTGCATAAAGTAGGGGTTCGAGGTTGTCTGCGTAATGTAGAGGTAAGATAATTTGGCGTAAGGTATAAATCCGAAACTGTCTGCGTAAAACAAAATTTCAAATTGTCTAGCGCAAGGCAGGAATCCAAAGTAGTTTGGCGTAAGTCAGGGATTCAAACTATCGGCGAAAAATAGGTTTCAGAGTTATCCGTGTAAAACAGAGAAGCGTAAGGTAGAGCTTCAGGGCTGTCCGCGTAAAAAGTCTGTGCGTACAAGTCTGGGTTAAAGTCTGAGCGTAAAAGTCTGCGGTAAAGTATTGTCTAAAGGTTGCGTAAAAATCTGCCAGCGTAAAAAGTCTAGCATACGTTGCAGCGTAAAGTTGTACAAGAAACTCATGAGTTTGTCAGTCAAGTTAACGAATCCTGACATCTGACAAAAGTACTTGTACAACGATCGAGGGGATGGTTTGATGATGGTTTGCACGGAGTTCTAGGTTGTCGTTAGTAACTTTTGGATACAAGTCATCTACGCTTGAGATGAGACAAAATCAGATGTCCTGTCAAAAGCTGTTCCTTTTTGCACTGGGCTCGAGGCGTATCTCTGCGCAAGATTTGGTCGTGTATGGGGAAAACTAAAGCTGTAACCAATACTCTTAAATCCTATCCTTTATATTTTTTTGCCTAATCAGGTTACTCTACGCTGGTTATCTAATAGTCAGGAATCATCAGGTTTACGCAGGGCAGTTACCTACGTGGCTGGCATGATGCGTCATATGCAGGATAAGGAAGACTAAGGGCGGCGTAAAGGGGACAAGCTTCTACAAAATTTTGGTTTTTAAGCCAATCAGGAAAGTCATTTGGTTTTTACGCTAATTACGGTCAATTGGCTTTACGCCAACAAGGGTAAGGGGTCTCTGGCGTAAAACTCTGGCGTAAAACTCTGGTTATCCAAGCATAGGATGAGGGTTTCAGTCCAAGTATTCAACCTTTAGATTTCTATTGGTTTCTCAGACTAGGGTCAATACTACGGTCAAATTCTAAACTAATCCTAGTAGTGTTTTTACTATTCTCAAGTCATATATAAATACGTCAAGGGATAAGGGTAAGTTAATCTATAGGTAAGTGACGCTAGGGTTTACTTAGGAAATCAGGAAGGCTAGGGTTTACTAAGTAATCCGAACTTAAGGATATGTCAAAGCCCTAGTGGTATTCTTATTAGGAATACTACCTTAATTATCATCCTATCAACAGGGATTCCTATATTCTAGCAGGGGCTATACTAAAAGAATTATCAGGGAAGCACATGAATCAAGCAGGATGCATTTATGTAAGTAGGACAAACTGGAAAGAAGATTAAGTCATAGTCAATTATGGATGAGATTCTAAACTCTAATCCTAGGTGCAGGCTTGCTCGGTACAGTAACGTAACCGAGACAATATGCTCTGAGACGCAGGCTTGCTCGGTACAGTAACGTAACCGAGACAATATGCTCTCGACCTGCATGGGCCACCACTAAAAATATGTCACGCCCCAGTCCCAAAATACGTAGGACTAGGTCACGTAACCATGCCAGCTGGCCCGTATATATGGCAACTCCAATATATGGAAACCATATATACGTGCGTACGCTGTATAATGAACAATAATTCATAAGTGGTAAAACTAACTCCAAGTCACAGGGTAATATCTAAATCTCATCCACAGAAATCACATAAACATGAATAACCAATAACCAGGTAACTAGATCTCAATAAATAAGTATCTAAAGAATGACAGTCGGATGGAATCAAATCTACTGCCGAAATAGAATATAAAAAGAAACCAGATACACACCATATAAGAACAACATCTGACAATCACGAGGCTCGAAGAGAAGATCTCCTCGGAATATAAGTAGCCTGTCCGGATCTGTGCTCCTGCGAATACTCAAGAACATATACACCTGGCAGGGGACCAGGTCCTCAGAGGGACATAGCAAGATACATAAAAATAACATGCCATAATGTAAATACTGAATAAATAAGGGGTGTGCTAACCATCTAAGTGAATGAAATTTAAAGACCTGATAGTACGCATGGGAATGTGTAGGCTTGACATATGCTGACGTAATTCACCAATCGTCATGACCGGCTAGTATATGTGTCATATGCCCCCGGACACACGGGTAGCTCTGCAATCGACCATCTCCGAGGAGCATGGTACGAAGGATAAAACATCATGGAGGGGGGTGTCCCATACGCCTACTAGTAATCTTTCCCGCCCAATGTAGATGTACAAATCGTGAAAACGACGTGGACATCTCATACTATGATGCAAGTCTCTATGAAATAAACAACTGAGCTAAATACCGCTACACGTGTTGCTCACACTGATGGCCAGTCGCGCATGAGGCACGCGTCCCTATATGTACTCACTCTGTGACGTGTAATGATACGTGTCAAGGCCTGAGAAGTTATATCAATAACTTCACAACTTTAGGTGGGTCTACTAGACACTAGGTCAGACACAAGTCCTAACGTCAACGCCTTCGTTGACTGCACCCGAGTTTTCTCGGACGCGCACATTTATATAATAATAAATAAATAAACATGTAACTAACAATAACTAAATTTAAACAGTACAACAAGGCAAGGTATACTTGCCTGGCAGGTGAGCTGCAAATATAACGTCCAGATGTCAAGTACCAAGTGTCAGAAACTATGACCTCAGAATGAATGTCTCCGGATACTGAAATAAACATCACTAACAGTCTCAGAAAATATCAAATAGCTAGAAACGCCTGTCCTTAAGTCCAATTTGGACACAGGGGCAAAAATGACAGTTTCTGGTCAAAGCGGGGTCCACATGTGGGCCGCTTTGTACCAAAAAACGTGTTAGGATCAAAGGTCTCCAAATTCACCAAACTTAGTGTCAACAAGTCAGGAACGATGATACGAACCCAACGAAACTTTCAGAATTGGATTCCGATGAGCCGGTCACAAAATCGCACGTCAAGTGGAGCCTGTGGGGCCCACGATACGGAATTTTGCCAACGTTCTCAGAATCGAACCAAACTTGGATCACAGGACCAGCGTATTGCTACGAGTCCGATGGCACAAGTTTCGTCTCGATCCGACGTGTGTACACAAAGTTGCAGCGTGTTCCAGAACTGACGAATACGGGGCGGTGTCGGCGGATACGCGTTGATTCCGGTGTGCACGCACATCCAAATCAACTTCTACGAAATCCTACACTTCCGTATTAACGTCGCGCACGTTTCGGTAAAGACCGCGTGCGACCAAGTCGTCCCGTTTGGCGGGGTGTACTCAGTTCCGGGGTGAATCGGGTCGTTATTTTTCCTATTTTTGGATCGCGGTTCGCGATCGCCACAGGACGCGATGCTCCGAGCGGGTTGCACGGGCACCGAGATGATTACATAGTCTACACGACGCAACTGACGGAATTGAAATCGGAATTACGAGGAGAGAGATCGTTACCTGAACAGAGCTTGAAGAACCAAACTTCTTCGTGTCCGACACGTGTCCGACACGAGTTCGAGGGCTGTGTCCGTGTCCTGTGCCCTGTCTGCGTCCACAGCGACCATAGGGTTGCTGGAGACCGGCCGGGGCGGGTCGCTGGAGGAGGACGGCTAGGCGCTGGCCGGTAGGGGAGTGGCCGGGCTGGGTCGGCCGGATCTCGAGCGGCCACTGCTGCGGATCGGGGAAACTTGGTCGGGGTCGGAGGAGGACAGGAGGAGGAGGGGAGAAGGAGCTCATCGGCGGAGGGCGGCCGCCGCGGGGAAGGGTCGAGGTGGCTGCGGCCTGCGGGAGGAGAAGGAGTTGGAGGAGGAGGAGCTGGGGAAGTCGGGGGAGGCCGGCGAGGGGGGGTAGCTCGCCGCGCGGAGGGGAGCTCCGGCGGGCCAGCGGGGCCGGCGGGGGACGCAGCGGTCGAGGGGGAAAGGGGGCTCGGGGTGGCTGGGAGAGGGGAAAGAGAAGAGGGGCGGAGGAGAGAGGGGCCAGGGGGGGAGGGGTGGCTCGCCGCGGTGGAAGGAGAGCTCCGGCGGGCGGAGCTCGGAGCCGGCGGCGAGGGGGGGGGTCTGCGGCTGCGGGCTGGGGGTAGGATTAGGTTTTTATTTTTATTTTTATTTCTTTTATTTACTTATCTTTTCTTTTATAAAAGATTTTATTATTAAAATAAGTAAAATATCTCTAGATATTTTACAAGATATTTTGTAGATATTTCCAGGATATTTTCGGGATATTTTTGGGTGGATCCCATCTCCAAATGGACGGTGCAGGTTCACCGGCCAATGAGGGGGTGACACCTCGCACTGCAATTTGCAGGAAAGTCCCTGTAGTTTCATAAATTACAGAATTGTCCTATATTTGGGAAATTGCGCAATTACGAAATTGTCTGGGAAAACACCCGATTCCTGAAAATTCTAAAATTTACAGAATTGAGGGAAATTGCTATGTGAGGGCCCCGAGGGAATGGGGGTGAGTCTGGACAGGGATTGGACCTGGTTTCTGGGTGATACGGGTCATCGTATTTATTAATTAATAAATACTGCGCACGGTGTTCTCTAATTATTTAGGGGCAGGTAGGGTCATAATTTTTCTACGGTGTCAATACACTAAATGAAGTATACTCAGTGAAGAAAAATAACGTATTTTTGTTTGGGCAAAACAGGTGCAGGTTGAGCCTCAAATCTCTAGGGGTACAGAGATGGGTAAAGAGCAGGAAATTAAATAGGAAATAATTACGGACTTTGGTAACGATATTTGTGCGTCTCAAACGAGGCTCATTTTAACACATCTGTGAGTTGCACAAAATTTAGGAAAATAGTCTAGCATGTCTATGACAGGTATGTGAACTTTGTTCGGGGATAACAGTCAAGGTAAAGCTCCAAATAATTAGGAGATGGACAGGTGCACAAGTCAACAGGATATGTAGGAAAAATAAATTAAAATATTACCATAAATCCTAAATTGTTAAAATAATCCTAAAAATACTGAAATCTGGTCGAGGGGGTTTACAGTATCAGTCCCGGTGCCCCGGAGACCGTTCGTGGAACGAGATCCAAAAATTACCCTTGTTTCTAAATTGTCCGTGACATGCAAGCCTTGGTCTTCTAGATTCACGAGATGCACGGGATTTACGATATGCTAAATCTTGATTCTTGCTCTGAATGAGTATTGCTCCACAAGCTGTATTTCTTGCTTTACTTACACGATTCTCGTTTAGTTTTTAACTTGACTTGATACAAATTCCCTAGTTCGGGAACTGCCTTGGTGACCCAATGGTCCCTTATACTTGCAGGTTCATATTGCACAGAAGAACTATTTGATAGTCTTCTGGCTAACTAGATGCATGCACGATACGGATAGTGTTACTTGATTATGGCATGATTTATGTGACAAGCATTAAAATGATGCAACGAGTACAAACTACAAGGTAAGCAGGCAAGCATGCATTTATATGAGACATAAGCATTTACGTTGGCACGGTCTAAGGGGTAGTGCGAGGAGTGTTACCATAAAGGGACATATCGAGCGACATAATCTATGGGCGTACAGTATAAACAAGTGAAAAAGTGCACTACAGAGAGTATATATCGATCTACTTAAGGCATAGCGGGGTCTACTTGCACGAAGCAAAGTTAACATGCGAGGGTCCAAGTCATAAGCTAAATTTTATTTCATGTTCTAACACAAGCAATACAAGTTGGGATTATTCTCTTAGCTAGGTGCATTATATTCTTTATTAGCATGCAGGGGTGATTCACTAGCGACTAGCATGTATTGTCCATATTTTAAGTGTGCTGACTAAAGAAAGACAAGTTCATCGTAGCCACCCACCTTAGCGATGATTTGCCTCGATCGAGCGATACTCTGAGCGAGCCTTTGAAAGTCTAAGTTTGAACTCCTGAAGGACCAAGTCTGGAAATCCTTTGTCTCAAATGAGTCATCTCGCTGAGCAAAGCGGGTCGGATCATTGTACTTGTGCCATTTGAATCAGCTATCCGCTTGAACGGAATGGGTCATTATATTATACACTACTAAGAAAAAGTCTCGTCCTCGAGACTTCCTGAGCGCAAGCCGTTCTAACGTACTATCGAATCTATCTCAAGCAAAGCAATCGGTACCACTAGATCCGTTCAAACACAATTTCCTACTCATTTTTTATACCATATTGCGTGTAGGATAGGTCTCATTGAATGACTCTTATTATTCAATCCAAGCTCTGAATCGGTCTCAACTGCGCCTTAGCACAGAATATATATCGCTTAACGCGGGGTACGATATGATCCATCTTGAATGACGATCTAAGGCTGAGGCAACTTATCCAAATCGTTATACTCGTCCATGTGAATCTAACATATTCACTTGCACGAGTATTCGAGATTAGCATATCGCGAGTTTGGATGGTACATATATTCAAAGCGTTCTTCAAATATATGTATGTCAACCAACTTAGCGATGGCGAAGTCTTTGCACTCGAGTTCAACATATCAATGAGTCTTGGATCGTGCACACGTTCAAGGCGTCCCTCAAATATATGTATTCAACCAAACTTAATGATAGTGAATTCGGACAAGCTACTTGCGACAATCTTAAGGGTTCTCATCTTATGAATCAAGATGATACTTCCAAAAGGATCAATAAATTTTTTAAGTCATTTCTAATCCCACTCAAACCAAGCATTGTACTACCATTAAGCATGATCTATCTGATCAACCGACTAGCGTCCATGTCCTATCGTATATTCTGTTTGTGACAAATACAGCACACACTTACCGTTCCAAGTCTAACACTAAGTTTTGCTGCTGTAAACCCCCTCGACCAGATTCCAGTATTTTAGGAATATTTTTCACAATTTAGGATTTGTTGCAATAATTTATTTTATTTTGCTTACATATCCTATTGACTTGTGCACCTGTCCGTCACCTAAATATTTGGAGCTTTACCTTGACTGTTATCCCCGAACAAAGTTCACATACCTCTCCTAGACATACCAGTCTACTATCCTGCACTTTGTGCAACTCCCAGATACTTAGTTTTGAGCCTCGTATGAGACGCACAAATAGCGTTACAAACGTCCGTATTTAATTCCTATTTTAAATTCCAGACCTGTACCCATCCCTGTTCCAATAGAGATTTGAGGCCCAATACGCACATGTTTTGCCCAGACAAAAATACGTTAATTTTCTACACTGAGTATACTATATTTAGTGTATTGACACCGTAGAAAAATTATGGCCCTACCTGCCTCTAAATAATTAGAGAACACCGTGCGCAGTATTTATTAATTAATTAAATACGATGGCCCGTATCACCCAGAAACCAGGCCCAGTCCCTGCCCAGACTCACCCCCACCCCCTCGGGACCCTCACACAGCTTTTCCCTTCAATCCTGTGAATTTTAGTATTTTTCGGAATCGGGTGTTTTCCCAGACAATTTCGTAATTGCGTAATTTTCCAAAACTAGGACTTTACGCAATTTATGAAATTACAGGGACTTTTCTGCAAATTGCAGTGCGAGGTGTCACCCCCTCATTGGCCGGTGAACCTGCACCGTCCATTTGGAGACGGGACCCACCCGAAAAGATCCCGAAAATATCCCGGAAATATCCTAAAAATATCCTAAAAATATCTATAGATATTTTTACTTATTTAAATAATATAATTTTCTATAAAAAGAAAATAAAAGAAAAAGAAAAACAAAATAAAAACCTAACTCTAACCCTACCCAGCCCAGGCCGCAGCCACCCCCCCCCCCGGCGGCGAGCTCCCTCGCCGGAGCTCCGCCGACTCTCCCCACCCCGCGGCGAGCACCCCCCCCCCGCCGCTGAAGCTCCATCTCCCTCTCTCCTCTCTCCCTCTTCCTCTCCTCATCCTCCCCGACCGGAGCCGAACCCACCGGCGAGCCGACCCCCGACCTTCGCCCGCCCCTTCCCGGCCTCCTTCTCCACCTCCTCCGCCACTCGCCGCCACCCGCCACCCTCTCTTCTCCTTCCTGATCTTCTCCTCCCCTTCTCGTTCTCCACCCCGACCCCTTCCCGACCCCGACCTCGCCGGAGCGGCGAGCCACTCCCCGCCCGCAGTCGGCCCCCGACCCCTCGGCCTCCTCCTCCTTCCCTGTTCCTCTCCTCCCTGAGCTCGCCTCGCCGGACCCCCACAACTCCGCCACCACCGCCACCCTCTGTGCACAGCCACTTCTCCCCTCGAGCTCGACTTCGTCCCCGAGCCCAGGCCGACCCCCCATGGCCGAGATCACCCCTCCGACGAGTCTCCAGCAAGCTCTAGACACAGTTTGTGTCGGACACAGCGGACACAAGGACACGGCTCGTGTCAACGACTCACGGACACGTCTCGGACACGTGAAAATCAGCCTTCACGGAGCCCTGTTCAGGTAACGATTCCTCTCTCCTCGTAGCTCCATTTTTAATTCTGTCAGTTGTGACACGTAGGCTGTGTAACCATCTCGGTGCCCGTGCAACCCGCTCGGAGCATCGCGTCCTGTGGCGATCGCGAACCGCGATCCAAATACAGGAAAAACGACCCGATTCACCCCGGAACTGGGTACGCCCCGCCAAACGGGACGACTTGGTCGCACGCGGTCTTTACCAAAACGTGCGCGACATTGATACGGACGTGTAGGAGTTCAGAGAAGTTGATTTGGATGTGCGTGCACACCGGAATCAACGCGTATCCGCCGACACCGCCCCGTATCCGTCAGTTCTGGAACACGCTGCAACTTTGTGTACACACGTCGGATCGAGACGAAACTTGCGCCATCGGACTCGTAGCAATACGCTGGTCCTGTGAGCCAAGTTTGGTTCGATTCTGAGAACGTTGGCAAAATTCCGTATCGTGGGCCCCACAGGCTCCACTTGACGGGCGATTTTGTGACCGGCTCATCGGAATCCAATTCTGAAAGTTCCGTTGGGTTCGTATCATCGTTCCTGACTTGTTGACACTAAGTTTGGCGAATTTGGAGACCTTTGACCCTGACACGTTTTCCGGTGCAAAGCGGCCCACACGTGGACCCCGCTTTGACCAGAAACTGTCATTTTTGCCCCTGTGTCCAAATTGGACTTAAGGACAGGCTTTTCTAGCTATTTGATATTTTCTGAGACTGTTAGTGATATTTATTTCAGTATCCGGAGACATTCATTCTGAGGTCACAGTTTCTGACACTTGGTACTTGACATCGGGACGTTACATATTTGCAGCTCTCTTGCCAGGCAAGTATACCTTGCCTTGTTGTACTGTTTAAATTCAGTTATTGTTAGTTACATATCTATTTATTTAATATTATATAAATGTGCGCGTCCGAGAAAACTCGGGTGCAGTCAACGATGGCGTTGACGTTAGGACTTGTGTCTGACCTAGTGTCTAGTAGACCCACCTAAAGTTGTGAAGTTATTGATATAACTTCTCAGGCCTTGACACGTATCATTACACGTCACAGAGTGAGTACATGTAGGGACGCGTGCCTCATGCGCGACTGGCCATCAGTGTGAGCAACACGTGTAGCGGTATTTAGCTCAGTTGTTTATTTTATTGAGACTTGCATCATAGTAGGAGGTGTCCACGTCGTTTTCACGACTTGTACATCTATATTGGGCGAGGAAGACATCTAGTAGGCGTATGGGACACCCCCTTCATTGAGTCTTTATCCTTCGATCCATGCTCCTCGAAGATGGACGATTGCAGAGTTCCCTGAGTCGGGGGCATATGACACATATACTAGCCAGTCCCGACGATTGGTGAATTACGTCAGCATATGTCTAGCCACACATTCCCATGCGTACTGCAAGGTCTTTAAATTGCATTCACTTAGATGGTTAGCACACCCCATTTATTTATTCAGTATTTACATTATGGCATGTCATTTTTCTGTATCTTGCTATGTCCCTCTGAGGACCTGGTTCCCTGCCAGGTGTATATGTTCTTGAGTACTCGCAGGAGCACAGATCCGGACAGGCTACTTATTTTCCGAGGAGGTCTTCTCTTCGAGCCTCATGATTGTCAGATGTTGTTCTTATATGGTGTGTATTCTGGTTCCTTTTATATTCTTTTTCGGCAGTAGATTTGATTTCATCTGACTATCATTCTTAGATATCTGTATTGAGATCTAGTTACATGGTTATTGTTTATTCATATTTGACTTCTGTGGATGAGATTTAGATATTATCCTGTGACTTATAATTAGTTATACCACTGGTGAACTATTGTTCATTATACAGCGTACGCACGTATATATGGTTTTCATATATTGGAGTTGCCATATATACGGGCGGCTGGCATGGTTACGTATCCTAGTCCTACGTATTTTGGGACTGGGGCGTGACATGTTTTTAGTGGTGGCCCATGCAGGTCAGAGCATATTGTCTCGGTTACGTTACTGTACCGAGCAAGCCTGCACCTAGGATTAGAGCATAGGATCTCATCCAATTGACTATGACTTATCTTCTTCCAGTCCGTCCTACTTACAAAATTGCATCCTGCTTGATTCCTGTGCTTCCCTGATAATTCCTTGAGTTTAGCCCCTGTTAGAATATATAAATTCCTGTTGATAGGATGATGATTAAGGTAGCATTCCTAATAAGAATACCACTAGGGCTTTGACATATCCTGAAGTTCGGATTACTAAATAAACCCTAGCCTTCCTTATTACCTAATGAATCCTAGCATCACCTACCTATAGATTAACTTACCCTTATCCCTTGACGTATTTATATATGACTTGAGAATAGTAAAAATACTACTAGGATTAGTTTAGAATTTGACCGTAGTATTGACCCTAGTCTGAGAAACCAATAGAAATCTAAAGGTTGAATACTAAGACTGAAACTCTCATCCTATGCTTGGATAACCAGAGTTACGCCAGAGACCCCTTACCCTTGTTGGCGTGAAGCCAATTGACCGTAGTTAGCGTAAAAGCCAAATGACTTTCCTGATGGCGTAAAAACCAAATCTTGTAGAAGCTTGTCCCCTTTACGCCGCCCTTAGTCTTCCTTATCCTGTGTATGACGCATCATGCCAGCCACGTAGGTAACTGCCCTCCGTAAACTTGATGATTCTTGAATAAATAGATAACTAGCGTAGAATAACCTGATTAGGCGTAAAATATAATGATAGGATGTAAGCGTATTTGTTACAGCCTTAGTTTTCCCCAGCCATGACCCAATCTCGTGCATTAAAGGCAGAGATACACCTCAAGCCCTGTGCAAAAAGAAACAGCTTTCTGACAGGACATTTGGTTTTGTCTCACCGCGAGCGTAGATGACTTGTATCCAATAAGTCACTAAACGACAACCTGGGTCCCCGTGCACATTCATCATCGCAGCCGACCTCTCGATCGTGGTGCAAGTACTTTTGTCAGATATCAGGATACACTAATTTTGACTGACAAACTCATGAGTATCTTGTACAACTTTACGCTGCAACGTAGGCAGACTTTTATACAAACCTTACGCACGCTAATTTTAGGCGCAGATTTTAGCGCAAAACTTTTACGCTCAGACTTTCACCCAGACTTTTACGCGCAGACTGTTACGCACAGACTTTTACGCAGACAGCTCTGAAGCTCTACCTTACGCTTCTCTGTTTTACGCGGATAGCTCTGAAGCCATGCGCTACGCCAAATGATTTTATCTCTGCTGTACGCAGACAACCTCGAACCCCTACTTTACGCGGACTTTCTTGGAATCTCTGTTTTAGGCAGACAACCTATAGTGTTTATTAAGATTGTAGAACTTAGAAGGCCATACCTCTTTTGGGTCAACTAGCGACTTAGACAAGGATTAGAATTATACTTGTAGAGATTGTAGAGTCTTGTCTTTTTGTGAATTTAAATTGTTTTGTAATTTCTCGTATCATAATCTAGCATACTTATATTTACTGTCCTACTTTGACTATACTGCTATTATAGCCTAGTTTTGCAAGCTTATTCTTTATCAAGCTTGTTCATAATATATGTATTATTGGAGTACTACACTAATATATTTCAGAATCAGTGTATTACGGTCTGATCAACCAGAGTGCACTTGGTTCGCCCTTCGCTTAACTACTTTACGTGGATTGAGATATATAGTGATTAGTAGACGGATGTACCTGCCCTCTAGATATGTTTGAGCATATCGTATCAGCTATATAACTGTGCTAATACGAATATGTGAATAGGGATTACCAGAATAGGATTTCAATCCACAACTGTCTTGACAATTTCCATTAGAATTCTTTACACGCCTTGAACCCCCATACTTCTAATCTATTACCTTCCCCTTGAACTCTTGATTATCGATTCCCGTCTTCCATTATTTCGGAAGGACGAAACCTCATGCTTAGTATAAATACGAAGTGTACTGTTTCTGTAGCCAATTATGATTGTTTCTTGGGTAATTACCAAACCCTATTGTTAGATTAGATTGCAGTTTAAAACTGTGCTACCCTTAGAATGACCTTCGCTACCTACCTGCCTACGTTTTATTACGTTCCTGATACCTGCATCACTAAGACAGCAAAATTTTTAATTTTTGCCTCGTAACTTGGGTCAAGTTCAGAACCCAAGTATTGTGATATAGGAATGTATCATTTTGTTGACAGGAGTCTAAATGGATTTCACCTGGATGAACCATTGACTGACTCCTGAATGGATAACAGCACCTATGACTAGGTTGACTTGTAAGGATTAAGAATTCCTATGGACCAATGAGTGTCAAGCCACCTTCGAGGAATTGAAGAAGCGACTGACCACAGCACTGTATTAACTATTCCATCCAGATCAGGCGGTTATGTGATCTACAGACGCATCAGGAAAAAGTTTGGGATGCGTATTAATACAGGATGACAAGGTAATGACAGATGCATCCAGACAATTATAAGTGCATGAGAAGAATTTGGAACTTGCAACCATCGTAATTACTCTGAAGCTATGGAGACATTACTAATATGAGGCAAATCGTAAGATTGCACGGCATACCAGTCAGCATTGTACCAGACAAGGATTCGCGTGACCAGAGCTGGTGGTCAACACCGTAGAGACAGTTAAGTATATACAAGGACACTGGCAAGCAGTGCAAGACAGACAGGAGCAGTAGACAGACCGTCATCATCGTCCCTTGGAATTCAAAGAGGACGATCATTGCCTTCTTGAGGAAGTACTTGCTGTATTCCATGTGTCGCAACTCAGGCGTATGTGACAGACAGCAGTCAGGTTCTCAACCATTCGGAGATCACCATTAGGCCGAGCTAGTCGTATCAGGAGCAGCCCGTAGAAATCCTTGATCATCGAGAAATGGTATTGAGAAATCAGTCTATTTCCCTTAGTCCGCGTAGCATGGAAGCATGACGCGCCAGGAGAATCTACTTGGAAGCGTATGAACGACTTGCGTAAACGTTTTTCAAACCTATTCGTAACCCAAGATATAAATTACTTGTTAAATTATATCTTATGTCGACTTTAACTTCTACCCCGGCTTAGTTTTAATTTCGAGGACGAAATTTTTATAAGTTGGGTAGATTGTAAACCCCCTCGACCAGATTCCAGTATTTTAGGAATATTTTTCACAATTTAAGATTTGTTGCAATAATTTATTTTATTTTGCTTACATATCCTATTGACTTGTGCACCTGTCCGTCACCTAAATATTTGGAGCTTTACCTTGACTGTTATCCCCGAACAAAGTTCACATACCTCTCCTAGACATACCAGTCTACTATCCTGCACTTTGTGCAACTCCCAGATACTTAGTTTTGAGCCTCGTATGAGACGCACAAATAGCGTTACAAACGTCCGTATTTAATTCCTATTTTAAATTCCAGACCTGTACCCATCCCTGTTCCAATATAGATTTGAGGCCCAATATGCACATGTTTTGCCCAGACAAAAATACGTTAATTTTCTACACTGAGTATACTACATTTAGTGTATTGACACCGTAGAAAAATTATGGCCCTACCTGCCTCTAAATAATTAGAGAACACCGTGCGCAGTATTTATTAATTAATTAAATACGATGGCCCGTATCACCCAGAAACCAGGCCCAGTCCCTGCCCAGACTCACCCCCACCCCCTCGGGACCCTCACACAGCTTTTTCCTTCAATCCTGTGAATTTTAGTATTTTTCGGAATCGGTTGTTTTCCCAGACAATTTTGTAATTGCGTAATTTCCCAAAACTAGGACTTTACGCAATTTATGAAATTACAGGGACTTTCCTGCAAATTGTAGTGCGAGGTGTCACCCCCTCATTGGCCGGTGAACCTGCACCGTCCATTTGGAGATGGGACCCACCCGAAAAGATCCCGGAAATATCCCAAAAATATCCTAAAAATATCCTAAAAATATCTATAGATATTTTTACTTATTTAAATAATATAATTTTCTATAAAAAGAAAATAAAAGAAAAAGAAAAACAAAATAAAAACCTAACCCTAACCCTACCCAGCCCAGGCCGCAGCCACCCCCCCGGCGGCGAGCTCCCTCGCCGGAGCTCCGCCGACTCTCCCCACCCCGCGGCGAGCACCCCCCCCCCCCCGCCGCTGAAGCTCCATCTCCCTCTCTCCTCTCTCCCTCTTCCTCTCCTCATCCTCCCCGACCGGAGCCGAACCCATCGGCGAGCCGACCCCCGACCTTCGCCCGCCCCTTCCCGGCCTCCTTCTCCACCTCCTCCGCCACTCGCCGCCACCGCCACCCCCTCTTCTCCTTCCTGATCTTCTCCTCCCCTTCTCGTTCTCCACCCCGACCCCTTCCCGACCCCGACCTCGCCGGAGCGGCGAGCCACGGCGAGCCACTCCCCGCCCGCAGTCGGCCCCCGACCCCTCGGCCTCCTCCTCCTTCCCTGTTCCTCTCCTCCCTGAGCTCGCCTCGCCGGACCCCCACAACTCCGCCACCACCGCCACCCTCTGTGCACAGCCACTTCTCCCCTCGAGCTCGACTTCGTCCCCGAGCCCAGGCCGACCCCCCATGGCCGAGATCACCCCTCCGACGAGTCTCCAGCAAGCTCTAGACACAGTTCGTGTCGGACACAGCGGACACAAGGATACGGCTCGTGTCAACGACTCACGGACACGTTTCGGACACGTGAAAATCAGCCTTCACGGAGCCCTGTTCAGGTAACGATTCCTCTCTCCTCGTAGCTCCATTTTTAATTCCGTCAGTTGTGACACGTAGGCTGTATAACCATCTCGGTGCCCGTGTAACCCGCTCGGAGCATCGCGTCCTGTGGCGATCGCGAACCGCGATCCAAATACAGGAAAAACGATCCGATTCACCCCAGAACTGGGTACGCCCCGCCAAACGGGACGACTTGGTCGCACGCGGTCTTTACCAAAACATGCGCGACGTTGATACGGACGTGTAGGAGTTCGGAGAAGTTGATTTGGATGTGCGTGCACACCGGAATCAACGCGTATCCGCCGACACCGCCCCGTATCCGTCAGTTCTGGAACATGCTGCAACTTTGTGTACACACGTCGGATCGAGACGAAACTTGCGCCATCGGACTCGTAGCAATACGCTAGTCCTGTGAGCCAAGTTTGGTTCGATTCTGAGAACGTTGGCAAAATTTCGTATCGTGGGCCCCACAGGCTCCACTTGACGGGCGATTTTGTGACCGGCTCATCGGAATCTAATTCTGGAAGTTCCGTTGGGTTCGTATCATCGTTTCTGACTTGTTGACACTAAGTTTGGCGAATTTGGAGACCTTTGACCCTGACACGTTTTCCGGTGCAAAGCGGCCCACTTGTGGACCTCGCTTTGACCAGAAACTGTCATTTTTGCCCCTGTGTCCAAATTGGACTTAAGGACAGGCTTTTCTAGCTATTTGATATTTTCTGAGACTGTTAGTGATATTTATTTCAGTATCCGGAGACATTCATTCTGAGGTCACAGTTTCTGACACTTGGTACTTGACATCGGGACGTTACATATTTGTAGCTCTCTTGCCAGGCAAGTATACCTTGCCTTGTTGTACTGTTTAAATTCAGTTATTGTTAGTTACATGTCTATTTATTTAATATTATATAAATGTGCGCGTCCGAGAAAACTCGGGTGCAGTCAACGATGGCGTTGACGTTAGGACTTGTGTCTGACCTAGTGTCTAGTAGACCCACCTAAAGTTGTGAAGTTATTGATATAACTTCTCAGGCCTTGACACGTATCATTACACGTCACAGAGTGAGTACATGTAGGGACGCGTGCCTCATGCGCGACTGGCCATCAGTGTGAGCAACACGTGTAGCGGTATTTAGCTCAGTTGTTTATTTTATTGAGACTTGCATCATAGTAGGAGGTGTCCACGTCGTTTTCACGACTTGTACATCTATATTGGGCGGGGAAGACATCTAGTAGGCGTATGGGACACCCCCTTCATTGAGTCTTTATCCTTCGATCCATGCTCCTCGGAGATGGACGATTGCAGAGTTCCCTGAGTCGGGGGCATATGACACATATACTAGCCAGTCCCGACGATTGGTGAATTACGTCAGCATATGTCTAGCCACACATTCCCATGCGTACTGCAAGGTCTTTAAATTGCATTCACTTAGATGGTTAGCACACCCTATTTATTTATTCAGTATTTACATTATGGCATGTCATTTTTCTGTATCTTGCTATGTCCCTCTGAGGACCTGGTTCCCTGCCAGGTGTATATGTTCTTGAGTACTCGCAGGAGCACAGATCCGGACAGGCTACTTATTTTCCGAGGAGGTCTTCTCTTCGAGCCTCGTGATTGTCAGATGTTGTTCTTATATGGTGTGTATTCTGGTTCCTTTTATATTCTTTTTCGGCAGTAGATTTGATTTCATCTGACTATCATTCTTAGATATCTGTATTGAGATCTAGTTACATGGTTATTGTTTATTCATATTTGACTTCTGTGGATGAGATTTAGATATTACCCTGTGACTTGTGATTAGTTATACCACTGGTGAACTATTGTTCATTATACAGCGTACGCACGTATATATGGTTTTCATATATTGGAGTTGCCATATATACGGGCGGCTGGCATGGTTACGTATCCTAGTCCTACGTATTTTGGGACTGGGGCATGACAGCTGCCCCAGTTCTATGGCTTGCTCAAGTAATACTCTAAAGTCGGTTACACAAGTTCTTTCACTCGGCATAGGGTCGTCTGCCTAATTACTAGGTCAGCTCACAAGGTCATAGGTACAAGTTTAAGCACATGATTCATCGTACAAATTCGTCGCACGATGCTTGCCCCAATTTCTAAGGTCAAACTATTATTCATTTGTACGTGATATTCTACCCAAGTTCATTTCACTCAGATTTTTAAACATCGAGCACGGATCATCCTACGCACATTAACATGTTCGTTTATACAGGGTTCGAGTCCGTTCGATCAAATCTATAATATATTCAAGTTGTGGGACAAGCCTAACAATTTGTATAGTCTATCTCCTTAAGCATGTTTGATAGAACCCATATATCCATTCAAAGTCTAGACTACCAAGCCATGATTCAATTCCAAATCATTTATCTCAATTATAAACTCTAATTCGTCCAACACGATTCATGTATCCGTTCATGAAACCATCAAGCGTGATTTACTCCAGGTTCTAGGCTAACTTATCCTTGAAACACTTCTGAATCACTTGCATTTCCAAATTTGTATTATCGTGTCGAACCACAAGTCAAAATGATCTATCAGTTGCCATGCTCCGGTCTTCCACAAGTTCGATCCTCCTCGTTGTACGTGAGATCACCATGCCAACGCTCCCACTGGATAATCGTCCTAATCTGAACGTGATGCATGTACGAGTATAAAGTTATGCTCACACAAGACAAGAACGTCGAACATTATGGTTATCATCAAAATGATCGAGACACTTTATCATTTTACTTTGTTCCATCCAAGTTATATATAAAATCTATCAAGTCATATCCGTTCATGTAGTGATTATAATTCGTCTAGCAAAATCATCCAACTTCAATGTTACTGTTTGATAAATCCATAGTTTACTTCTGGCATTTCTCAAACAACTAAGTTCAATCCTCAAGCCAAAGTCTATCCACTTTTGATACGTTCTATTTCATCGAGTTTGTTTGAAATAATTATCGAACATATTTCTGTAACGCCCCGCTCCGCGCCGACGTTATATATCAAGGTGAGTGGGCAGAACTTCGTTCTCTGATTCTTGCACGCCTTAATAATAACCTGTGTTTTTGCTTGCAATATTTTCTTAAGAGAATGATAGAACCTGCCTTGCATGTTAATGAACGAACTTACCTAGCTTGTCTTTGAATCAATGTCTGCTAAACGAGAATCCTGAATCGCCTGCTTAGAGTGCATGAACATGTTCACTATCGTCTATGCTTCGAGAGAACCATACTGTGCCTGAACGTGTTCAAGTGATAAGTCGGATTGCCCCGTAACAACGATATCTGTTCTGATGGTTCATCTCGTCTGCATACTAGAGTTTATTTGATAGTGTTCCATGCATTCGCACGCGGTCGGACAATGGCTTTTGGTGGAAAGCTGAACTGCATGCGTTCAAGCCACCATGGGTCACAACTGCCATTAGCATCAGAGAAATGAGTCATTGGTATGCTGGACTAACCGCTACCGATCCTAAGATACTCGGGGACCGTCCTGCATATAGCTAAGTCATTGTGTTGGCTTGAATAGATGACTGCCCCTAAGATTGTGCATCGTGTGTCTAGCCTTGCATCAGACCCTCGAGTCGCACGAGACACGATGCGCACACCCTGAAACATGAACGGTTTGCTTGCTTGCATATTCAATATGAAACTCATGTTTCCAAACATGTTTCCAAACAAGTAATATGACTCTGCTAGAACTGCATGAAACGAACCTAGGTAAAACTACAAAGATCACTAGTAATGTAATGTTTTATAACATGATTACTTAGTGCCTGTTTGAGTGAATGCTTGTTTCTGTTCAGCTGTTTTATCTCACCAGTACTTGTATAAAGTGCTGACCCACCAACAGTTTACTTGCTTGCAGGTACTGGATCGTCCGAGAGAGCGATAGGCGTGCCACAGTCCCGAAGACCCGGAATCCTGGTTTCGATTGTTGTCCCGAGAATGCTATCGTATAAGGGGGCATAATGTATGGAACGAACGTGTGCCTTTGCTAAAGGAAACCCAAGTTGCCTCGATTGTCCCGAACACTCAGTTGGCTAAATGCATTGCATTGCAACAAGTCCCTTTCCGCTGCTAACTCGATTGATGCGATGATAGCCAACTATCAACTTAAACGATTGGCCTTGCACGGGCGCAACCCCAGGCCCGTGCGGCATCAGTCCCCCGAAAGCTCGACTCGGGCCATTCGATTAGCTCCCCTTCCTCCCTCGCGCCCACGAGACGGACGCGGTGATTCGCGTCCGGCGCGCCGAGGTACGGTGATTCATGCCCGGTTCGTTAGATCCCGGCCGCACGGGGCGGGGCAGGGCGGAGCGGCGGCCCGGGCGGGACCGGGGCGTGACAGAATGGTATCAGAGCGGAATCGATCTTCTGGCCCAAAATCCGTTGCTATGACTCTGAGATATTATCGATATGGTTTTGCAAAGAGCGTTCCATACAATAAGTCCATAGATATTCTCAAAGTGCAAAATATTTCCTGAACTTGAATTGCTTGACTGTTTCGATTGAGTACGGCGAGGGACGGCACTATCGCTACTCGGGATATCGAGAAGTTTATCCTTGAAGTTTCGAGGACGAAACTTTTTGTTGGTTGGTAAGTATGTAACGCCCCGCTCCGCGCCGGCGTTATATATCAAGGTGAGTGGGCAGAACTTCGTTCTCTGATTCTTGCACGCCTTAATAATAACCTGTATTTTTGCTTGCAATGTTTTCTTAAGAGAATGATAGAACCTGCCTTGCATGTTAATGAACGAACTCACCTAGCTTGTCTTTGAATCAATGTCTGCTAAACGAGAATCCTGAATCGCCTGCTTAGAGTGCATGAACATGTTCACTATCGTCTATGCTTCGAGAGAACCATACTGTGCCTGAACGTGTTCAAGTGATAAGTCGGATTGCCCCGCAACAACGATATCTGTTCTGATGGTTCGTCTCGTCTGCATACTAGAGTTTATTTGATAGTGTTCCATGCATTCGCACGCGGTCGGACAATGGCTTTTGGTGGAAAGCTGAACTGCATGCGTTCAAGCCACCATGGGTCACAGCTGCCATTAGCATCAGAGAAATGAGTCATTGGTATGCTGGACTAACCGCTACCGATCCTGAGATACTCGGGGACCGTCCTGCATATAGCTAAGTCATTGTGTTGGCTTGAATAGATGACTGCCCCTAAGATTGTGCATCGTGTGTCTAGCCTTGCATCAGACCCTCGAGTCGCACGAGACACGATGCGCACACCCTGAAACATGAACGGTTTGCTTGCTTGCATATTCAATATGAAACTCATGTTTCCAAACATGTTTCCAAACAAGTAATATGACTCTGCTAGAACTGCATGAAACGAACCTAGGTAAAACTAGAAAGATCACTAGTAATGTAATATTTTATAACATGATTACTTAGTGCCTGTTTGAGTGAATGCTTGTTTCTGTTCAGCTGTTTTATCTCACCAGTACTTGTATAAAGTGCTGACCCACCAACAGTTTACTTGCTTGCAGGTACTGGATCGTCCGAGGGAGCGATAGGCATGCCACAGTCCCGAAGACCCGGAATCCTGGTTTCGATTGTTGCCCCGAGAATACTATCGTATAAGGGGGCATAATGTATGGAACGAACGTGTGCCTTTGCTAAAGGAAACCCAAGTTGCCTCGATTGTCCCGAACACTCAGTTGGCTAAATGCATTGCATTGCAACAAGTCCCTTTCCGCTGCTAACTCGATTGATGCGATGATAGCCAACTATCAACTTAAACGATGAGCCTTGCACGGGCGCAACCCCAGGCCCGTGCGGCATCACGTCCCCCGAAAGCTCGACTCGGGCCATTCGATTAGCTCCCCTTCCTCCCTCGCGCCTACGGGACGGACGCGGTGATTCGCGTCCGGCGCGCCGAGGCACGGTGATTCGTGCCCGGTTCGTTAAATCTCGGCCGTACGGGGCGGGGCAGGGCGGAGCGGCGGCCCGGGCGGGACCGGGGCGGGACAATTTCCGTGAGTTCTATTATCCCCGTTGTACATAAAATTACCACTCCGACGCTCCCGCAGGATAATCGTTCTCGGCTGGGACTGATTTCGAAGGTTATCTTTTTGAACTAGATTCAAGATCGTTCTTCCAAACTCCAGGTCAAATCTGTTATCGCTTATCTCTTTCATCGAACTACAATATTCATTCTCGGGCTAACTTCTATTCGAGCGATATTTTATTAAAGCTTCAATCCGTTTGATTCAATCCAAAATTGCTCACATGATCCTCCAAGTTTTCAACAAGTTTTCCTTAATCAGGACATTAATTTTATTACCTTGAATCCCTATTCTATATAAGCCTTATCACTTGTTCAAGACATTCTCCAATCGTTCAATCCAACTATCATACGAGATCTATGAATCCATTTGAACATTTCCAAAATGAACCATACACCATGCAGAAATCGAGTAACCCAATTAAATCCTCAATCGGTGTTCGCATCACTTGCTAGCATATTCACCAAGTTGTTTCTTAGAATTCATGCACAATACCTAAGCATCGCCTGATAAATCTTAGTCTCGTATATATATATATATATATATATATATATATATATATATATATATATATATATATATATATATATATATATATATATATATATATATATATATCACGTTGGTACTCATCCAATTAAACCATATTTGATTTGTATCTTCCGATACGAAATACGGCTCGAGCTATTTCCAAAAATCCAAGCACGATTCTTTATATTTACCTTAGCATTAATCTGATAAGGTTTCTATCGGTTGTCATTCTAAATATGACTTATCATTATCTGAACGATATCTCAATCTCGTTTGCAACTAGCTTGCACCAAAAGGGTCTTGGCGCACGCTACTTAACACAACTTAGCCAAAAGGCTGTGTGCATAGCTAACCGTCCGAACGATATTTTATCTTGTACACTAACCAGCTGGAAAATTATGTATAGGTATTCGGGTTTGCACATAACTTACAAATTCTAGCACGAGTCTATTTCCACAAATATGTCACGCTCCGATCTCCCGCAGGTAATCGGTCGTCCCCGCTAGGCTCAAATCACCGCGCCAGCGCTACCCCAGGACGATCTTTCCCCATCTGGACATGATACTGCACGAGCGTAAGCCACGCCCGTGCAAGGATATGATCCGAACAGGCGGTAAATGTCTAATCCACATAGTCGCACAGATAGTCCGAGTGCAGCAAGATAATAAACGTACAAGCAATTGATAACAAGTTCACAGAGTCGTCAATAGTGAAAGCATTGAATAACACAAGTATAGAAGTAAAATAAGCTCTTTATTAATATTGAACAAGTGTTACAGCGGTGCTAGGCCGAGATTACAAGTAGCTCAAGTCTCTCTCTCTGAAACGATAAAAGCATGCCAAGTGGCTACATTTGTGGAATGATACATAGACAATGTTCCAACATTATATCTTGTATATGTGCTTCAGTTCTAGACGCAGCGCTCCAAGGCTCCAGAGTGAACTCTACGCCTTAGCACGCACAAAGGGGTTTCTACACCGAACGAGGTTCTCCCACACCGTGTAAGCAATCTGGTGGGTTATCAGTACATGAATGCACTGGTGGGGAGACTTCTCGTCCGCTTGACAAATCCAAACATATTATATAGGTTTCGTGCATAATCTATTAAGTTATCTTTCTAGTCTTACTTTAGGATCAGTTTTATGGCATAATGAAAAGCCTAACTCGTGTGGCAGTGCGCCATGCGATATAAAGGAACACGGCGAGACTTATCAACTTACCATTCGTCCTTCCCTGTCCAAGGCAACCAAGTTAAATTAAACACGAGCATATATAAAATTCAGGGGCAATAGCATATGCAAACACAAGTGTCGTTAGCGAAGTTATATTTCGGGTGCACAAGTTACAGGAATTATCAGGTGTGTTGCAGATGATGTTCAAGTGTTCCATATGTACAAGTGTGTTATACTCATGATCGTTAGGTGTTTCAGCTTACTGGATGCGATAAAATGACTCACACGCAGATTGCCGCTAAGCGAGGATGACTTATTTATATGAACATGAGTCGCTGACATAGCCATTGTAAACCCCCTGATTTTTCAGAAATTTTTAAAAAGGATTTTTCATAATTTTCTGTAATTTTCTGGGATTTTTTAACTAATTAAAACTAAGATATTTTATAATTAAATAATTTTTAAATAATGTTAATTAATATTAAAATATTATGAAAATAATATTTTCTAGTGTAAAATAAAAAATTAGACGTAAGATAATTTTTCGAGAATTTATTGGACCCCGAAAGCATTTTTAAAGCCCTAAAAACTAATTAATATTTAAACCAAAATAAACCCTGAAATTGAACCCGGTTTATTTCAAATAAACCAAACCAACCCGAACCGGACCCGGTCTAGCTGAACCGGGCCCAACCCTAGCGGGTCAGATCCGGACCTGTCAGCCAACCTGACCCGACCCATTTCGACCCGACCTGTCACGCCCCAGCCCTAAAATACGTAGGACTAGGACACGTAAGCATGTCAGCCGCCTGTATATATGGCAACTCCAATATATGGAAACCATATATACGAGCGTACGCTGTATAATGAACAATAATTCATAAGTGGTAAAACTAATTACAAGTCACAGGGTAATATCTAAATCTCATCCACAGAAATCAAATAAACATGAATAACCAATAACCAGGTAACTAGATCTCAATAAATAGTATCTAAAGAATGACAGTCGGATAAAAATAAATCTACTGTCGAAATAGAATATAAAATGAACCAGATACACACCATATAAGAACAGCATCTGACAATCACGAGACTCGAAGAGGAAGACCTCCTCGGAATATACGTAACATGTCCGGCTCTGCGCTCCTGCGAATACTCATGAACATCTACGCCTGGAAAGGGACCAGGTCCTCAGAGGGACATAACAAGATACAGAAAAATAACATACCATGTATGTAAATACTGAATAAATAAATAGGGTGTGCTAACCATCTAAGTGAATACAATTTAAAGACCTTGTAGTACGCATGGGAATGTGTAGGCTAGACATATGCTGACGTAATTCACCAATCGTCATGACTGGCTAGTATATGTGTCATATGCCCCCAGACGCATGGGCACTCTGCAATCGACCATGAGGAGCATGGTACGAAGGATATAACATCATGGAGGGGGTGTCCCATACGCCTACTAGTAATCTTTCCCGCCCAATGTAGATGTACAAATCGTGAAAACGACGTGGACATCTCATACTATGATGCAAGTCTCTATGAAATAAACAACTGAGCTACATACCGCTGCACGTGTTGCTCACACTGATGGCCAGTCGCGCATGAGGCACGCGTCCCTACATGAACTCACTCTGTGACGTGTAATGATACCTGTCAAGGCCTGGAAAGTTATATCAATAACTTCGCAACTTTAGGTGGGTCTACTAGACACTAAGTCAGATACTACTCCTAACGTCAACGCCTTCGTTGACTGCACCCGAGTCTGCTCGGATGCGCACATTTATATAATGAATAAACATGTAACTAACAATAATTAAATTTAAACAGTACAACAAGGCAAGGTATACTTGCCTTGCAAGAGAGCTGCAAAATATACGTCCAGATGTCAAATGCCAAAAGTCAGAAACTATGGCCTCAGAATAAATATCTCCGGATGCTGAAATAAACATCACTAACAGTCTCAGAAAATATCAAATAGCTAGAAACGCCTGTCCTTAAGTCCAATTTGGACACAGGGCAAAAATGACAGTTTCTGGTCAAAGCGGGGTCTACATGTGGGCCACTTTGCACCGAAAAACGTGTCAGGGTCAAAGGTCTCCAAATTTGCCAAACTTAGTGTCAACAAGTCCAGAACGTCGATACGAACCCAACGGAATGTCCAGAACTGGATTTCGATGTGCCGATCACAAAATCGTACGTTAAGTGGAGCCGGTGGGGCCCACGATACAGGATTTTGCCAACGTTCTCAGAATCGAACCAAACTTGGATCACAGGACCAGCGTATTGCTACGAGTCCGATGGCGCAAGTTTCGTTTCGATACGACGTGTGTACACAAAGTTACAGCGTGTTCCAGAACAGGCGGATACGGGACGTTGTCGGCAGATACGTGTTGATTTCGGTGTGCACGCACATCCAAATCAACTTCTGCGAAATCTCACACGTCCGTATCAACGGCGTGCACGTTTCGGTAAAGACCGCGTGCGACCAAGTCGTCCCATTTGGCGGGGCGTACTCAGTTCCGGGTTGAATCGGGTCATTATTTTTTCCTGTTTTTGGATCGCGGTTTGCGATCGCCACAGGACGCGATGCTCCGAGCGGGTTGCACGGGCACCGAGAGGGTCATATAGTCTACGTGATGCAGCTGACGGAACAAAAATCGAAATTACGAGGAGAGAGGAAGGAGTACCTGAACAGGGCTCCAAAAACTGCGAATTCTTTGTGTCCGACACGTGTCGAACACGAGTCCGAGGGTTGTGTCCACATAAGCTAGGGTTAGGGTTCACTGCTCTAGATGCCGGAGAGTTGCTGCTGACCGGGGCGGCTCGACGAAGGTCTGGGCGGCTCAGGCAAAGTCGGTGGCGGATCGGCCGGGCTGCTGGAGGGCTGGATCTGGCCAGGGTCATGGCCGTTCGGGGGAGGAGAGGAGGAGAGGAAGGGGGAGGCCGGGGGCTCGGGGCAGCTGCGGGGAGGCGGCTGTGCGGCGGAGCACGACGGAGTCAGGGGAGAAGGAGGAGAGCTCGAGCGGCGGCGGGGGATCACGGCGAGCGGGGAAGGAGAGGGGGTTGCTGCTGGTGGGGGCGGAGGAGGAGCTGGGCCGAGCGGGGTCGGGCGACTGGCGGAGGAGGTGGAGGTCGAGGTCGGAGGGGCGGAGGCGGCTGGGAGAGGGCGGCGGAAGGAGCGGGCGGAGGTGGCGTCGATGGTGGTGATGATGATGGTGGTGGTGGTGGTGACCGATGATGGTGGTGGCGGTGGAGGGAAGAGAGCAGACGGGGACAGCTCGGGGAAGAGGAGGTGGAGGAAGTCGGGGCAGGAGAGGGGATGGCGGTGGTGGGAGTCGGGGAAGGAGCTCGGGGGAAGGAGGAGGAGGAGTCGGGTCAACGGGGGGGGACTCGCCGCGGGCGGGGGTCGGCTCGCCGCTCCGGCGAGGGGGGGTTGCCGCTCCGGCGGGGGGGGGGGCGGCTGCGGCCAGGGTAGGGTTAGGGTTTTTATTTTCTTTTTATTTTTCTTTTATTTTATAGAAAAATTTATTAATTAAATAAGTAAAAATATCTTGAGATATTTACAAGATATTTTCGGAATATTTTCGGGATATTTTCGGGTGGGTCCCGTCTCCAAATGGACGGCGCAGGTTCACCGGCCAATGAGGGGGTGACACCTCGCACTGATATTTGCAGAAAAGTCCCTGTAATTTCATAAATTGCGTAAGGGTTCTATTTTGGGAATTTGCACAATTACGAAATTGTCTGGGAAAACACCTGATTCCTGAAAATACTAAAATTCACAAAATTGAGGAAAATTGCTGTGCGAGGGTCCTGAGGGGGTGGGGGTGAGTCTGGACTGGGCCTGGTTTTGGGATGATACGGGCCATCGTATTTAATTAATTAATAAATACTGCGCACGGTGTTCTCTAATTATTTAGAGGCAGGTAGGGCCCTAATTTTCTTGCGGTGTCAATACACTAAATGTAGTATACTCAGTGTAGAAAAATAACGTATTTTTGTCTGGACAAAACGGGTGCATGTTGGGCCTTAAATCTCTATTGGAACAGGGATGGGTACAGATCTGGGAATTTAAATAGGAATTAAATACGGGCGTTTGTAACGATATTTGTGCGTCTCATACGAGGCTCAAAACTGAGTATCTGGGAGTTGCACAAAGTTCAGGAAAATAGGTTAGCATGTCTAGGAGAGGTATGTGAACTTCGTTCGGGGATAACAGTCAAGTTAAAGCTTCAAATAATTAGGTGATGGACAGGTGCACAAGTTAATAGGATATGTAAGCAAAATAAATTAAAATATTGCAACAAATCCTAAATTATGAAAAATATTCATAAAAATACTGAAATCTGGTCGAGGGGGTTTACAATCTACTCAACTTATAAAAATTTCGTCCTCGAAATTAAAGCTAAGCCACGGTAGAAGTCAAAGATGGCAATAGATATAATTTCACAAAGTAATTTATATCTTGGTTTACGAATAGGTTCGAAAAACGTTTACGCATGTCGTCCACACGCTTCCAAGTAGATTCTCCTGGCGCGCCATGCTTCCATGCCACGCGGACCAAGGGAATAGACTGATTTCTTAATACCTTTTCTCGATGATCAAGGATTTCTACGGGCTGCTCCTGATACAACAAGCTCGGCTTAATGGTGATCTCCGGATGGTTGAGAACATGACTACTGTCTGTCACATATCGCCTGAGTTGCGATACGTGGAATACAGCAAGTACTCCCTCAAGTGAAGGTGGTAGCGCAATTTGATATGCCACTACTCCCACTCTTTCTAGCACGTCAATGGTCCAACATACCTTGGACTCACTTGCTGCGTCCTCCGAATTGAATGGTGTTTCTAGTAGGTGATATCCTCGAGATGATATGATCGTCCTCTTTGAATTCCAAGGGACGATGATGATAGTCTGCCCACTACTTCTGTCTGTCTTGCACTGCTCGCAAGTGTCCTTGTATTACTTAACTGCCTTTACTGCGTTGACTACCAACTCTGGTCACGTGAATTCCTTGTCTGGTAAAATGCTGACTGGTATGCTGTGCAATCTTAGGATTTGCCTCATATAAGTAATGTCTTCATATCTTCAAAGTAATTACGATAGTTGCAAGTTCCAAATTCTTCTCATGTACTCATAATTGTCTAGATGCATATACCATTACCTTGCCATCCTGTATTAATACGCATCCCAAACTTTTTCCTGATGCGTCTGTAGATCACAACCGCCTGATCCGGATGGAATAGTCAATACGGGTGTTGTGGTCAGTCGCTTCTTCAACTCCTCGAAAGCGGCTTGACACTCGTTGGTCCATAAGAATTCTTAATTCTAAAAAAATCAACCTAGTCATAGGTGCTGCTATCCTTTCAGGAGTCAATCAATTGTTTATCCAGGTGAAATCCATTTAGACTCCTGTCAACAAAATGATACATTCCTTCATTGTAACACTTTGAACAAAGTTACGAGGCAAAAATTTCATGCTGCCATAGTGATGCACGTACCAGGAAAGTAGGTAGGTAGCGAAGGTCATTCTTAAAGATAGCACCGTTTATAACTGCAATCTAATCTAATAATAGGGTTTGGTAAATACCCAAGAAACAAACAAAAATGGCTACAGAAATAATACACTTTCGTATTTATACTAAGGACGAGATTTCGTCTTTCCGAAATAAGGGAAGACGGAAAACAATAATCAAGAGTTCAAGGGGAAAGTAATAGATTATGAGTGTGGGGATCAATGCGTTTAAAGAATTCAATGGGATTTGTCAAAGCATTTGTGGATTAAAATATTATTTTTAGTAATTCCTATTCACATGCTCGTATCAGTACAGTTACGTAACTGATACGATATGCTCAGACATATCTAGAGGACAAGTACATCTGTCTACTAATCACTATATATCTCAATCCACGTAAAGTAGTTATGCGAAGGCGAATCAAAATGTACTAAGGTTGATCAGACCGTAATACACTGATTCTGAATAGACAATTGTATTAGTGGGGTGGATCAGGCCCCAATAACACATGTGTCATGAACAAGCTCGATAAAGAATAAGCTTGCAAAACTAGGCTATAATAGCAGCATAAGTCAAGGTAGTACAGTAAATATAAGTACGCTAGATTATGATATGAGAAATTACAAACAATTCACAATCACAAAAAAAATAAGACTCTACAATCTCTACAGTTAATATTCTAACTTCTTCCTAAGTTGCTAGTTGACCCAAAAGAGGTATGGCCTTCTAAGTTCTACAATCTTAATATACATAATAGGTTGTCTGTCTAAAACAGAGATTTCAAGAAAGTTCGCGTAAAGTATGGATTCGAGGTTGTCTGCGTAAAGCAGAGATAAAATAATTTGGCGTAAGGTAGAAATCCGATACTGTCTGCGTAAAACAGAAATTCAAATGTCTAGCGCAAGATAGGGATCCAAAGTAGTTTGGCGTAAATTAGGGATTCAAACTGTCGGCATAAAAATAGGCTTCAGAGTTATCCGCGTAAAACAGGGAAGCGTAAAGTAGAGCTTCAGGGCTGTCCGCATAAAAAGTCTGTGTGTAACAGTCTGCGTAAAAGTTTGAGCGTAAAAAGTTCGCGCGTAACATCTCCTGCGTGAAGTCTAGCATATGTTGCAGCGTAAGGTTGTGCGAGAAACTCATGAGTTTGTCAGTCAAGTTAATGGTTCCTGACATCTGACAAAAGTACTTGCACAACGATCGAGTGGACGGTTTGATGATGATGAATCTGCACGGAGATCCAGGTTATCGTTTAGGGACATATTGGATACAGGTCATTTACGCTCGAGGTGAGACAAAACCAGATGTCCCGTCAAAAACTATTTTTTTTTGCACAGGGCTCGAGGCGTATCTCTGTATTTAATGCACGGGATTTGGTCAAGGCTGGGGAAAGCTAAGGCTGTAACAATTACGCTCACATCCTATCTTTATGTTTCGTCTAATCAGGTTACTCTACGCTGGTTATTTATAAATCATCAGGTTTACGCAGGACAGTTACCTACGTGGCTTGCATGACGCAGGATAAGGAAGACTAAGGGAATGTGGGTAGCAGTTGTCATAACTGCGGCGTAAAGGGGACAATCTTCTGCATAATTTAGTTTTTACGCCAACAAGAAAGTTATTTGGTTTTATGCTAACTAGGCAGTTTGTTTGGCTTTTACGTAAACAAGAGTCAATTGGTTTTTACGCCAACAAGGGTAAAGGGTTCTGGCGTAAAACTGGGTTTATCTAAACATAGGATGAGGTTTCAGTCCTAGTGTTTAACCTTGGATTTATATTGGTTCCTCAAGACTAGGGTCAACACTATGGTCAAGACTCTAACTAATCCTAGTAGTGTTTATACTACTCTCCAGTCATACAAAAAAATATGTCAAGGGATGATGGTAAGTTAATCTATAGGTACTGATGCTAGGGTTCATTAGGTAGTATGGAAGACTAGGGTTTATTTAGTAGTCTGAACTTAATGATGTGTCAAAGCCCTAGTTGTGTTCTTAATAGGAATACTACCCTAATTATCATCCTATCAACAGGGGTTCCTATATTTTAGCAGGGGCTATACTTAAGAAATTATCAGGGAAGCACATGAATCAAGCAGGATGCAATTATGTAAGTAGGACAGACTGGAAAGAAGATAAGTCATAGTCAATTATGGATGAGATCCTATGCTCTAATCCTAGGTGCAGGCTTGCTCGGTACAGTAACGTAACCGAGACAATATGCTCTGACCTGCATGGGCCACCACTAAAAACATGTCATGCCCCAGTCCCAAAATACGTAGGACTAGGACACGTAAGCATGCCAGCCGCCTGTATATATGGCAACTCCAATATATGGAAACCATATATACGAGCGTACGCTGTATAATGAACAATAATTCATAAGTGGTAAAACTAATTACAAGTCACAGGGTAATATCTAAATCTCATCCACAGAAATCAAATAAACATGAATAACCAATAACCAGGTAACTAGATCTCAATAAATAGTATCTAAAGAATGACAGTCGGATAAAAATAAATCTACTGTCGAAATAGAATATAAAATGAACCAGATACACACCATATAAGAACAGCATCTGACAATCACGAGACTCGAAGAGAAGACCTCCTCGGAATATACGTAACATGTCCGGCTCTGCGCTCCTGCGGATACTCATGAACATCTACGCCTGGAAAGGGACCAGGTCCTCAGAGGGACATAACAAAATACAGAAAAATAACATGCCATGTATGTAAATACTGAATAAATAAATAAATAGGGTGTGCTAACCATCTAAGTGAATGCAATTTAAAGACCTTGTAGTACGCATGGGAATGTGCAGGCTAGACATATGCTGACGTAATTCACCAATCGTCATGACTGGCTAGTATATGTGTCATATGCCCCCAGACGCATGGGCACTCTGCAATCGACCATGAGGAGCATGGTATGAAGGATATAACATCATGGAGGGGGTGTCCCATACGCCTACTAGTAATCTTTCCCGCCCAATGTAGATATACAAATCGTGAAAACGACGTGGACATCTCATACTATGATGCGAGTCTCTATGAAATAAACAACTGAGCTACATACCGCTACACGTGTTGCTCACACTGATGGCCAGTCGCGCATGAGGCACGCGTCCCTACATGAACTCACTCTGTGACGTATAATGATACGTGTCAAGGCCTGGAAAGTTATATCAATAACTTCACAACTTTAGGTGGGTCTACTAGACACTAAGTCAGATACTACTCCTAACGTCAACGCCTTCGTTGACTGCACCCGAGTCTGCTCGAACGCGCACATTTATATAATGAATAAACATGTAACTAACAATAATTGAATTTAAACAGTACAACAAGGCAAGGTATACTTGCCTGGCAAGAGAGCTGTAAAATATACGTCCAGATGTCAAATGCCAAAAGTCAGAAACTATGGCCTCAGAATAAATGTCTCTGGATGCTGAAATAAACATCACTAACAGTCTCATAAAATATCAAATAGTTAGAAACGCCTGTCCTTAAGTCCAATTTGGACACAGGGCAAAAATGACAGTTTCTGGTCAAAGCGGGGTCTACATGTGGGCCATTTTGCACCGAAAAACGTGTCAGGGTCAAAGGTCTCCAAATTTGCCAAACTTAGTGTCAACAAGTCCAGAACGTCGATACGAACCCAACGGAATGTCCAGAACTTAGTATCAAATAGCTAGAAATGCCTGTCTTTTTATTTTTCTTTTATTTTATAGAAAAATTTATTAATTAAATAAGTAAAAATATCTCGAGATATTTACAAGATATTTTCGGGATATTTTCGGGATATTTTCGGGTGGGTCCCGTCTCCAAATGGAAGGCGCAGGTTCACCGGCCAATGAGGGGGTGACACCTTGCACTGATATTTGCAGAAAAGTCCCTGTAATTTCATAAATTGCGTAAGGGTTCTATTTTGGGAATTTGCGCAATTACGAAATTGTCTGGGAAAATACCTGATTCCTGAAAATACTAAAATTTACAAAATTGAGGAAAATTGCTGTGCGAGGGTCCTGAGGGGGTGGGGGTGAGTCTGGGCAGGGACTGGGCCTGGTTTTGGGATGATACGGGCCATCGTATTTAATTAATTAATAAATACTGCGCACGGTGTTCTCTAATTATTTAGAGGCAGGTAGGGCCCTAATTTTCTTGCGGTGTCAATACACTAAATGTAGTATACTCAGTGTAGAAAAATAACGTATTTTTGTCTGGACAAAACGGGTGCATGTTGGGCCTCAAATCTCTATTGGAACAGGGATGGGTACAGATCTAGAAATTTAAATAGGAATTAAATACGGGCGTTTGTAACGATATTTGTGCGTCTCATACGAGGCTCAAAACTGAGTATTTGGGAGTTGCACAAAGTTCAGAAAAATAGGTTAGCATGTCTAGGAGAGGTATGTGAACTTCGTTCGGGGATAACAGTCAAGGTAAAGCTCCAAATAATTAGGTGATGGACAGGTGCACAAGTCAATAGGATATGTAAGCAAAATAAATTAAAATATTGCAACAAATCCTAAATTGTGAAAAATATTCCTAAAAATACTAAAATCTGGTCGAGGGGGTTTACACGACCCGTGCTACAGTGCACCCCCAACCCCCGTTTCTCCCCCGACCGCTTCAGCTTCCCGCCGCCGGCCGTTACGCCGCTCCGCCGTGGCGCCTCGCCTACTAACCGCTCCAGCTCCCCCGCAATGCCCGCCGCTCCGCCTCCCCTGCCAGCAACCGCCATCGCTCCGCCTCCCTCTTCTTCCTATAAACCCCCCCTGCTCCGTCGTCGTCCCCGTCGTCATCTCCTCCGCCACCGTCTCAGCTCCGCCCCGCTCCGTCATCGTTCTCGATGAACCCCCTCAGCGCCGCCTCCCTCCTCTGCTCCGCTCTGCCGCAGCAGCGCCTCAGCCGTCTCTGCCCTAGCCGCCGCAGCAGCTCCCCTCGACCTCGTCGGAGCTCCTCCAGCACCTGTCTCCCGAGTTCCACCAGCCGCCCAGTGCCACCTCGAGCCACCAGCGCCGTCCCCGAGCGTCCCGCAGCTCCACCTGAGGCGCCACCAGCGAAGCCGAGCCGCCTCCGCCTCCCTCAGCCCTGTGCAGCCGTCGATCGAGAACCTAGCCCGGACACAGGATATTGTGCCGTGTCGTATCGCGTCGTGTCGCCTCGCGGACACAAAAATTCTGATTTCTACGGATCCCTATTCAGGTAGCATTTTCTCTCTCCTTGCTGCCCCGTTTCTCGTGTCGTCTATTGTGACATGAATCCTGCGTGACCCTCTCGATGCCCGTGTAATCCGCTCGGTGTGTCGCGTCCTGTGGCGATCGCGAACCGCGATCCAAAAACAGAAAAAATAATACCCTATTTCCCCTCAAAACTGAGTGCGCCCCGCCAAACGGGACAACTTGGTCGCGTGCAATCTTCACCGAAAGGTGTGCGCCTTTGATACGGATGTGCGGGATTTCGCAGAAGTTGATTTGGATGTGCGTATACACCGGAATCAACGCGTGTCCGCCGACAACACCCCGTATCCGCCTGTTATGGATATCGTCGTAACTTTGTGTACACATGTCGTATCGAAACGAAACTTATGCCATCGGACTCGTAGCAATATGCTGGTCCTATGACCCAAGTTTGGTTCAATTCTGAGAACGTTGACAAAATCGCGTATCGTGGGCCCCACGGCTCTACTTGACGGGCGATTTTATGATCGGCTCATCGGAATCCAATTCTGGAAGTTCCGTTGGATTCGTATCATCATTCTGGACTTATTGACACTAAGTTTGACGAATTTGGAGACCATTGGTTCTGACACATTTTTCGGTACGAAGCGGCCCACATGTAGACCCCGCTTTGACCAGAAACTGTCATTTTTGCCCTTGTATCCAAATTGGACTCAAGGACAGGCATTTCTAGCTATTTGATATTTTCTGAATCTGATGGTGATGTTTATTTCAGCAACCGGAGGAGTACCTGCAATTTCCACTGAAGTTAGAGCTACAGTTGGAGCCAGAACCCCAGGCAAGTGTACCTTGCCAAATCCTGCAGTTTTGCTACTTATTTCGTTGACTTATTTATACATTATTGTACATGCTTAACCTAGGACCGTGTGATTTTATTTAGCGTCCGATTAATAGTCGGGTGCCAACACCGTACGCGAAGTTGTGTAACGTCACCTAGACATGGATACCGAGACCCTATACATTCTCGTACTTGCCTTATCAAGTACGTTATACCCAGGACACCTGACACTATTCATGTGACAGAATCTTCCTGAAATATTCAAGGTGATTCTGTGTAGGTTGCAGAATTTATGACATAGACATTATATTCTTAGATCTTATTATGACTTGATGCATTAGTTTTGATCTTGCGTGTCATGGACATGAGACGTGTGATTACATTGGGTGGGGAGAGACACACAGGCTACAGGCTGATTATATATATATAAAACCCTTATTAATGTGGTGCTCAAGACTCTAAACCCGAGCTTGGCCCACTACGTGATATCACCGCTACCAGCTCCCAGACACAGAGCTTGTAATGGTTTCAGCCTGAGTTTTAGTGATGCCCTCATTTGCATATCACTTAGCTGGTTATATATTTACCCTATTATTTCATTTATTATTGCACTGTATTTATTTTGGCATGAGTTATCTTGTACCTTGCTATGTCCCCTGAGGACCTGGATCTGGATTATGTCCCCAGGGTTAGCAGAGGATATCTATCCTGAGGTCTACGGAACAAGAGCATTAGCAGGAGCAGAACCAGGAACCGAGGACAAGGTGATTGCAGAAGATTTCTCCTGAGGATATGTTTCTTCTATGCTCAGTCTAGATGCTATTAAAACTCTTTTATTTCTTTTTTAAATGAACAATTGTAACAGACTTAATATCGGGTTGTTCCCCGATTTTATTTACTTGTGACTGGATGATATTTTATTTTCTTTTGATCATATTGATGTATTTATTCTGTGGATGAGATTAGTAGACCCTTATTGTTATATTACAGCTTAAGTACGCCCGATGGATCCATTAAATTGGGTTTGTCCATCGGTGTATGCTGTTGGCTATTGCCACGTGTCTAGTCCCTCGATATTTTGGGACTGGGGCGTGACAGCCATAAAGGACGAGTTATAGTCTTTGACGAGGATGGTATGCAACAAAATTATACGGTACGCTATAAGCCATCCTGCCCAGTACACGAGACTATCAGTCTTAGGTCAAGAATGGTGCGGCGTGAAGCGCACACGCCATCCTGCTCCATACGATTAAGACTGCATAAGTTCCATCCGGGTCGAATCGGTCCCGGTCCCCAAAGACCATCCATGGAATGAGATCCGAAAATCTCTCTTGTTTCCAAGTTGTTCGCGACATGCAAGTCTTGGCCTTCCAGATTCACGAGATGCACGATATTCACAACATGCTAAATCTTGATTCTTGTCTGAACGAGTATTGCTCCTCGAGCTGTGTTTCTTTCTTTACTTGACATGATTCTCGTTCAGTGTTTAACTTGACTTGATGTAAATTTCCTGGTTTGGGAACTGCCTTGGTGACCCAACAGTCCTGTATACTTGCAGGTTCATATTACACAGAAGAACTATTTGATAGTCTTCTGGCTAACTAGATGCATGCATGATACAGATAGTATTATTTGATTGTGGCATGATTTATGTAACAAGCATTAAAATGATGCAACAAGTATAAACTACAAGGTAAGAAGGCAAGCATGCATTTATATGAGACATAAGCATTTACGTTGGCACGGTCTAAGGGGATGTGCGAGGAGTGTTACCGTAAAGGCACATATCGAGCGATATAATCTATGGGCGTGCAGTGTAAACAAGTGAAACAGCGCACTACGGAGAGTATACATCGATCTACTCGAGGCATAGCGGGGTCTACTTGCACAAAACAAAGTTAGCATGCGAGGGTCCAAGTTATAAGCCAAATTTATTTTCTTGTTCTAATACACAATACAAGTTAGGATTATTCCCTTAACTAGGTGTGTTGTATTCTTTATTAGCATGCACGGGTGATTCACCTAGCGACTAGCATGTATCATCCATATTTTAAGTGTACTGGCTAAGCAAAGACAATTTCATTGTAGCCACAAACCTTAGCGATGATTTGCCTCGGTCGAGCGATACTCCGAGCGAGCCTTTAAAAGTCTAAGTCTGAACTCCTGAAAGGCCAAGTCTGGAAATCCTTTGCCTCAAACGAGTTATCTCGCTGAGCAAAGCAGATCGGGTCGTTGCACTTGCGCCGTTTGAATCGGCTATCCGCTTGAACGAAACGGATCGTTACAACATGTTTGGGATAGAAATTGAAATTTTGAAAGTAAAATGAGGGTGTTATTGTCCATACAAAATATTCAAACAACATTCATAAAATTTCCAGTAGCAGACATAAGTTTCATAAAATAGGAGAAAACGGCACAAGTTTTGCAAAATTTTAAAAACAAAACTATTCCGCTAGACTAAGTGGCAGAAACCTTGCAAAACCCTATTTTTCCCTGCCAGCTCACTTTATTTTAGGGTTTTAAGAGGGATTAGTTGGGTTTAGGAGATTTAATAGGGGGTGGGTTTAGTATATTTTATGGAATTTCTTTTGGTTTATTTCATTTGAGAGTTGGTTAGAAAAGACACGTGTATCCAACGTCTATTTTGACAACGGCTAGTAAAAAAATTCTAACGGCTAGTAAAACAATTTTTAACGGCTAGTAAAATTTTACAACGGATCATTTTTTACAACAGCTATATATTCTATAAATTAGAAACCAATTGTAGATATTTTTTTTACACTGCTCCATTCTCTTTCAATTTTACTCTCTTAGTCACAGTTCTATTTAGAAGAAGGATTCAACTCTCTCTCTCTCTCTCTCTCTCTCTCACACACACACACACACACACACACACACACACACACGCACACACTCTCTCTCTCTCTCTTTGTTCCCTCTCTTTTCCATTCAGAAGCTCAGCTGTCACCATGAATCAAAGTCTAACAATATTATGCTCGCTTGGAGGTGTACTAAATGGGTTAGCTTACGAATGAGGTTTAACCGAAGTTCTTATGATTAATCAAAATATTACGTTACATAATTTAATTACTGAACAATTTTCTATGATTATGAATTTATATTAGTACACATTTTTGCATGCAATTGTATAAATTTAAATAGTGAACAAGCATGGACGTTTATTCTTCAAATTAATGTACAATTATCGTATATTAGTATTTTTGTTACTCCACCACCACCTAGAATTAATAATATTATTAGTAGACTTGCTTGTAATAATAAAACTGTTAATGTTGGTCCTAGTTCTTCTCAGCAAGTTAATCCATTTACTGAAGAATAATATATAATTGATGAAGGTGATAACAACGATGACAATAGCGATGATTTAGTTGAAAATTTAGATGATGAATTTGATGATAATGATCATAATGATGGTAATGTTAACAATCGTGAGTTATTCGTCGGAAGATCATTTGAAAATCGAGTTAAATTTAGAAGTTTTATTAGTAACATAGCAATTAAGTATAAATTTACTTATTCGGCTACTTCGAACAATGCTCACAAGATTGTATATAAATGTAGCCAAGCTAGTTGTAATTGGAGAGTATACGCTAAATCCATTGGTGATGGCGAGATATTTGTTATTACTACGTTAAAAAATCGGTATTCTTATTTAGGTGGACTTACAACATGTTGACATCCATTAGCTACTACTGTATGGGTAAAGAATATGATAATTGATAAAATTAGAGATAATCAGTCGTATAGTCCATCGCATATTGTCAAGGATATATATAGAGAACATCGAATACGTATTAAATATTCAAAAGCTTGGAAAGCTAGATAAATTACTTTATCTGAAATAAATGGTAGTTATATTAATGTATATAGTAGTCTTGAAGAGTATGCTTTTACAATTATCGAGACAAATCCAGGTAGCAGATATTTTATAAAGACTACAGAAAATAATAGTTTTGAAAGAATTTTTATATGTTTCAAGGCATGCATTAATGAATTTTTAAGGGAATGTTTACATGTGATTAGTACTGATGCTACTTTCCTTCATCTAGATATCAATGTATCTTATTTATTGCTTGTGTTCATGATCCTAACTATCAATTATATCCAATTGCTTATGTTGTTGCTGAAAGTGAAAACACTGATTCTTGGACCTAGTTTTTAAATTATTTTAGAGCATCTTTTGAAAGTTATTTTGATGCACATAATAGAATTTCTTTTATATAAGATAAACAAAAAGGACTAATAAATGTTATGCGTGCTACTTTTCCAGAATCACCTTATTTTTTTTCTGTATTAAGCATTTTAAACAAAATTTGAAATCAGTAGAAAGATTGAAATATTTTCGACGTAGTTTAGACTCTCTTGCAAGATGTTATAATAAAATATATGCGAATTATTGTTTTGAAAAAAATTAAAGCTGAAAACATGGATGTTTACAAATGGCTTATTGGAGTAAAAGGGGATGAAACACGTGTTTTAGCACACTGGATAACAGCTTATGCTCCTTGTCCTATATTTGATATTAACACTTTCAACCTTACTGAGTGCTTCAATAACTGGATAAAAAATTTACATGATAGACCAATAACAACATTACTTGATGGTATCCAAGCCAAGATTATAACACTTCAGGACAAAAATTAAAAAAATGTTGAAGATCTTGAAACAGATTATTGTCCGAATATGTTAAAAACTATGGCAATCATCAATAGAAAAAAGCACTACCGAAAAGTATTGAGTATTGATAGTAATATATTTGAAATAGCATATCGCAAAATACAAAGAACATATGTTGTTCGTTTAGATAAAAAATATTGTTCTTGTTTAAAGTGGTATCATAATTGTCTTCCATGTGTACATGTATATTTTGCGTGTAATTATTGCAATATTAATATTAAAAGTTATTATCCTGCTATTTTTTCTAAAGAAGCATTAAGAAGTGTATATGAGCCGCATTTGGAACCAAATCCAGTCCCCTACAATCTTCAAAGTGCCTTGGTTAGAGGAGAAATTGGAGTACCAGAATTACGGCGCAAAGCAGGGAGGCCAAAGAAGAACCGTATCATGGCTAAGAATTTGGAGACAAAAAATCTTCGATGTAGCAACTGTAATGGGTTAGGACAAAATAGAAGGAGATGTACTAACCAACCAAGAGAATGAAGGCATCCGAAATAGTTTCATATTTTTTTGAGGTAAGTTGTAATTTTTTTGCGACATGTCATATATATATATATATATATATATATATATATATATATATATATATATATATATATATCTGGGTAGAAGCCCCGAATGCATACACACACAAAAGAAGCTCCCGCATGCGTACTTTGTCACTATAATCTTATAGCTATATGAAAAATATATAAATTTTATTATTACTAGAGACATGTCATATATATATATATATATATATATATATATATATATATATATATATATATATATATATTAACATAATTAAAATTTAGTATATCTTTCCAGAATATATCAAATTTGAAATATGTGACTCACGCTGCTGGATAATCAGATATGTGATGGGCCATCCCGGAATACGTCCATCATTTTGCCGAGCCATCTGTCAACAAGAGAGTAAGATTTTTCTCCAATTTTCTATCTGCCTCACTTCTCTATTCTTTCTCTTTGTATCCTGCTTCTTCTTTCTTGTCTGTTCTTTCTTCTTGTTTGCATCTTATATAATGTTACATTGGATTCCCTAATATATGCGACAAAAAAAGCAAAAAAAAAAAAAAAAGAGGTCTAATAAAAGAAGATAACATATGATGTGATAAAATCCAACCTACCAAAGAAAAGTCTACGTTTGAAACAGATGCAAAAATAAAAAGCAAAAGATAACATGCTGTAAACCCCCTCACCCAAAATAGATATTTTGGGTGTATTTTATATTATTATATTTATTATAGTGTTAAATTTCTTTAGAGTATTCTATTAGTTAATCAGAAAATGAATTTCTTGATATATTTACTTATATAAATATTTATTTAGAATTATTTTGAGGCTATTTTAGATTTTTTGAGATTTTTCTAGAATTTTTGGGTAATTAAAACCTAGGAAACGTAAATTTCTACGACTTCCATGATTTACTATGAGACTATATTTGCATATTGCTCCTACTAAATATTTATTTTAGGTTAAAATATTTAATTATATTTTTATGTAATTTATTTAAAAGTTTGAGAAATTTATTTATATTTTTGAAATTATTTAGGATTTATTTGGATATATATAGTCTTAATATTAGATAGATGTTAATTTAGTGTTAATAGATATTAATAAGATTATATATAAATTATTTGTATTATCTTTAATTTATTTAAGATTATAAATTATTGAGATAAACTCAAACTCTATTTTAAATTAATTCAAATCCTGAGCCTACTAGGAAAACAACTTCATGCATATCCTATCCTTATTTAAACTGATCCTAATCAAATTCAAATTAGCCAATCATAGTCATATTCAATTAAGTAGTCTCCACCACTATAAATACCTATTAGACTTATGAAATAAACTCATCTTTCATGTTTTTCTTCTCCAAACTCCTTTATTTTTCATCCAAAAATAGTTGAAATTCGTCATAAATTCAGCCTCATTTTCTAGTAGTTATGACGAATTAAAAAGACGATATCTCCTAGCTCCGGACTCCAAACGTGCTCCAATTTTTTTGTTAGAACCATATCAAGGTTAGTTTTCTGAATACATAAATTATTTTAATAATTTTTGAACCTATTTTTTCAGAATATTCTGAAAGTGCCAGTTGTCCGAAATCAGAGGTGTTTTCGTATTTTCGAGATTTTGGGAGATCCTGAATCGGAATTATGAGCCCTTTGAAGTTTCAAAAAGCTGACATGATAAAATTCCATAAAATTATTTTTCCATAATTTAAAATGTAAGTTTAATCTACTATAAAATTTGTGCAACGTAGACATAAATAGAAAACCACTGAAAACTGTCATCTGTGCGCCCTTGTGGCCATAACTCTTTACCGACTTGTGATTTTATGAAATCGTTGATTCTGACGTTCATGTAGCGCTGAAATCTATTAGATTCCACACACAAATCCAATATTTTAGTTGGTTGACTTTTTGGTCAATGGATTGCCTCGATTTGCGTGCCATGGATCCCAAATTCGTAAATTTGACTTTCTTTGGACCAAAATTAGGGTTTAACAATAAAATCAGATTATAATAAGATTAAAATACTATGTTAGGTTATTTTATTCAGAAATAAAATAGATTAAAATGGAGGAAACTATTCACCCACTTTTGTAACCTAATTTGTTTAATTTATGTGACGGGTAGATCGGACGACGCCTTGAGTTAGGACTTCATCCTTTTTAGAGTAGGCAAGTATACCTTGCCAAATTGCTTATAGTACTTTGCATGCTTGTCATATTTTTATATATTTATTATATGTGTTTTCTTTCAGTCATAATTATATATTATATATATTGACACACACTTGACACATAGTATCATGGGAGGGAAGGACAGTCAGTAGGCTTATGGGCTACCCACTCTGATAAACCGTAGTAACTAGGACGCACTACGGTAGTTGTGTCGCGATGGTCGCTACCCTCGAGGTATATCGATTGATGGTGTCACGATGGTCGCTACCCTCGAGGTATGTCAATTGATGGTACATGGACGTGTGTATGTGAGTTATGAGATAGCATGTGTTTTATAGTAGCCTACACCTGCCCATACGTTGAAAAGTTGTCCTCATTATACATTTTTATATAGATTGTCTAGTACAGCGTACTTGTATATTTTCTGTCTATTATGTATGTTTTACTGTATTCAATTGGCATGCTTCTATGTATCTTGTTATGTCCCACTGAGGACCTGATCCCTTTCTAGGTGTAGAAGATCTTGACTATTTACAGGAGCACGAATTATGACTTGCTACTTCCCTCTTTTTCGAGGAGGTCTTCTCTTCGAGCCTCATTGTTCATTAGATATACTTATTTTGTTTCTCTTATATTCTAGTTTGGTAATGGATTTGTCTCCACCCAACTACTTGTTCTTATCAAGCATTTTATACTTGATTCAGTTATATAGTTGATTAGTTATTTGATTCTGTGGATGAGATCTAGTTATGTCCTGTGACTTATGACATAAATCTATACCACTTGTGAATTGCTATTCATAATACAACGTACATTTGTGTTATGGTTTTCATATATTGGAGTTATCATATATATACGGCTGGCATGCTTACGTATTTCTAGTCCTACGTATTTTGGGACTAGGACGTGATATATTTTTGTGGTGGCTCATGCAGGTCGGGAGCATATTGTCTCGGTTACGTTACTGTACCGAGCAAGCCTGCGTATATGATTAGAGTATAGGATCTCATCCACTTATTTAATCACCTCCCTTAATTTTATTTCACATTCTTGTTTGATTGCTTGCATTGCATCTTGCATGATCCTTTCACAACGTCAATCTTATCTTTTCTTTCATGCTTGATAGGAGTTAGGAAGATGACTTGTACTAGGTATATACACTCTAGTATTCAATAATACTATTAGTTAAATTCTTGTAAGTTTGGTAGTATGCTTCATAACCTAGTATCATATTTTGACCCATTGATGAAGTGTAATTGAATGACAGCAACTATAGGCTTGCATAAGAAGATAGTGTTTATCCAGACTATAGAACTTAGAGGCCCATACCCCCATTTGGTCTACTAGAGACTTAGACAAGAAGTTAGTATGGCAACTGTAGAGGCACAACACCGGACGAGTCTAATCTTCTTGGTGAACTTGAATTATTTTGTACCTTCCTTTATGATAATCCAGCGTACTTATATTTTTTGGACTACCTCGACTTATATTGCTATTATAGCCTAGTTTTGTAAGCTTATTCTTTTATCGAGATTGTTCATGACATATGTGTTATTTGGGGTCCACTCTAATATATTTGTCTATTTAGAATCAGTGTATTACGGTCTGATCAATCTTAGTGCGCTTGGTTCGCTCTTCGCATGACTACTTTACGTGGATTGAATATAGTTGACTCGACATGCTAGACGAATATACTTGCCCTCTAGACGGGTCAGAGCATATCATATCAGGTACATAATTATTCTGATATGAGCATACAAATAGAAATTTACCAAAATATGATCTCATCCGCAACTGCCTTGACAACTCCCTTTTGAATTCTTTAATCGCCTTGAACCTCATATTTGTATTCTATCTCCTCCTCCTTGAATTCTTTATTGTTGTTTTTCATCTTTTCCTATTTCGGAAAGACGAACTCTTGTGCTTGGTGTAAGTTTGATACACGAAGAGTACTAGATATACCCCATAGGCCAATCACATTACTTGGTGACTATCTTTTGTAATTAAGGGCATAAAACATGTGAGATATTTTATGGATTGAATAACACGATTAAATAATTTGAGAAAGTTTTTCTTAAATGTATAGCCTGTGTGATAGATTGGTAAATTCTAAGTTTGGTAGAAGTTGCATTGTCAACTTGAGGTAAATTTTTTTAGATTGTAATCAAGTAAGATTAGATTGAGAGATTTAAGCCCTTTTACTTTTGAGAATATTTTAGATGATGAGGATTTAACTTTAAAGAGAAGAATGCCTTATGAAATAAATTTTGATACCTTGATATATTAGACCAAATATTTATAATTTGAGCACATGATTTAAATTTTGGATATTGGAGATTGAATTAACGATTTAAATTTTGAGGAAAAAAAATAGAACTCTAAACATGAACATTGATAAATTAAATTCAAAATTTTATAATTTGATGATTTGAATTAAAAGTTAAATTTTGATTGTTGGATCACCTATTTGAAATGTTGATAATAGAAATTGAATTTAAAATTTAAAGAGTACAAAATTCTTAAGTTGAAATATAGGAATATGATTTGATTATAATTGTTTAAAATTTATAGGAGATTATGATAGTTTGAAATCGTGATATAAAATTTGATGTGGGTTATTTAAATCTTCAAAATGTCATATAGATTTGAATTAAATTTGGATGTTGATTATTTAAAAATCTAGAAGAGATTATGATAGGTTAAATTTTGATTTAAACAGTGGTTATTTTAATTTTGAAGAGATTATGATGGATTTGAATAGATTTTGTCATTTAAATTTTTAAAAATGTTGCGGTTGACTTGCTTTAGATACGAATGTGAAAGATTTAACAAATTATTCCTTATTTTTAATTTCGAGGACAAAATTATTGTAAGTTGGGTAGATTGTAAACCCCCTCACCCAAAATAGATATTTTGTGTATATTTTATATTATTGTATTTATTATAGATATTAAATTTTTTTATAGTATTCTCTTAGTTAATTAGAATTTTTTTTTTTGATATATTTACTTATATAAATATTTATTTAGAATTATTTTTAGGCTATTTTAGTTTTTTGGAGATTTTTTTAAATTTTTAGGGTAATTAAAACGTAGGAAACGTAAATTTTTAGGACTTTCACGATTTACTATGAGACCATATTTGCATATTATTCCTACCAAATATTTATTTTAGGTTAAAATATTTAATTATATTTTTCTGTAATTTATTTAGAATTTTAAAAAATTTATTTAGATTTTTGAAATTATTCAGGATTTATTTGGATATATATATAGTCTTAATATCAGATAGATGCTAATTTAGTGTTAATATATATTAATAAGATTATATATAAATTATTTGTATTATCTTTAATTCTATTTAAGATTATAAATTATTGAGATAAACTCAAACTCTATTTTAAATTAATTCTATTTAAGATTATAAATTATTGAGATAAACTCAAACTCTATTTTAAATTAATTCAAATCTTGAGCCTACTAGAAAAATAATTTCATGCATATTTTATCCTTATTTGAACTAATCATAATCAAATCCAAATTAGCCAATCATAGTCGTATTCAATTAAGTAGTCTCCACCATTATAAATACCTATTAGACTTATGAAATAAACTCATCTTTCATATTTTTCTTCTCCAAACTTCTCTATTTTTCGTCCAAAAATAGTCGAAATTTGTCATAAATTCAGCCTCATTTTCTAGTAGTTATGACGACTTAAAAAGACGATATTTCCTAGCTCCGGACTCAAAACGTGCTCCAAATTTTTTTTTTTAGAACCGTATCAAGGTTAGTTTTCTGAATATATAAATTATTTTAATAATTTTTGAACCTATTTTTTCAGAATATTCTGAAAGTGCTAGCTGTCCGAAATCAGACGCATTTTTGTATTTTTGAGATTTTAGGAGATCCCGAACTTGGAATTAGATGTACTTATTCTGAAAGTGCTACTTCCTTCTCTTTCGAGGAGGTCTTCTCTTCGAGCCTCATTGTTCATTAGATGTACTTATTTTGTTTCTCTTATATTCTAGTTTGGTAATGGATTTGTCTCCATCCAACTACTTGTTCTTATCAAGCATTTTATACTTGATTCTGTTATATAGTTGATTGGTTTATTTGATTTTGTGGATGAGATCTAGTTATGTCATGTGACTTATGACATAAATCTATACCACTTGTGAAATGCTATTCATAATACAACGTATGTACGTGTTATGGTTTTTATATATTGGAGTTGCCATATACATACGGCTGGCATGCTTACGTATTCCTAGTCCTATGTATTTTGGGACTGGGGTGTGACACATGCAGACAAAAAAAAAGATTTGAAATAGATTAAAAAAGGAGAGGAAAAAACAAAAGGAAAGCAAAGAAAAAAACTACTACTGAACCCACCCCTCACTACTAAATGTAACACCTCGTTCCGATCCAGCGGACTGCCGACTCAAACGGCAAAAGTGCAACTGTTCCGACCCGCTTTGCCTCAAACGAGAAGCAAAGGATATCCAGACTTGTCACTACAGGAATTCATCTTAGGCTTTCAGAGGCTCGCTTGACGTATCGCTCTACCGAGGTGAATCATCGCTAAGGTAGGTGGCTACGGTGAACTTGTCTTTGCTTAGCCAGCACACATAAAATATGGAATGTTCATGCTAGTCGCTAGGTGGATCACCCCTGCATGCTAATAAGAATCCAACGCACCTAGCTAAGGGAATAATCCCAACTTGTATTGCTTATGCTAGAACATGGAAATGAAACATTGCTTTTATATATGTTCAGACCCTCGCATGCTACCCTAGAACGTGTTGCTCGAGAAGTCCCCTAACGATCTCACTCCTCGGCTTACCTTCGGGCCCGAGCTAACGTGAATGTTTGTGTTTACACAATGCATGCTTGTCTGCCTGTTTGTTCCCTTGTTTTCATCCAAACCCCGGGAGACTACTACGTAGTCGTTCCGTGCCTAAATGAACCTGCAAGTATCCGGGACCGTTAGATCACCAAGGCAATTCCCGAACCAGAAAATTTGTACCCTGAATAAATAAATCCCTGAATCACAGCTCGTGGAGCAAACTACTGAATCAACGATCCTGCCTCAACAAGTTTCATATATATATATATATATCCTGACTCGAACTTGTTCCATATATATATATATATCCTGCCTCGAACTTGTTCCTGCACCTGACCCTGACCTGTATGTCGCGGACAACTTGTTTCAAGTGAGATTTCCTGATCTCTGTTCCTGCGGACGATCTCTGGGGCACCGGATCGATCCGATCCAGACAGGAACCCTGTTAGTCTGCCTGCTTCAGGCAGAATGGCGTGTAGCGCCTGTGAACTTATCCTTCATGCCATTCTTGCTCCCAGACTAAGTAGCCGCCTGACTCGGAAGGAATGACCTGTAGCGCTCCTGATCCGTGAGTTGCATTTCATTTCCTTTCATGTGCTACACCTGTCCTTTATGGCTATGCCAGCGACTCCTGTTCATATAGATAAGTCATCCTCGCTTAGCGGCTATCCGTGTGCGAGGTATTGCATCACATCATGAACAACTGAACACCTGAATGATCTTGATATAATGTCTCTCGTGTTTGCCTATGCTGCTGTCCCTGAATAATTATACTTGCACGTGCTTGAATTGATAATGTTTGCCTTGGACATGGAAGGCCAAATGGTAAGTTGGTAAGTCTCGCCGTATTTTCTCTCATGTCGCATGGCGCATTGCTACACGAAGTAGGCTATTCAATATTTGCATGAAACTGATCCTAAGGCAACTAGAAAGACAACTTAATAGTTGGTGCACGGAACCTATATTACGTGTTTGGATTTGTCGAGCGGGCGAGTAGTTTCCCCACCAGTGCATTCAATGTACTGATAATCCACCAGTTTGTATGCAGGGTGCGGGAGAACCTCGTTCGGTGTGGATGCCTCCTTCGTGAGTGCTAAGGTGTGGAGATCACTCCGAAGCAGCGGTGCATCCGGAACTGAAGCACATATAGAAGACATAATGTTGTGAACATCGCCTGTACCATCATTCCACAATTATAGCCACTTGGAACGCTTTTACTGTTTCAGAGAGAGAGGCTTGAGCGACTTGTAATCTCGGCTATGCGCCGCCTGTAACACATGTTTATATCAATAAAAGAGTTGCTTTACTTCAACTTGTGTTTCAATGCTTCCGCTATATTGTCGACTTAGTGAACTTGTTACCAAATCGCTATGCGTTTATGACTCCGCTACACTCGGACAATCTGTGCGACTCTGTGGCTTAGAACTCTTACTGTCAACCAATGAACCACGGCCTTGCACGGACGTGGCTCACGCTCGTGCGGCATCACGTCCGGATGGGTCATAAAGCGATTGTTCCGCGGGAGCGCTGGCGCGGTGATTCTCGCATAGCGGGAACGGCCGATTTAGCCCGCGGGAGATCGGGGCGTGACACTAAACACACCCCTAATAAACGTCAACCTACCCACTTTAGCAGATTTCCGACAGCTGGTTTGGAGAAAATTGGAGTTGCCCAATTTCCGCCAGACGGTCTGTCGGGATGGATTTCTTTTTAAAATTTTGTAAAACTTGTGACGTTTTCTCATATTTTATTAAACTTCGGTCTGCTACAACGAATTTTCTGAACAACATTTCTAGAAAAATAAAACTATTTTCGGGGGCCTTGAAAATTATTTTTCCACAATAATGGTAATATGAAGCCCCTCATATTCCTCCCTAATTTTCAATCCTAGTCATATCAAATAAGGATAGGGAATCTAAAATCTATTCCCAAGTTTCTAAAACATGAACCAAATTCCCCCCTAGAGTGTCTACCCCTCTCTTTGATTTGGAGAGTCTTCTCAAATAGCCACTGCAATGTAAGGGTCCGTTTGGATATGCTTTCTGATTTTTTTTTCTGAAAATAGTTTTCTGAAAGTAAGTTATAGAGTTGTTTTTTTAGTATAGACATTCTGAGTTTGGTTACATTCATCTGGAAAATGTTTTTCAGAACTAAAAGTTAAAAAATTCTGTTTGGTAAAATTTTTTAGAAAATAATTTCCATTTGAAATTTTTGTGTCATGTGTCCCTCTGCTGTATATGTCCGTGTCCCTCTACTAAATCTATGTCCTGTGTCCCTCCACTGATCGAGTCCCAAAACTCTAACCCTAAGTCGACGCTGCTGGTCGTCGTCCCCGACGAGGGTCGTCGAAGCAGCCGCTGGAGGAGTCAAAGCCGAAGTCCGATGCTGTTGAATCAGCCACCATGGCAAAATCCGATGTCGGAGGAGGCGCTGGAGGACTCGAAGTAGCCACTAGGGCCGTCGACCGCCGCTGCCACGTCGTCGAAGCCTCCGCTGCGTCGATGATGCCACTCGGGCCGTCGAGCACCGCTGCCTCGAGGACGAGACGGTCGATTTATGCGAGTCGTCATCCCCGTCAAGAGTCATCGTTGACAACCAGCCTTCGATGACGAGGCGATCGACTATTGCCGGTTGTCGTCCCCGTCGAGAGTCGTCGACAGCCGGCCTCGAACTCCTAGGCGACCCAGCGCCGTTATCCTTGAGTTGTCCTCGTTATCGTCGTGGGAGACGGAGTAGACCCCAAAATTTTCTTCTTGAGGAGAGAGAAAAAAAAGTCAGAGAGAGAAAGTGGGGGGAGCGTTGGTGGGGGATGGGGCCCGCCTCGGCTCATAATTTTGTTTTTTGAAAGTATATTTTTTATATTCTCAGAAAGCGAAGTTATAAATTATATTTTGGAGCAAATTTTCTGAAAATTAAGCTCTGAGCTGATGCAGCCAAACAATATTTTGTCTACTTTTTAAGTTATAACACAAAAACTGAATTATAACTTGCAACCAAAGAGGCCCCAAGTGTCTACCCATCTCTGTGTTTCGGAGAGTATATATGGCTGATGCATTTTGCCATGGCTCGTGGAGGGAAAGTCAAAAGAGGAAGCATTGCAGTTTGCCTACAGCTCTATATATTTATTGTTTTTTTCCCACAAACATTTCAAATCATTGGTTCATATTGTTACTTCCTTCGACTCAGCAGTTGTTGTAGTTTTTTTTTTGTATTTTTTGTGTTCAACTCTACAATAATTTAAGAATATAGTTTTAAAATAATATTTCAAAGACAAGTTTAACGATTGGGTCCAAAAAAATCTATTTTGACTTTTTATATAGAGCTAGTCCGGTCCGATCCGACGAGTCCGAAAAGTCAGACCCTTGTGGCGCGGTCTTGGACTTCATAGATAATAGTTAGGTCCGACTCAGCCCGGCCCAAAATATCTCTAGGGACAAAAAAGTCCGGTCCAAGTTCGATCCGAGTCCGTACTTTATAGGCCTGGACGACCCGACCCGTCCCAATGGCTATCCCTAGGTTTACCAAACAGTCCCTCATATACATTCTTAATAAGTGAAGTCCAGAGCTATTCTATCCGGCTATAAATATATTTTTTCTCTTCCATTTTTATAACTTAAAATATATTTCATTGTTATAACAATACCTATGTTTATAATAGTATTTCGTGATAATGATTTGTTCCAACAAAAAGAATGGACCAATTATTATATTTTTTTCTTTTATGTGACATATATTATTATTATTATTATTATTATTTAGAAAAATTATAATTTTCGAGTGATGACTCACAAGTCATTTGTTGAATTGAGAAAGTAAAATAAAATTATTTTTGTCATATTATATTCAAAAATATATATGTGGCGGCTAGAGGGAGCAATAACGATGGGATCATATTTTACCAGCTCGCAACCTAATCCTCTCTTTCATTTATAAGCACTCTCCTGTCTCTGCGCACTCTCTAACTTAATTTTTTTTTCTTTTTATAACAATACCTATGTTTCTAATGATATTTCGTGCCAATGATTTGTTCCAACAAAAAGAATGGTCCCATTGTTATATTTTTTTCCTTTTATGTGTACTAGTATATACGCACGTGCGTTGCACGTATTTCATATTACTTGAAAAAAAATAATAGTTCATTAAAAGAGCAAATGACAATTTCTTAATTTTATTATAGGTGGAAATATAATAGCCAGAGCATGAAAGTTGGGAGAAATTAAATGACGGGAATAGGAAATGTTTCTCTTATCTCTTGGGTTCATGTGCCTACTTTGCATGCATTCTTTATTAACTTTTATTTTATTCTCCAAACTACCTCCTTTGCATAAATGCATATCTTTGTTTTATTAAGTATCATTCCCCAAGTTGTCTCATGCATGCATACATACATTTAATACGTATTTAATTACTGTTTTAAATTACTTAGATATCCTTATCAATGTTAATACATATTGAAATGTAATGAAGGGTATTTTTGGAACAAAAATTTTTCACGGTGAAGCCTAGTTTTGACATTATATAGTAGAATAGATTATTATTATTATTATTATTATTATTATTTAGAAAATTTGTAATTTCCGAGTCAATACTAACAAGTTATTTTTGTTGAATTGAGAAAGTAAAAGAATTTTTGTTGTTGTCATATTAAATCCAAAAATGTATACGTGCCGGCTAGATGGAACAGTGACGATGGGATCATATTCTACCAGCTCGCAACCTAATCCTCTCTTTCATCTATAAGCACTCTCCTGTCTCTGCTCCCTCTTTCCTTCTCAAGAAAGGAATCTAGGGTTAGAGTTTGGGAACGCCATGGACAATCGCCCACAGCAGCAGCAGCAGCAGCAGCAGGACCAGCAGCGGCGGCAGACGGCCCCGCCGCCTCCAAACCCCGGCGGCGATCTTATCGCGCTCGTCGTCACGCTCGTCGTCGCCGTCGTCTTCGTCTCGGTACGAACCGGAAGACTCTTCGTTTCTTTCTTAGTACTAGTGGATTGTCCATAAAAGCTAGGGTTCGTATGTTGCACAACATCGATTGACCTTTGCTAGCAAGTAGAGATTGACTCGTTTGTGATTTATTCTTATTATGCGATTATTAACATCTTGATGTTGCCTGGGAACTAGGAAGCATGGACACTCCTGAAAATATGGACCGCACGTATCAGACACTCCAAAATACACTAGGACACAAAATAGGTGTTGTGTCCATGTCAACGTGTCCTTACTATGTCATATCCGTGTCTGTGCAACATAGCTTGGGAACTATGTTGCACCGATGCATATCGGGCACAACACCAGTTTTGACGTATATTTTGGAGTGTCGGTGTCATGTCTTATACGTATTGGACTGCGAAACAGATACTGGTTTATGGAATTTTTGTGCTTCCTAGCTAGCTAGAAGAGTTTTTCTGGAACTTATTGGATTATATAATCATGATTTTTTCTTTTCTTGAGACTAGTGTTTGTTTCTTGAGCTAGGATTGGAATAGTATGAAAAACATGACATGCAACCTTCATCAAAACTCTTGTGTTTTGGTGCAGTTGCGACGGCTTTAACATGCACAGATATAGGAATTGTGACATTTGTGGAATATTCATTTAATGCTACTAAGAAATGAGCTCATTTTGTGAATTATAGGTGGTTGTTCTCATTGAGATCAACGATCTTACTTGGAAGTACGACTTGTTCTCTGTTTCATATGCATGTGTTGTTTCTTGACTTAGGATAAGTGATCGTATCATTCTGACATTATGTAGGAGTAGGACTTTTGTTGAAATTTATTTCACAGTGACAAAGGGAGAGAAAGAGAGGCAAGTTTGATCATTATGATAAGACTTGAATTATATACTAGCAGAATTATAATTTATACGACACTCATATCCTCTCTTGAAATGGAGAGAAATCATGACCATGGAGTTTACGCCTTGAGCATACATGGCAGAAGGCTAAATTTTCATACTATGATGGCATTCACAAAATTCAGCGAGAAAGTTGAAACAATTTGGGGGTTATTCTACACAACTAAAACATAAAAGTATGCATGGTAAACAATAATAACCATAAAATAGCAGTCCATAGTCCGTGACACCTACATTGATATTTTTTTTGATATGTCATTCATTCATGAATATTTATTGATAATCTATTAAAAAATTAGCTCAAAAGAATTGATAGTTGAATAGCTTTTAGAGAGCTACTTTGTTTATATGGGCAATTTTCTGTCAATCGTGACAATGTTGCAAGTTTACACAGACATGGATTTATATAATGACATGACACAGGGTTTGGAATAGAACATTTTTAGGAAGTTTAGGATACGGGTTCCTCACACACACACACACACACACACATAATTATGTGTTAGATCTTTAATAGTATCTATGATTTATACATGTTTTTGGTAGTAACTGTCCCAAAAATTATAGAAAGGATTTATAGTTTTATAGAAAGAATTGTTACTTTATGATATCTCAAATACGTTCACAACCATGATCTATCACTTTGAACCATGTTTTGACTCTCTTTGGAGCCTGGAGAGGGGTGAGGCATCCAAGTGACGAGGTAGTGTCGTGTTGGATACATGTCAATTATGGTTACAGATACATATACAACACTCATGATTATCTGTGCAACATAGACTGTACTTTAGATGATTTTCTTAATTGGGAACTGGCATTTGTTCAGATCTTTATTAAGTTTAAGTTAGCAGTACGAATGTTACAGTTTATTCAATGCTGTGATATTGTTCAAATAAAAGAAGTATGACACCATAGAGTCAAATTTAGAAGGATTCCTTGTCATCAAATATTGTGCAAAGCACAGTTTGCTCATCTTTTGGGTGCAGACACCTGATAAATGCCACATAAGGAAAATAGGCCGGATTATTCCATTTGCTAACCACAGGTTTTGGTGGTACTTTGTCATATTAAAGGTTTGCACTATCTGCCCGTATCATATCATTTTGGGCATTTTTCCATCCGATACTAAACTACTATGGATACTGGTCGATACCGACATTGAGACTCTTTTCCGGTCAATTCAATAAACATAAAATAAGAGTAAGAAATAGAAATATGGGGAAAATGGTATCTTGTTTTCTAATTTTTAATTGCAATTATTTAAAACTTTTGAGTTTCCAGAACGAAGAACTTTGATACTCCGAACCGAAACATTCGAAACCGTTGAAACCATCTATACCGATACTCATTAGAAGAGTCCGATATCTATAGTGTTCTAAAAAAGGTAAAATTGGTGCCTAAGCGTTAGACAGGTAGGGTCCGCTCACATTTCAACCATAATTGGGCAATTGGGCGGCATGCCATTAAAGGCGGAAAAAATCGGCCGCCTAGACGGTCTAGGCGGGTAGGCGGCCACCTAGAAGTTAGTGACTCCTTTAGGCGGCCACCTAGGTGGCTTTGAAATTTTTTTGGGTACAGACCTGAAATTCGATCCGAAATCTGACCCAAAACTCGACCTAAAACCAAATTCTTTTGAATCTCTCTCAATCCCAAATCGAGTAGATGCCTAAAAAACTTTGCCTTAGCAGCAATGGCCAGCCTCCGAAGAGGAGTCTTACTACCGAGCGATCTCTCTGTCCGTGTCGTTGACCTCCGCCACCGGCCATCCTCGACTCCCTCCCTCTCGAGCCTCTCCATGACAGCGACCAAGCAGCCCGAACCCCGAAGAGGTGAAGTTCCTTTTTAGTGAACTTTTTTTTATTTTTCGAGTGAACTTCTTCTTTTACTCTTGTAGAGAGCTTTGTTTTCTTTTGCATAGAAACTTGGGAAGAGAAGTTTGAGACTTTTTGTGTCAAGTGTTAGACATGGAGCTTATATATAAGCAGAAGCCTAAATAATCGCTTTTGAGAATTTTTCTTTTCTTTTTAAGTGGCCTATTTTTAAGCATCTAGTTTATAAGCAACAGACTGTTCGCCATTACAGTTGGTTTGGGAAACCTTCGTTTAATAACAAACAAAAAGTGTACAAAGAAGTCATAAACAGAAAATTTAAGTATAATATTTAATTTGGGTAATGTGACGATGGAGATCGAGTACTGCAGCGACTCCTTTACTATGTTGACGGTTCAACGAGCGAATGAAGGATGCTTTCTTCTCTTCTCTCTCTCTCGAGCTTGTGTGCACGTACGTAGCTCGTTCGGAGGGGTATGGTCTCTCTGAAGTAGAAAAAGTCAGCCTTTGGGACGTCCAAGTTTTCTCTATTTATAGCCATCCTGTTGATGGGCTATAGGTGCCGTATGTCCTTCTGTTTGGTGGCCGCAGGGGGCTCCTTCAACAGAATATGGTTACAACTATGGGCGCATAGTATGGGTTGAGTCCAGGACAAGCTACCACATGAAAGTTTTATTGGGATTTGTTGTTGCTGGAGATCCTGGCGGTTCTTGTCTTCTGTTTGCGTGAGCTTGACACGTTGCCCACATTCAGTTGGAGAGAATCACAACAGAAAGATTTCGTCTCGGAAAACCTTACCAGGTTAGACGCAATGAGTCTGAGATGCATTAGAAACATGGCGTCTGGAACGCATGGGGCCAGAGGCACATGGGACGTGTGAAATCTGGAACACATGGGACCAGAGACGCATTGAACGCATGGAGTCGGGAATGCATAGGACCAGAGTCGCATGTAGCTTATAGAGTCTGGGACGAATGGGGCCAGAGATGCATGAAACGCATGGAGTCTGGAACGCATAAGGCCTCGTACACGAAGCGTTGCACGCATGTCGGAAGTCATTATTAGTCTGACGAGAGCTTCTCGCTTATTGTGCTCACATCTTTCGAGGCGTTAAATTTTTTTTTTTGGTCAGGATTCTCTTTCAGACGTAATCTTGGTGTCAGGCCTTTATGCGGCCACTATTTGGAGGCGCATGGATGTTGTTTTTTCTTGGCCGCATGGTCATCCGACGGCTTGGTTTCTTCTGAGTTGACTGTGGGGCGCATGTTTGTTGAGCGCATGGATCTAAATTTTTCATGCTTCTACAAGACCCCTTTCAAAGTTTTTAAACTGATAAGTTTGGGATCCTTTGAATAAGAAGAATGGAGGAGATGACTTTGGGCCACAGGGATGGTGGGTCGCATATACAAGTCTTTGCTAGGCTGTCAATCTCTATTTAATGCAGGATTTGGCTCGATCCTCGAGGAGATTTCTTGGGACTCTGAGTCAACGGCAGTTTTCGAGGAGATAAATGTGGATCACGCAAATCTAGGCGTCCGATTTATCCTCATAATTGTTTGGTTCATCATCTCGATCTTCTTACGCGCCCAAGGAGCCTATAAATAGGCGGGTTAGGGAGGAGGAGAGAACTTTTGTCTCTCGGCTTTTCCCTCTTTTTGTGAAAGATGCCGAGGGCTACTGTTCATCTTGTCGAGGAGTTCGTTAGGAGCGGCGTCAATCCGTGGCCCCCTGATGCTGGCGTCCTCCTTGGAGGTAAGAGAGGGTATCATGGTGGCAGGGAAACACACACAGAGACATAAGTACACGGCCTCGTAGCGTGGATGGGAAATTATCTAGAACACGCGCAGACCTCGCCCCTACTGAGTTTTGTCGCATAGCTGTGCAGTCATCCGCAATATGTGCGCATAGCCTATCTGTGGCTTGGTCGCATGGATGAGGAATCAGACCATCTGCGGTTTGGCCGCATGGCTGAGAATCTCTCTCGCTCATGCGTGCGGCCCTTGGCTATCTCGAGATGTCCCCTTCTGCGCGTGGCTGTGACTTGGAAGTGGCATGCGGCCGCTGGACATTTTTGCAATCTTTATTTGAGACCGATGTGTGTTCTCCTTGTGCAGGTTTATCACCTTTCGCGGTGCCCAAGATGGAGAATGGAATGATTTCATAGAACCTGTCATTCGAAGAGAATGCCAACCTTATGCGGCGGTTCCTCGTCAAGAACTGATCCAGGAGACAAGGGCGGTTCGCCAAGAACTGATACAGGAGACAAGGATGAACATCCTGCGTCATGTGCGGAGTTGTCCCTGTTTATGCAGTGTGCTAGCTGCGTTTCTCCCTATTATGTGGCTTGCTATCGGCCGAGGGCCTGCGGCGTCGACGACAGGATTTGGATTAATTATCATTTCTGTTTTCGGTCTTCCCGCATGGTTGTAGAGCGCCTGCTCCTGCTCTTCCCTTGCTATCCGTTAGTATGGATTCTTTTCCATATACTGAGGTTTGAACTGTGGAGGGATGATCCATAAAGCATTGAGTTCTGCTGCGGGCTCGACTTGTGTCAGTAGCAACGACAGGAAGGAGGGGCGCCTCTAATGAAAAAAGTTCGCATCAACGAGACTTCATGGAAACCCTTAAAATAGGTTTCCATCATATGTACTTATGACCTTGAATACTAATGAAAAACCCTTGAATGTAATGGATTTCCATCGTATATGCACTCATGACCTTGAATATTAATCAATAAAGTTTCTCATTTTTCAGAATTTCTTCTTTTGTTTTTGTCACATTATATGTTGTGGACTTTGGGTATTGTACTAGAGGTAATATGGACGTAGCACAACACCGTAGTCTTTCACGGACATCCTACTAGGAAATCTTTGGTGGACCTATTACTTCTTGCTCACTTGAGTGCAAGTAATAGATTCGAAATAAGCCTTGTCAGAGGTGATATGGACGTGGCAAATTTTGTGGACTTAACACCGCTGGCGTACTTAGAGTTAAGTACGGGTGCTAAGTTTAGACGGCGATCGATATCAGAGGTAATATGGACGTGATAATCGATAGTCAAGTAGGGAGGTTTGTTCAGAGGTAAGAAGGACATGACAAATCCTACTGGGGAGGACGTGAGGACGATAACTCAGAGGCAATGCGGACGTGAGCTAATCGATAGTCATACCGAGAGGTTAGGTACGATCATGGTATTTTTGTGGAAGGAAAAGAAAATGAGCCAGAGGTAATATGGACGTGGCTGTTTTCTTTGGATGGGGAACATGGACAGCTCATAGTTCAGAGATAATATGGACGTGAACTGTTTGCTTCTATTGAGAACATTCCACTGGAGGATCTCTAGTAGACCTATTACTTCTTGTGCACGAGAATGCAAGTAATAAGTTCGAGACGAAACTCTATCAGAGGTAATATGAACGTGATAGGTTTTGTGGATCCATTACTTCTTGGGCACCTGAGTGCAAGTAATAGGTTTGAGACAAGCCCTGCCAGAGGTAATATGGACGTGGCAGGTTTTGTGGACTTAACACTGCTGGCGTACTTAGAATTAAGTACGGGTGATAAGTTAAGATAACCGATATCAGAGGTAAATGTGGACGTGATAATCGATAGCCAAACCAGGAAGGTTTGCTCAGAGGTAATATGGAGATGGCAAACTCGACCGGGGAGAAATGTTATGGCAGTAGTTCAGAGGTAATATGGACGTGAACCAATGTCCGAAAAACTCACCGAGGGGTGGTTTGCTGAGTGTGGTCTACCCGAGAATATAGATAGATCTGAGGGTTACTCCACTGGAAGATTGTTAGGCCGATAGCTCAGAGGTAATATGGACATGGCTAGCGTCTAACGAGATTGGTTTTTGAGTGGTCCCTGCGTGAGTTTGCAGATGGACCCGAGACTGCTCCACTGGGGCGCTTTTGAGGATCCATTATCCGTTGTGTATCCAGGACTCCTGAATACCGATAATGGTTGGTTGAGGAAGGATAATGTTGTGCCTAGGCACTCGCTGGGGATGGACAATAAAAAGTAGGAACCATGTACATCTTTGTTGTTCTGCTGGGTAGAGAGAAGTATACGCCTAGCCTTAGACATAGTATTTTTTTAGGAACTTGCCGTTGATGGGCATTATGAGCAAGTCGTCATTGGATTTTGCTAGTCGGTAGGCGCTGTTGGAGAATACAGATTCTACGACGAATGTGCTTTCCCATTTGGGTGGAACTTGTCGGCCGTCTTGTGGTTCATAACCATCGGCCTTCTTACTGTCAAGACGAGGTCACCCACTTGGTAGGTCCTCTTCTTAACCCGTTTGTTGAAGGCTCCTGAGAGGCGCGCTTGGTAAAGCTCAATGCGCTGTTGAGCTAAGAGGCGTTTCTCGTCGAGTGCTTCTAACTCTTGTAGCCGTCGGCGGTGATTGTCGTTGACGGTTAGCCGGTTGGAGAGAGCTACTCGGAGCGAGGGAATTTGGATCTTGAGTGGGAGGACCGCTTCGCTCCCGTAGACCAAAGAGAATGATGTGCTACCAGTTGGCGTCCGGACCGTTGTTCGATAAGTCCAGAGATATTCACCCAACTTCTCATTCCAGTCACTCTTATTGGATGACACGAACTTTTTGAGTAGCTTTATGATGGTCTTATTGAATGCTTCCGTTAGACCATTTGCTGCTCGGTTGTAGGCTGTTGAGGCTATGTTCTGAATTCGATTTTTGTCGCAAAATTGGTAAAAAATGTGACTTGCAAATTATGGACCATTGTCGTGGATGATCCTCCGTGGCTAGCCGAAGCGGTATATGCCGTGATGCTTGACAAAGTTGATCATGTTTGATGTTTTGAATTCAGCGAGTGGTACGACTTTCGCCCACTTGGAGAAGTAGTCGGTAATAGCGAGGATAAACCGATGTCCCTTCAACGAAGGTGAACTAATCGGTCCGATAATGTCCATTCCCTAGGCTTCGAACGGCCAAGACGCAACGATTGGGTGTAGGACCTTCGAGGGTTGATGGATGAAGTCAGCGTGGATTTGGCACGATTGACACTTCCTTGTGTAGTTGACAGCATCCGCGACCATTGTCGGCCAATAGTTACCCATTCTCCGGAGACGGTCCTGTAGTTTGGGTCCGGGCTGATGGGCACCGCAAACCCTGTCGTGAGCCTTGCGGAGAGCCTGCTTCGCTTCTGCATTCGATAGGCATTGTAGCAGAAGGCCGTCGTAGGAACGGCGATACAACATTTTGATAGCCGTATCGTAATAGAACCGGAGGGAACGTCTTCTGATGAAAGTGGCTTCCTTTGGATTCTCGGAAAGAATTCCATAGACTGCGTAGTCGATGAATAGGAGTCTCCAATCTTAGGAGTCGGTGCTTGCCTCTACTGAGTAGCTCAGGCACAGACATAGGCTGTTCTTCGGATAGACAAGCTTTTGACCGACCAAGGTGATCAATTCATGAGTATTGACTGGAACAGCTAAAGAGGCTGCGAGGCCAGCCAGGACGTCAGCCTCGATAATTTGCAGTCGAGGGACGTGCTCTATGAAGAATCCCTCGAAGGTGGAGAGATAATGTCGAGCGCGGCTTAGTAGTAGGGAATCAAGTCTTCATTCCCGACTTCGTACTCGCCTCGGACTTTGATTGACTATCAATTTGGAGTCGCCGTAGGCCTCTAAGTAGTCAACTTCCACTTGTTTAGCGAGTTGGAGCCCAATGACGAGGGCATTGTACTCTACCACATTGTTGGAGCATGGCTATATGAGAGAGTAAGCGCGGTTGATGACCAGATCGTGTGGGGAGATCAGTACTATCCCGACGCCACTCGACTATGGTCGCATGCCAAACGAAGGTTAAACTTGTCATTTGGAGACTCTTCCCAGACCCATGCATCTTGGCCGCCATTTGGAGCCATTCTAACATTAGTAATATTATGTTGTATCCAACGGCCAATCGGTAATGTCTCGTGTCCCATGCATCCTCTCAGATTAGGCTACTAACTTTCTCCTCCCGGCCCAATGGTAGCGAATATTTTTTAGCCCATTCGCTCTACTAGACTATTATGGCCTAGCCACGGATTAAACCAGATATGCGTATCAGCTCTGTTGTCAATTTGCCGGATAATTAGTGGCTTAATTTTACTTCTATAAGACAATAGTTTTATATGTAACCGAGACATTGTTATCTGGAGCCTGCACCCAAAAATTCGACTTCTTCGAATACCGATTATGCATCCATACAACCTATAATGATTTTCCTTCCTGGAAATTCCAAGTAAGTCTTAGTCCCGCAGCGTCCCGAAGGGTGAATAGCGATCTAAGTCCTATCCCCTCCTTCCTTTTTCAGAAGACAAAGATCTTTTCAAGTAATCAAATGTATTCCTTCTCTCCAAATAAAGTTAGCACAACACGTGGACTTTTCGGATAGTGGTCGCTTGGAGCAAAATGGTTTGAATCCAGAATAGCGCGATGGCTTGTACAACCGATCGCACTAGTTCGATTCGTCCTCCAAACGACAATGTTTGGGCTTGCCACCCCTCTATTCTTTTTTGAACGTAGTCCATTACAGTCTGACATTCCTGTACACGGGCATATTTCACCGACAACGTCCATCAGGTAGGTGAAATATTCCATAACTAAAGTAAATAAGGCGAAAGGGAGACACCCTGCCGAAGGCAACGATTACTTTCGAAGAATCCATACGGCTGCCATTTGATAAGGATAGAAAATGTTGGAGTAGTTATACACTCCCGAATTCTATCCACCCACATAGCCAATATAAGGCAATAGACAAATCCCCTATTCATCATTTCATACGCTTTTCGGAGATCCAATTTGATACATGCCTTGTTTCCACCAGTTTTATTGAAATTTTGAACCATCTTATGAGCCAACAAACTATTTTCTGCTATCGATCTCCCTTTAACAAAGACTGCCTGATTAGGAGATATGAGACCCTGTATAAGCTTCTGCATCCTGCGACACATAACTAAAGTACTGATCTTGTAAAGGAAATTGCAACAAGCCATCGACCTATAGTCAGACAAGGTTACCGTCCCTTTTTTTTCGGGATGAGAGTAAGGAAGGTGTGGTTAACCTCACGAAGCAGTCGTCCATTGGTAAACAAAATCCTGAACAATAGCTAGGATCGGAAATTTTAGTATATCCCAATGAGTTGCATAAAATTTGCTGTTGGAGCCATCCGGGCCTGGAGCCTTATTAGGATTAACCGTCTTCACCACCTGCTCTATCTCATCCAAGGACACCGGGGCTAGGAGCAATCTGTGTCATAAGCCTTCCTCAAGTCCAGTTTGAGACCAGCTTTATTACCTCCTGGCTTGTTGAAGTCGCGATATATATATATATATATATATATATATATATATATATATATATATATATAACCTTTTCTCTATATAAAAAAAAGTAGAACCTTTCCGCTATAACAATTTTTTGCCCAGTATTCCCGTTTATATGGAGGTGGTGCAGGAGGCCTAGCGTAAGAATGCCCAAGGAAATGAACAGTTCAAGATCGTACAACGGCTTAAAAATATCAAGTGGTCCCTGAAACTCTGGAGTCATAGGCTGCCTAAACCGGAGCTTGCTATTCATGAGCAGGCTCTTCGATAGATCCAAGATCAGGTTGACAGGGTGAGAGTGTGCATATCTACTCCAACAACTCAGTTCTGATTAAAGGACAACCGCATGGCTTCATTGGTAGCAACAAAGGCTTACGTCAAGGGGATCCGCTTTTCCCGTACTTGTTCACTCTGGTTATGGATGTGGCGGTCCATGAAAAAGTGATTGTTCCGCTTTGCAAGAAGGTCCACCACATGTATCTCATCTTATCTATGCGGACGATCTGCTGGTATTCATGGCTCCCTCGAGGAGAGGGATTGAGAGCTTGACGGCAATTATGCAGCAGTTCGAGGAATTCACGGGCCTGCAACTCAATAAAGATACTATGGTGTACTTCAATCGACACTGTCAAGATAAGGAGGAGCGAGCCATGTTCCTTGGGGTGGAACTGGGAGAACTCCCAGTGAAATACTTGGGGGTTCCATTATCTATAAACTACGTTAGGGAGGCGGAATGCCAGAGTTTGGTGGTTTATGCGCAACGGAGGCTTGAAGGGTGACACGGTCAGAGTTTTATCTTTTGGTGGTCGCGTAGAGTTGGTGCGTTCCGTCATCTATGCTATCGCAATGTTTTGGCTCCAAACAATCATGCTTCCCTCGGCGACCATCCGACGGATAGAGACAATGTGCACTAATTTTATCTGGCGATGAATAATTCATGCCATTGGGTGGGAGACCCTGTACAGGCCCTGCATGGAGGGAGGAGTGGGTCTCCGGTCCCTACGGGTGTTACGTGATGTAGCGGGTCTCAAGCAGACATGGAAACTCATAGCACATGACTCGTTATGGGTAGCCTGGATGAAGGGACGTTACATGAAGGGCCAGTCCTTCTGGGGTTTAGTAGCAAACAACAATGACTCTGTCACTTGGAAGAACATATTGATGCATCGGGATAGGTTGAAGGGTCTCATAACTAGAGTCATGAAGGACGGGGAGACCATGGATCTGTGGTTGGACCCGTGGATTGCGCATCGAAGCTTGGCTGATAGGGGAGGATGGCACACGTTTGCTATGGAGGGGAGGCAGCCTCGTGTTAGGGCCATTCTTCATAATGGGGTCTGGAATCCGTACCTATATGGAACCACGCGACATTTTGAGGAGATGATCAGGCGGGTGCAGATAGTTCCTGACCAGGCCGCTGATAGTTGGGTCTGGGAGAAGACCGGGAACCAGCGGTTCCCCCATGCGGAGGTATATGATGCAGTTCGGGCTGTTCATCCGCGGATGGAGTTAGCCCCATTTGTTTGGACTAAAGGAGTTGCAACAAAAATACAACTCTATATGATGTACAAAATGAGCTTGGAGAGGCTGCTTACACTGGACATGCTTCATCGCTTTGGAGTGCAGATAGGGACACAGGCTTGTATTCTATGCCAACAAGCAAATGAATCGGTGGGTCATCTGTTCTTTACATGCTCGACCACGACTCTACTTTGCAGTACCAATGTGAGCAGCTTAATATGGAGTACAGGGGGCCGCGTGAATGGAAGGAGGTGGTGGGAGATATCATAGCAGCGAATAGAAGGGGAGCCCAGTGGTTCAGAGAAGCAATGATTCGGTTGACTGCGGCAGTCTGGCACATATGGAGGGAAAGGAATAAAAGAGTCTTTGAGCAACTTGTCACACCTATTATTGAGATTAGACACAACATAGAGTATGATGTACTGAGTTATGGGGCATACAAATGCCACAGTGTGATGGGGTTGTAATTTGAACCTTGACTGCGGCAGTCTGGCACATATGGAGGGAAAGGAATAAAAGAGTCTTTGAGCAACTTGTCACACCTATTATTGAGATTAGACACAACATAGAGTATGATGTACTGAGTTATGAGGCATACAAATGCCACAGTGTGATGGGGTTGTAATTTGAACCTTCATTATATATATATATATATATATATATATATATATATATAAGAGGATAAAGGACTATTCTGTTTGTGTGTTGCTTTTCAGGTTTTCCACCATTTGTTTCTATATGTTCCTAGGCTGTGCACTGGTAATAAATTGCAACTATCTTGGGGACACTCTTTAGAGTTTCTAAAATGTTCAACTATCTTGTATGAAATTTTCAGGCAATGCTCACGTCCTCATTCTCAACATCAGGTACTAGTTTTTCCATACTGCACCAAGTCCCAGAGGGTCATGTTGGTTGTTATTGGAGGGGTGGGGCGCTTTTGAAGGTAATCACTGATCCAGGTATGCAATACAATTATCTAAGTTCATCCTTGAATTTACATTACACATAAAATTGCCTTATTATTTTCTTGTTTACTAGGTTTTCATTTCAAGTTGCCTTTGATAACCCAGTTTGAGCCAATTCAAGTGACTCTTCAGACTGATCTGGTAAATCATGATTCATAATGATAATATTTTCTTTAGATCTTAATCAGAACAATGTCTCATTGTTAAATACCACTACAGTATGTGCTTTTTCCACTTTAAGCCATACCTTTTTTACATAATTCTACGTGTTTTTTATTTTTGGTCATCAGGTAAGGGATATTCCATGTGGTACTAAAGGTGGAGTAATGATCAGCTTTGATAAAATCGAGGTATGCAATCAATGTGGCTGTGTTTCTTTTGACCTATTGGTCATGGTTGTCTTGTATTCAATAGAATACTGTCTGCAATGAGTTCTTTTAGGGACTGTATTTTTGGTTCATAATTTAATTATTTGAATAGGTTGTAAATCGCCTTCGTAAGGAGTTTGTGTATGAGACACTACTAAACTACGGGGTAAACTATGACAAGACATGGATATATGATAAGATACACCACGAGATAAATCAATTCTGCAGTGCTCATACTATGCAACAAGTTTACATCGACATGTTTGATCAGGTGAGTGCTTCTCATGCTTCATTTATGGCCATAATTAAGAAGTCGCCTTAAAACTTTTATCCTTGATTGCTTCATTTATTCTGGGTTTCTTGATGCCGATGTCACAAAAGATTACATTGTTTGCTTGCTTCATTTATTATGGTTTTTCTTGATGCTGACGTCACCTCTTCAGATTGATGATAAAATGAAAGAAGCTATTCAAAGTGATTGCACACGCTATGCACCGGGGATTGAGATTATCAATGTTCGTGTCACGAAACCAAACATCCCAAATAGCATCAAGAGAAATTTTGAACAAATGGAGGAGGAACGGACAAAAGTATATCTTCTCATTTGTATTCTTTGGATATTGATACAATTTTCCAATACTTGAGCCATTTTTAATGCTCCACCACATGTTTGAGCTTGTTGGGTGGCATTCATACCCAACTGATAAAAGCTGGATATGCTGTTAATGTGGATGTCAATTTTTTGTTTTGTTTTAGGCTTTGATTGCTATTGAGAGGCAGAAGGTAGCAGAGAAGGAAGCGGAGACCAAGAAGAAGATAGCAATGTCAGAAGCAGAGAAGAATTCTCAGGTGAGCAGGATTGTCATGGAACAGAAGCTGATGGAAAAGGACAGCTCCAAGAGGCAGGAGCAGATTGAGAACGAAATGTACTTGGCAAGGGAGAAGAGCCAGGCAGATGCTAACTATTACAGGTAGATGACTCGCCCTTCTCTTATTAAATTAAAAACAGCTGCCGACTATTGTTTTTCTTTATGAATGTTTCGTCTGTGCATTTTTTTAGGGTGCTGAAGGAAGCCGAAGCCAATAGTCTAAAGCTTACACCTGAATTCCTTGAGCTGAAATTCATTGAAAGCATTGCAAGTAATTCAAAAATTTTCTTTGGAGACAAGGTAATCAGTCTTATCCTGAACACTTGCATAGTTTATGATTCCTACCGTATTTAGACAATGACAGCCTAATCCCGGGTTGAAAACTTTATGCAGGTCCCCAACATGATACTTGACCAGAGACTGCTCGGCAATCTCCTCCATGGCACTGCTGAGAGAGATCAACAGCTAGAGATGTAGCTACAGGCTGTTCAACTTTTATTTCCAAAAGACCCAAATCGTGCAGTTTCCATGTAGTCAATATTAATTTTGCAAAATAAAGAGAAGCGAAGAGCTTCTGTTTTGCTTTGAGCAATTGTAGAAGTTCACAGGCAAATCGACTGTGCTGACTATATGTACATTTTAGATGTTGAAATACACAGCTTAACTTACAAAGGGATCTTCGTTTTTGGACTATGACCACCCTATATCGTAAATCCATACATTCCTTTTTGCCCATTATTTGTCTCGTTTGCCATTAAGTAGTAGCATGAAGATATTAACAAAGGATAAGTCTTTAAAAGTTTCTTCCTACTAAAATCTTGAACCTTTGTTTTTCACAGATTTATTTGTTAATTAGGCCTATCAACGAGGTTAATCCAAAAATCCAGGTTCAGCTGTAAAGAGTATCCAATGAAATTTTGCTATGTTGACTTTTAGAAGTTGCTTATCTCTACAAGCGGCATATAAACATCACGCTGACCTTGGTAGCTTTGTTTTTCTCCCCAAAGATGTGTGGCATATATTCATCTAATTAGACGATGTACCTAATTCTTGCTTCATCTGGATTGGTTGGCACCAGAACTTGCTAATTCTTGAAAAGTATTTAGAGAAAATTTGAGTTGTACACTACTTTATTTACTATATTTTAAGGTGTACCCTATTGCATTACAATAATATATAACATCTTCCACTTCTGACGGAAATCATCCATTAGTAACAGACAACTCCTTTGACCCACACTTTGAGAGCAAAATATCCTCACTCGTTCTTTTTAACAGCAGATTTTTTTCAAAGCAATAAATATTCTTTTTTTAATTCCTAAACTGCCCCTTCCTTCTTCCCTACACAACACCAAATCCTGTTCTCTTCTATTTTCGATATCGGCTAACCTAACCCCCCAATATCTCTTTCATTTTCACATTCGAAGCTTTACTGAGCTCCCATGGCGGACTCTGCAATCCAGGTAATATAAAATTGGTTTGAGGTTTTTCCTTGAATGTATGGAAGTTTTTGCTTATGTGGTTTGTCCCTCTCAATTCGCGACATTTTCTCTTTTGATTAGGAGAAATGTCAAATATGCTCGAAGAACTCCCACCTTGCAGATGAGTGTTCTTTTTTTAGCTCACTTTGCAAGATCAGAAACTGCAAGGGGATTAGGTATCTTTCGAGTCAAATACTAAGACAAATTCCGGGAGAAAATTTCTGAAGTGCCCCCTCTGCTCGGATTTTCAATGGCTGGATGTTGCTGTTTTGGGTTCAAGCTTTGGAAGTTCATTTTCAACAATTCAAAGGGAAGGTTGTTTCACATGTGATGACTTAGGTCATTAGAAGAAACAATGTCCTTAGGAAGAAACCACTTGTCCTACTCCAAATTGTGGAGGAAAGAGATTTATCTTGAGATGTCAAAGATGAGTCACATCAAGGGAAAAAGATTCTTACAATGCTTGAAATGCAACAATACATTCCAATGGTTGAATAAGGCTACCGTTAGTGACAATAACAAAGTCCGAAATTTCTGTTCAAATTGTAGTGAACACAAATTTAGACCAGTTGTGTAAAATATTTGAGAAATGATTGGCTATGTAAACTTGAAATCCTGAAATCATGTACTTGATCAACTATATGAATGCAACAATGTTTTGATGAAAACCGATCATTATTGCTCAATATTACTTTGTCATAAATCGATTGTGTAATTGAACCAACTACTATGAATCCAATAAGGTTGCTATATAATTGAACCAACTGCTTGCTATTTTAGATGCTAGGATAGAACCATATCTCAAATGCTAGTAAAGCACCATAGAAAGCAAGTTGCTGCTTGATATCTATGAAGAGTAAGCAAAGAGTATACTGAAAGCAAGCAAGCAAAACAGAACTATACTGAATGGTAGCATAGACAAAGAAAGCAAGCTGAAGAATTCATTGAACTTTCACCATAGAAAGCAAGCTGAAGAATATGATTAGTTAGCACCTTAGAAAGAAAGCTGCTGCTTGCATTCATTGAACTTTCATTACAGTTAAGCCAAAAAAAAAAATATGATTAGTTAGCGCAGACAAAGAAAGCAAGTTGAAGAAATAGTATACTGAATTGGTTGAGCCCCCTTGGTGGTAGACATGCTGCAATGTCATCAGCCCTATCAGGTCTTGTTGGCCAGGTGATGTTGTATCCATTCACTCCCTGACTTGAAGGAAAGAGTGGATAAATACTGTGTTGAAGGTCTTGGAGGCATGTAAATTGCACCTCCCACAAATCCTCTGCTTCTTGGCAGGTCTTGGCACCTCATTAGCCTCCTTCTTCCTCTTAACACCCTTTGGTCTTCCAGGTAGCCTATGTCTACTAGGTAGACCAACCTCATATGCTGGCTGCAACATATAGAACACAAATAGGTGTTAGTGTAGTGATATTTTTGCTGCAATATATAGAACACAAATAGGTGTTTAAGAACTTACTTGATCCTATGAGCTTTGTTGAGGCAATGGAGCAATCTTTCCAGCATAAGCCTTCTTGTAGGTATTGTATATTTTGACGGATTTGGTCCGTCACATGGTCCGTAAAAAATAAACTGTAGTTCACTGTAAACGACGATTTTCTACCGTCGATAAGCATGTGGATTAAACGACGAATTTGGTCTGTCAAACCATAAACAACTGGCTTGATCCGTCAATTAACCTGCTAAATTAATTCTGCATAACTGTCCACTCTTGACCTTAGAAGCCAGAAGCGGGAGCGGGGACGGAAGCGGGGGCAGGGAAGCGCGACTACTTAGAAGATTCTAAATTTGGGAGCGTGATGGGAGCGTGCGCTAATAAATATTTAATGTTTATTAATTATTGTTATCAAAACTTATAAATATCTTAAAATTTATTAGAATTTATAAAGTTCAGTTCAAAGTTACAGAGAGATCTTTCGCATGTTAATTTTTTATGACGTCAAAGTAAGAAATCTTTAGTTTCTTGGTATAAATGTGTATTGAAAATATTCAATTTTTCTCACAAAATTTATGTCATCTTCTAAAATTATGGTCATATTATGGGAAGTAATCATGTCGTTGGAGAAACGAGCTTCCGTCCGGAGAAACGAAGCTCCCGTCATCGAAAAAACGAGCTCCAAACGAGCTCCCAAGTAAGAAACGCCAAATCGAAGGTTCTTACTGAGATTCGTTGACCTCCTAGGAGTTTCTGGCTTCTAAGCTCTTGACAGACAATATCCGTCAAATTTCGGTAAAATATTCACCATTACTATTTTTAATTAATTAAACCTGTTTTCAGTAAACAAGTACGCACTTATTCAATCTAAAGTAATTTAAGAAACTTAATTGAAAATGCATACACAAGTCAAAATGAATATATCCCATTCAAGAATCTCAGTTGATATCACTAATTAGTCATTGTCTTTGTAGTATCCAAGTACTTGCAATTGTTCTCACACATAACATCCAAACCGAAAAAATAATAGAATTTCAAAATACATACGGAGTTTACTCTAAAAAGTAAAGGAAAACACTAATATTCAAATCCTAATAAACTAAAGAGACTCTTTTGGCCAATTGATCAAATCACCGAGCATAATGTCTTCAAATTTTCCATCTCCTTCAAACAAATATGCATTGCGGTCAAAGATTTCATCGACGATGATACTATAAACATCTTCCTTTAGCGGTGTATCAGAATTAAAGCGTCCAAAAGCAAAATATTTTCTTTTGAAGTCCTTTAGAAAACATGTATTTGGCAAGTTAGATTGTTCAGGTACCTACAGCCATTGAAACACAAAGATAAAATAACATTAACTATTGCAATATACATAGAAGGATGCAATTCTTTATTACTTAGCAAATGAGCATCATTCAACCATTTCTCCAACCCGATTGACAGAAAATATCAACAATAAGATAAGGGCAAACTATTTAAAGAGCAGCCTACAAATTGGACAAACAAGAAACTCCTCCACAGTTACATCCTTTGGAAAGTATTAGCTGAATCAACAGAAAACGGGGACATATATGTGTATGCTATATAGAACTCCTAGAAAGGATCTTTTTCCACTTGACAGTTATTTCTCTCTCTTTCAAATTTTAGTGCCCCTCTTCAGTGGATTTTGTTGATATGGTATGTTGGGTGTCATATTTAAGTATAGTATAAGCACATGAGAATATCCTGAGGACATATTTGGGATGCCAAAATATGTCACAGGATATTCCATTATGAGATTATTGTCATAATGATTGAGATCATTGTATTAATGACTGTAAGGCTATATAATGCCAATGAGACAATCAATAAAATCATCAACTAATTTCAACATGGTATCAGAGCCAACTTTCCACAAACCCTAGCCGTCACCAAGCTTCCACAAACATACAGAAGGATTTCCTAGATCTCCTCCACCGAACTCTTCCACGCCCCCCCTTCTTCCCTTCTCCGCCCTTCGCAGGCCGCCCTTCGCTGTTGCTGCCCCGTCCCGCTACTGCTGCGGCTACTACTGCTGCTGCGGCTGCTGTGACTGCTGCTGCTGCTGCTGCGACGACGGCTGTGACATGCGTGCTGCCGCCTCCTCCGCACCAGCACGAGACAGCGCCTAATAGGGATGCCTAGATCTGAAAAAATGGGGGACATGTTCGGATCTAGGAGCGGACGACGAGGACGAGCGTGAGTCGTGGAGCGGACGTGACGTGATTGGATAGACCACGCATCGATGGAGGAGATCATCAAGAAGTTAGATTCTGCAGAGGTGGCGACGTTGATGAAGTTGTTGACGATGTCGGCTGGTGAGAACACGACACGAACGTTGCCGGAGTTGAAGCTTCCCTCCATCGATCTGAAATTAGATGGACCAGCCACCTATCTGAGTTGGTCACGGCGGGTGAGAAGAACCCTCGCAGGAAAAAAACATGGAGGGGTTCCTGACGGGCGAGACGACAGAGCCGGACGAGGGCTCAACAGGACGCGATGAGTGGAAGTCCACTCATATGGTGATCTACATCTGGCTTCTCAACTCCTTAGTCCAGTCTATTGCCGCCACAGTAGACGATATTGAGATGGTGAAAGATGTGTGGGAGAAGTTGAGAAGGACCTATGATGGTGTGGGGAACAACTTACGGGTCTTCCAGATAAAGTGGGAGATTGATGACACCGTACAGGGAGAGAAGACGGTGCAGGAGTATGCCACGGAGTTGGAGCGTCTGTGGTTGGATTATGATCACTCCTCAGATCGGGCGAGCTGCGAGGACCCTAAGTGTAAGGAGAGACAGGTGTGTCTGCAGGAGAGGACGATGAAGTTCCTCAAAGGGCTGACTGCAGCTTTCGCACAGAGGACGGCCCTACTTCTAGCCCAATCAAAGATCCCTAGCCTTGAGGAGGCTATCTCAGCCATGATCCAGGAGAAGACACGCACCAGGCTGCAAGCCGGGACAGGTGGTCCCCCCGAAGCAAAGTCAGCACTAGCGATCACCAGCTCAGGTAACACAGGATCTAAGGGAGAGCCCTGGCAGCATAACCGGCAGTGCTACAACTGTGGGGAGATGGGTCATCATCGGTATGCTTGTACTAAACCACCTAGGGAGGGAGATTCAGGTGGTGGACGAGGACCGTTCGGCGGACGAGGATATAATGGAGGACGTGGTCGTGGTCGAGGGGGTAGACGAGGCGGCCGAGGAGGTTATCGGGCAAACCTCCTGATATCAGAAGGGAACGGAGAAGCTGATGGCATCTTTACTGTAGAGGACCAGGCACTGGAAGACATGAGGAGTAGAACAGAGGAGGCGTCCACCTCAGGTGGTGGACGAGGACCGTTCGGCGGACGAGGATATAATGGAGGACGTGGTCGTGGTCGAGGGGGTAAACGAGGCGGCCAGGAGGTTATCGGGCGAACCTTCTGATATCAGAAGGGAACGGAGAAGCTGATGGCACCTTTACTGTGGAGGACCAGGCACTGGGAGACATGAGGAGTAGAACAGAGGAGACGTCCACCTCATTTTTTGTTAGGGGCAACGCTGCCATGTATGCCCATCCATCAGAAGGTACTGACGAATCACTTGCCCTTGCGTCTATCTCTTTCCTTAAATCATCAGACTGGATTATCGACTCGGGAGCATCTCGGCATGTGACGGGAAATGCTAGTGAGTTTTCTTCCTACACTCACCTAGCATCAGCAGACAGCATTCAGACAGCTGATGGCACTTTCCAGCCAGTGGTGACCTTCCAGGAGAAAGGGACAGGACGAAGACTTGGGACTGGCACTTGGCATGAGGGACTGTGGTACCTAGATCGAGAAGGACTGGACTCAGCATTGGTATCTATGGCAGAGAAGGCTGGCATAAAAGGACTGCAGCAGAGGACTGAGGATACCTTGATACTCCATCATCGGAGGATGGGACATTCTTCCCTTGATACTCTAAGTAAGCTGTATCCAGAGATTTATGCAAAAACAAATAAAGAGAAATTAGTATGTGATGCGTGCGAGTTAGAAAAACTTACTAGGAGCTCATATGTTGGCACGGGTCATAGGAGCACTTTTGCTTTTGAGGTAGTACATTCTGATGTCTGGGGTCCATGTGCTACTAACACTATAAATGGTTATAAGTACTTTGTTTCTTTCATTGAGTGTGCCTCTCGTGTTACCTGGTTATATTTGATAAAAAATAAGAATGATGTACCTGCTTGTTTTTGGGATTTTCATAAGTATGTCCAGACTCAGTACAAAGCAGTTGTGAAGGTACTGAGGTCTGACAATGGAACGGAGTATACCAACAGGACGCTTGCAGAATACTTGTCAGCACACGGAATATAGCATCAGACCACCTGTGCATACACACAAGCACAAAATAGAGTTGCAGAAAGGAAAATAGACACCTTTTGGAGGTCACAAGAAGTATGATGATCGACATGAATGTTCCACAGAGTCTGTGGGGGCATGCAGTGTTGACAGCAGCTCAACTCATCAACAGGATGCCCTCGAAGGTCCTCGGATGGAAGTCTCCATGTGAGGTATTGCAAGGCAATAATAGTGGGATACTCCCACTGAAGGTGTTTGGGTGTGTGTGTTTTGTGAAGGACAATATGCCATCAGTTGGGAAACTTGACCCTAGAGCGGTCAAATGCATCTTCGTAGGCTACTCGGCGACCCAGAAGGGGTATGTGTGCTGGAATCCAGTAGAGAAGAAGAAGTTTGTCAGTATGGATGTCCACTTTCGGGAGCATGAGCCATACTACCACCAGGACGGAACTTCACACAACACGCCTAATACTGCCAGTATTAGGCGAGAGGGGGAGATGAAGAACTTGGTGGTAACCGATTTAGAAGTTTGGCATGGAGGCACGGAGAAGGGACAAGAAGGTGAAGATGTTAGGCCTACGGCTCAGGGAGAGTTACTTACCTACAGCAGGAGAGAGAAGCAAACTGCAGGACCAGTACCGACAGTGCCAGTGCCAAGTCCCTTGCCTGCGTTCGTCCCAACTCCTGAGGCACCGACACCAACCCCCCTTCAGGTGATACCCCCACCTTCACAAGATATCATTCCTCCTACTTCTACTCCTCCCACACCACTATCTGTATGGAGGACCACTGCAGCAATGCAGAAAATCCTCCAAACAGATATGGTTGGGATATTGCTCAGTTTGTTTCTTATGACCATATTCCTTCTTCTCATGGAGCATTTATAGCATCTTTGGATAGTATTACTGTACCTAACAATTGGCAGGTTGCCAAGAACGATCCAAAGTGGAAAGCGGCAATGTACGAGGAGTTGGGAGCTATGGAGAAAAACCACACTTGGGAGCTTGTGAGACTGTCAGAGGGAAAGAAAGCAGTTGGATGCAAGTGGGTCTTTACCGTAAAGCAGAATCCAGATGGACAGGTTGAGCGCTACAAAGCTCGACTAGTAGCCAAAGGATACAGTCAGACGTACGACATCGACTATGACGAGACCTTTGCACCAGTTGTAAAGATGAGCACTGTCAGGACTCTGATTTCTCTGGCAGCGAATGGTGGATGGAAGCTACACCAACTGGATGTGAAGAATGCATTTCTTTACAGAGATCTAGTGGAGGAGGTGTACATGGAGATACCACCAGGATTTGGCACCAATCAGACAGTAGGCAAGGTCTGCAGGTTGAAGAAGTCCCTCTATGGACTGAAGCAGTCTCCTCGAGCGTGGTTTGACAGATTCAGAAGGGCGATGATAGGGATGGGATATCAGCAGATCAATGCTGACCATACTGTGTTCTTCCGTTGGAGTGGAGGCCACATCACCATGCTTGCGGTGTATGTGGACGATATGATTATCACAGGAGATGATGAGCAGGAGATCGCCCAACTCAAAGGAAAGCTTGGCAAGGAATTCGAGGTGAAGGATCTCGGCCTTCTTCGGTACTTCCTTGGGATTGAGATTGCTCGAGAAGCAGAGGGGATTGTTCTCTCTCAAAGGAAGTATGCACTGGACCTTCTCACAGAAACTGGGATGTTGGGGTGCAAACCTGCAGCGACACCAATAGATCAGAGGTTCAAGATTGATGCTGAGGCTGGAGAACCAGTTGATCGGGACAGATACCAGAGACTGGTTGGCAAGTTGATCTATTTGAGCTACACACGTCCTGATATCTGCTTTGCAGTAAGTTTGGTGAGCCGCTACATGCATGACCCACGGAAGGGTCATATGGATGCAGTGTACCAGATTCTGAGGTACTTGAAAGGTGCTTCCGGGAAGGGACTAATATTCAGGAAGAACAATCATGTGAGCATCGAGGGCTACTGTGATTCTGACTAGGCTAGTTGTGCTGATGATAGGAGGTCTACCTCGGGATATTGCATATTTGTAGGAGGTAACTTGGTCTCTTGGAGGAGTAAGAAGCAGTCTGTGGTGGCCAGATCGACAGCTGAAGAAGAGTACAGAGCTATGGCCTTGGGAGTTGCAGAGATGCTATGGTTGAAGAATATGCTGGTGGAGCTGAAGCTGGATCAAGGAGCCAAGATGAAGCTGTGGTGTGACAATCAGTCAGCTATTAGTCTCGCCAACAATCCAGTACAGCATGACAGGACCAAACACATCGAGATTGATAGATTCTTCATCAAAGAGAAGTTAGATAGTGGATTACTGGAGCTTGGCCATGTTCCAACCAGGGATCAAGTAGCAGATGGACTAACCAAGGGACTCGCCCCAGTGAGCATGATTAGAGGATGTGACAAGATGGGCTTAGTGAATATCTTTCACCCATCTTGAGGGGGAGTGTTGATATGGTATGTTGGGTGTCATATTTAAGTATAGTATAAGCACATGGGAATATCCTGAGGACATATTTGGGATGCCAGAATATGTCACATAATATTCCATTATGAGATTATTGTCATAATGATTGAGATCATTGTATTAATGACTGTAAGGCTATATAATGCCAATGAGACAATCAATAAAATCATCAACTAATTTCAACAGATTTGTGCAATAGATTTTAAAAACGGAAAATTTCGTTCAGAGCAACGAAAATAATAAAAATTTTACTCAGAACATACAAGTTGAATTTTTTTCAAAAATAGCTTCATAACGTCCATCGGAAGGACGTTTTACGGTTTTCAAAAAAATTCCGTCCAATGCTGTTAAAAAAATTGAAAATGCCCTTTGGAAAGAGCGTTTTTCTTTCCAAAGGACGTTTTCCTTTTTTTTTGTTACTCTCTCTCTCCTCTCTCTCACTCACACTCTCTCTCTTCTCCATTCTCTCTCTGCTCACTCTCTCACTCACTCACTCTCACTCACCCATTTTTTTTTAAAACCGTTAGCTCTCTCTCTCTCCTCTCTCTCACTCACACTCTCTCTCTTCTCTCTTCTCTCTGTGCTCACTCTCTCACTCACTCTCTCACTCACTCTCACTCACCCGCTAACTCTCTCTTCTCTCACTCACTCACTCACTCACTCACTCACTCACTCACTCACTCACTCACTCACTCACTCACTCTCTCTTCTCTCACTCTCTCACTCACTCTCCTTCTCTCTCACTCTCGCTCTCTCTCACCCTTGCTCTCTCTCTACTCTTTGTGCTCTCTCTCTCTCTCTCTCTCTCTCTCTCTCTCTCACTCTCGTTCCCGCTCATCTCTCTATCTCTCTCTTTACTCTCTGTCTCTATGTGCTATCTTTCTCTCTCACTCTCATTTCCGCTCTCTCTCCCACTCACTCTCTGCGCTCTCTCTCTCTCACATTCGCGCGCTCTCTCTCCCTAACACTCTCTCTCACATTTTTTTACTCCCACTCTCTCTCTCTTTCCCTAACATTCGCTCTCTCTAACGTTCGCTTTCTCGCTCCCTAACACCCCTAGCAGACTCTCTCTCTCTCTACTCTTGTATCACTCTCATGCCTCTCTTTTCTCTCTCCTTCACTTTTTCTTCTGTTATCAATTTTTTCTTTATGCTAGTATACTAGGTAGTACTAGTCTATGTATAATAGGTAACGTTAAATTTAGCTTATATATATATATATATATATATATATATATATATATATATATATATATATATATATATATATATATATATATATATGACTCATGCGTATTTTTGTATATCTCATTCACTCTCTCTCTTTACCATATTTATCTCATACAGAAAATAGCTTACAATCGGTGAATTAAGAAGTCAAATTGAAGTCAGAAGATACTTTCATCCATTATCTTCTACCATTTTCTCCTAAGCTATTTCCTGACATACTTCTGTAAGTCTCAATTCAGACGAAAGTTTGTAACTATAGATCAAAATTTAGTAATAATTTGCTTCCATGGAGGTATACTAGATGGATTATCTTACCATGGGGGTAATACTCATCTTATAACCACTTATCAAAATATCACTTTAGCTAGTTTGCGTAGTATTATTTCTGATCATTTTTGCATAAGTTATGAATTTACAATAATGTGGTTTTATGAATATGCGTTGATAATAGTAGATTGTGAAGAAACATATAATTTTATTGTTCAAAGTAATTTAGTTTTAGCTTGTATTAAAATTTATATCATCCCATCACAAGCAAATATCGACACAACTATCATTTCAAGTAGTGAACATTTTAATGATAACCAAGATTTCAATGTTGGTCATAGTTGTATAAATCATACTGAAAGTAACTCTGATACAGAAAACAATGATGTTGACGATGAAAACATTGATGATTTGGTTGTAAATTTAGATATCTATTTAGATGATAATGATGCTAATGTAGCTTGTTGCATTCCCGGGTTATTTGTTGGCAGAATTTTGATTCTCCTAAGGATTTTTATAATTTTATTAGCGACCTAGCAATTACATATAAATTTAGTTGTTCATCTAAACATAACAATCATCAAAGAATAGTGTACACTTGTGATTCTCTAAACTGTTGTTGGAGAGTATACGCTAAAGCTAATGGTGATGGTAGTACATTTAAAATTCGTACATTTGAAGGTAGACATTCATGTTTAGGTGGATTTACAGGAGGACATCATCCACTAGCCACCACTGCATAGGTAAGAAATAAGATAATTGGTAAAATTAGAGATAACAACTAGTATAGTCTGACACACATTGTACACAATATACTTAGAGAACATCGGATACATATTACATATTCCAAAGCTTGGAGAGCTAGGAAACTTGTATTATCTGATATTAACGGCAGTTACGTTGATGCATATGGTAGTCTTGAGAAATATTGTTTTACAATTATGGAAAAATTCCGGTAGCAAATATTTTTTTAAAACAGTAGAAAATAATGTCTTCCAAAGAATATTTATTTGTTTCAAGGCTTGTATGGATGGTTTCTTACATGGTTGTTTACCTGTTATTAGTATTGATGCTACTTTTCTTACATCTAGATTCCAAGGTAATTTATTTGTTGCTTGTGCTCACGATCCAAACTATCAACTATATCCTATTTCATATTGTGTTGTTGAGAAAGAAAAAACTGAGTCGTGGGCATGGTTTTTAAACTATTTAAAATTGTCTTTCAAAACTTATTTTGAACGTTGGGATAGTATTTCATTTATATCTGATAAACAGAAAGGATTAATTCGTGGAATGCGAACAGTTTTTCCAAACTCTTCCCACTTTTTTTGTATTCAACATTTTAAACAAAAATTAAAAAATTAGTGTCCTCGTACACCGACATATCTACAATGGTTAGACAAACTTGCCCGGTCTTATAATGAGGTTGATGCGAATGGTTGGTTGGAAACAATAAAATCTGCTGATGTAAATATTTTCAATTGGATTGTAGGGTCAAGCAATGAAAATCGTAATTTTTCTCACTGGATAACAGCTTACGCACCGTGCCCACGATTAGATATTAATACTTCGAATATTGCTGAATGTTTTAACAATTGGATTAAAAGTTTGCGTGACAAACCTATATCAACATTGCTTGATGGTATTAGAGCAAAAATAATAACACTTCACGACAAGCATCGGACAAATGCTGAAAAGATGAAAAAAGAGTTTTGTCCGAGGATGATGAACACTATAGCACGTATTAGGCGAGAGTCACACAATTTTCAGTTATTGCATTTTAATAACAATAAATTTGAAATATGGGATCATGAAACAAGTAGATGTTATGTGGTTGAACGAGATCGTAAATATTGTACATGTGGTCGGTGGCAACGTACTCTATTACTATGTGAACATGCTTGCTTTACATGTCATTCTTCTAACGTACCAGTTGAAAGTTATTATCCTGTTAAATTTTCTGTTGCAACACTTAGAGCTGTATACATGCCATGTATGGAACCGATTCCAGTCCCCTATACTCCTTAAAGTGAACCGGTAAGAGGTCAAATTAGAGTACCACTTCTTAGGCGTAGAGCTGGCAGATCGAAGAAGAATCGTATAATGACAAGAGAACCGTCGACAAGAGATCTTCGTTGCAGTAATTATGGTGGGCTGTGACACAACAAAAGGAGTTATAGAAACCAACCGAGGCAGTGAATATTATTATTATATCTTTTTAGAGTAATTATGATTTTGATTTTACGTTGTTATAATGTTGTAATTGAAGTTGCTGAACTTTCGAATAAAATAAACATCATATTATTGAAATTTAAAGACCAACAAAATATTATCATACATTTATTTATGTAGACCAACAAAATTACTAGCCCCCTCTGTCATGCCTTCTATAATCTCTATGATCAACTCGCCTAAGACCTAGCCTATCTCTCCTTTCCTCTGTTCCCTCCGGTGGTGGCAAATATAAATGGGAGTCTGGATCAAGGCTGGATGAGCCAAACAATGAAGTGCCAGTCTCCTGCAGGTAATAATTCTAATCCCATTCTTGAGAAGCACCCTGTGGCGTGGCATCGTTGCTCTGGGATGTCGTCTCGTAACTCTGTGATGTATCATTGTCATGCTGTGGCCTACCCTCGTAAGGTTGTGACATGCTAGCGTAAGGTTAAAAATATCCCTCGTAATGTTGTGGCATGCCAACATAAGGCTGTGACATGCCAGCGTAAGGCTGCGAAGTGCCCTTGTAAGCTTGGGATGTTCCCTCACCAACCTGTAAATTTTGTGCCTCTGTATTGCTCGAACAAGCTCATCGATCACGTGTCCTACGAGGACGTGCCTACCTCTGTCTTATGAAGCCTACCGGATGGCTGTCTGGTATATCGAGTGGAGTAAAACGAGGACTTAGTGGTGCACGCAGATATTGTACAGTCGTCCCTAAAATCTCTTCTGGATCTCTTTCGGGGTCCTTAGCTATATCAGCCAGTGTCTCCGCCTGAATATTTAAATCCACACTCAATGAATATAAAAGTAACATATATAAAGATAATAGTTTATGTAAATAAGAACACATACCACTAGAGCATCGCGTGCCCTCCTGTCACGCAAGCTCAGATTGTCTAAAGCTCATGGCTGGAACCGAGGTTCTTCAAATTTATACATCTTATTTTGCACTAGCGGGCATCCATACCAACGTAGAAAATCGGCAGTACCCTCCACTGTAAAAATTTAACACAAAAGGATATGTGAGATCTAATACCGTATAATTTATTTGAAATACCCCTTAACTTATAATCTGCCGCTGATGTCATCAATTTGGACATGTGTTCCACACCATGCGTAATAAATTTGGAATGCCAACCAAGCATATATGTACGAACCCGCTCTTTCATATTTGATTTGGTACTGCTAGAAGCCAAAGGCTCCAGGGGTTTCATCTGTTTCAGTCCGAACTGTCGCATAATACGATCCGCTGGATGAAACATGATAGATCCGTTGTACATGATATAATACCTATGGAGACTGCAGACACGTTCACCATCTCTCACTTCTTGTAGCACACTTAGTAGTTGCCAAACAACCTATTTGACATTCAACAAGTAATAAATGGTAGGCACAACAATATTTTTTTAAATTTAATTTAATAATTACATACCTCATAGGCGGTTAATGTGTCAAATCGATGCCGGTAAAGAGATACCACTTTTGTCATACAATACACATAATCTGTATTTCCAGTAATCCAGCGAATGCCTGTTGGCCATATTGTTTGTTCAGCTCTATATTTACTAACTGGTCTACCAATCTCGAAGTGATCGTAACACCAGAACTACAAAGAAGAACACAAATAAGATCCAAATAAATATAGCAGATATTATTCATTTTTATTCATACCTGTATAAGTATTAGACATCCACTTATATTTTTTGCTGTTCTACCCTGTGATACCTTACTCACAAAAGACGTCATAGAGCGGTATAAATTTGCTAACATTGCTTCACTCCATGCGTGTTTTGTATTGGAATGGATGTCCGCAAGAAATGGTAGCAGTCGCACATTGATCATATTTCCCGTAGCGTCGAGGAATAAAAAAGTACCTCATAGACACAACAAGTAAGCTCTAGTACAACATATCACCTAAAAATATAATTGAATATTCATAACATTTATATTAAATAAGTATTAAAAATAATTAATATATGTAAATAATTACCCGCGAATAATCGACAGGAACTGTTGTAGAGCCGATATGATCAACATGCATGAAAGTAGACCGGAGCCAAGTAAGTTTGACAGTGCTGGTTTCTCCCATGTTAGAGGGGGGCTCCACACCGAGGTATTCTCTAACGAGATATTTTGATTCCAAATTTTTGTCGAAATATATAAGATTACCCTCGATAGGTAATCCTATAATCTGTGCCACATCCGCTAATGTGATCGTCATCTCCCAGAAGGGTAACTGAAATGTGTTGTGTGTTGGCCACCATCGCTCAACGATACTTAATATTAGGTCTCTATAATGACGCTTAATTCGTATAGCGTCATCAAAGTGAAAACCAAAAGCCTCCACCAAGACCTTTTGGCCTTCAGTCAACTCCCACGATGACCGCCACTTACCATGCTCTCGTAATTTTACATCTGAATAATCATAACGCTATATAATATATGTATAGATATCGTTAGTACAATATAATACGCTTAACAACAATAATATCAATTATCTAAAAATTATATTACCGGTCCTACGAAAACCAGACTAGAAATGTGGGACTCTCGCTCACGTTCAATGGCCAGAGTTGTAGGTCCACCGGGTATGCGCCCGTCATTTTGAAAAGCCATCTGTATTTATGATTAGGACATTACATGAAAAATTTGTAATTAAATTGCTATTTAACTCTTTTCAAACTCTTGAACTCTTTTACCTGTTTTTTTCTTTTGTATCTTCTTCCTCTTGAACTCTTACAGCCTTCAACTTCTCCTATTGAATTCTCTTACTGGAGAAACTCTCACAAATATTTTCTTCTTCTCCTTCTGTAAACGGATTTCTCATTCTTATAGATGCATTCTAATGCAATAAAACCAAAATTTTTCATTTTCTAATGCATGCATTTATTCCAATACATTGAAATTATGAGTGGTCACGGACTAACATTAGAGAGAGAGATAGAAGATAACAGGAGAATGGTCACGAGCTTACATTAGAGAATATTAGAGAGAGGGAGAGAAGAGGACTGGAGAGTGGTCACGGGAGAAGAGGACAGGAGAGTGGTTACGGACTAACATTAGAGAGAGAAAAGAGGACATGAGACACTACCAGAATAAGTAAAATTAGCGACGTAAAAAAACGTCGCTAAATGATCAAAAAATGTCGCTAATTAATTTTAGCGACGTAATTAGCAAAGTTTTACTGAAGTCGCCTTTAAGCTAGTCGCTGACAGACAAAGTATATCGCAAACGTCGCTATGCCGACGTTTTCTAGCGACGTAAATGCATCGCTAGATTAGCGACGTTTAGCGACGCAACGTCGCTAATTAGCGACGTATATAATAGTCGCTTTATGTCGCAAATTAGTGGCGTACGTAGCGATGTTTATAGCGACGCCACTATGACCTGACAATACAGTCACGTCAGCAAGTTGCGACGGACAACGATTTTATTTAACGACATTTTTAGCGACATCTTTAGCGACATATTTAGTGACGCGTCTGAACGTTGCTAAACATCGCTAAAAATGTCGCTAATGATACAGTAAAAAAATAAAAAAAATAAAAACTGAATTGTTTCCAAACTATTATTCCTACAGTTTATTAATTCACAATATGTATAAATAGAGCCGGAGCAGCCCTCCGTTGAATTTACTGGGATCGTCGACCCCCTTGGGTTGAACACTCAACACCGATAAATTAATATATATTTAATATGAATAATATAATAAAATTTGAAGAAAATAAAATATTGAAATTAAAAACTGAATCAGGAGAAAATATCGTCGTAAATAAGACAACAAATATTCATACAACTGAGTCTCCTAAATAATACAAAGAATACAACAAATTAAAAGCCTCGTCCTAAAGAATACAAAAAATAATGTCTAAAACACAAACAATCAATAATAAAATGGTCCTAACTAGGACTACTACGGATCTGCAGGAGGATGACCACCGGCGCGCATGAAGGATAAGAACAAATCATACTGCTCTAGTGAAATCGACACCGATGTCGATGGAGAAGGCAGTGACGTTGGTGGAGTCTGTGTCGATGTAGGCGCACCAGGAGGACGTATCCGCTCCAACTCTGCGAGTCGCTGGTTGTAAGAATCCATGGTAGATAACAGTCTCGTACTGCTATGAACAATTGAATCCTGCATCATCGTCAGCCTCTCGCCCATGGATAGCTGTGATGCCTGCAGCTCCGTCACGCTGCGGTCTGTCAACGCTCTAAGATCAGCTGTCAAATTCTGGAGCTCGATGATGCTGCGCTCGAGCATATCAAATCGTGCGATGAGCGTCGCATCGTCCGCCTACGGCTGGGACCGGGGCTGCTCCTCCATTCTTCGCAGTAACTCATCACGGAGAGACGCAATCTGACGGTCAACGACTTCCTGGACTCGGGGCGACGACTGCGAGGGCTGTAGGGAATGCGCACTTGTCGGGAAGGCCCAGGATGACTGCGTCGTAACTAGGGCGCCATAGGATCCCGTACCGTAGTACGTACCCCTCTGGAGACCACCAGCGGCGGTCACCCACAGCTCGTCCGCCGACGGAGCTGGAGCGGGCTGCGAGGAAGTACCAGCCTCTCCAGCTGTAGGTGCACTAGCAGTCGCCCGCTCACGCGTCTAGAAAATTTTGGATACTCGATAATTGCCTAAGTTATATTAAAATTAACACAAAGTAAAAGTAATACTTACATAGGACTGCGAGGCCCTCTCATCAATGAGATTTTCGTCCTTTCGATGGGTGGCCAGAAAGACGGTCACCATGTTTGCATCCTCACCCCTCTGTACCTGTTAAAAATATATTATTTATTACTAAAATTAAATATTTTTCCTACTACCATTTTATCATACTTATATTAAAATAATATATCTTAAATAAGAATATACCAAACGACGGAATTGTTCCGTCACCGGAATCGAGCCACCACACCACTTTGCAGTATTCTGCCTAGCCGTCATGGCCTTCTCAGACCTTTCCTTGTACCTCGGATCATCGAATCTAGCCCTCATCGCAGTCCACTGCTCAGGCGTGATCCAACCTTGGACCGGTTTTCCAGCACGATCATGAGCCTTCTGGTCATCCAGAGCATCACGGATAAGCTTGGCGGCAAAGGCAGGAAACATCCGCTCGATCAACTCGGCCCGGTACGAAGGATAGAAATACGTTTGCTACAATAAATAATTCAGTAAGTGAGCATCACGGATAAGTTATATTATATGCATAAATTAGAGGATTTATATAATATACTTTTACCTTGAAGTGCGCAAATCAGAACACCTTCCTCTCATCCGGAGCTTCAGAGTAGTTGATCCAAGGGCCACCATAGTTGTTCATCAGAAAGAGGCCCAAGCGTCTCTGAACCGACGATGGTCGATATCTATACAGAGATAATTATTTTGATCGAAAAAGTCAATATATGATGAATAAAGAAATACACGATATATATGATGCTAAACCATTTAATTGACTTACTTTGTACCATCGGCCCAAATCTCTGTCCTCGTCTCCAACGGAGGTACGCATGGAGGATCTAGCTGATGCTGGGACAACGCCGGCACGACCTCCTCCATATGCTCATCTGTCTCTATGGTTCCGTCAGCAGGAGGAACGCTGGACGAGGGAGTACTATTTGGCCTGGAACTACTCGTCCCAGGAGTGATGCCACGTAATGTCATCACAATCGAAGATGTGACTGATCGATTGTCACTACCACATTCCAGAATAGGGGTATTTTTATCCTTTTATATATTATAAGTATTGTGTGTATTTAATTTAAATAATTGCATAATACATACATACATATATATATATATATATATATATATATATATATATATATATATATATATATATATATATATATATATATATTATTGTATAGTGTTCATTAATGTTTGAGTTAGTAGACTAGACCTAGAAGCCCACTTGATGAACCCCTGAACAGAATATAGTGTTATGGATTTAATTTGTAATTTTGGGATTAATTATTAGGATTATAATTAATTTTGTGATTTTATTTAATTGTTTCCTTACCGTTGCTTCGATATTTGGAGCGCTATCCTAGCTTTTGCCTTCCAGAGAAGTCGGTTGTCGCTTTTTAGGTTTAAGGAATAAAGAAAGGACAAAGTAAAGAAAGGATATTTATATATGTATATAGTATTGGGTTGACCTAGAAATAGGGCTTGGTCAAACCCTTGGGAAAAGGGCTTGTCATTGAGATCAGCCCTCGCCTGAGCAGCCTCGTCACCACCAGCACCCTACCGCCTCACCGTTCCCTCCATCCCGCTCGCATCTCCCTGCCGGAACCGACCTGTCCCGAGCCGACCGCTGAACGCTGCACTCGCCTGCACACCGTCGACGAACCACTGTTGAAGCCGAGCACCGCTGCACTCGCCATCCTGACCCGTCCAGACCGCTGCACTCGCCATCCCGCTGTCCCGACCGTTGAACCTGCCTGTACTCGATCGAACCTCGTCGGAGGCCTTACCTGACCCATCCGGCCACCCTCGTCACGACCGGAGTGACTCGCTGAATCGCCTGAAGCCGCTGCCCGTCGACCTGAGCGCACGATGGCCTGCACCGTGAACCCGAGCAGCACCCTACTGTTACCTCCTCGATGACTCAACACGAATGCCTCGTCCCGCGTACATAGGTTCGAGTTATCCCTCTTGCGTGCATGAACATGTACACGCATACGCGTAGTCCTCTTTAGTATGCATACATATTTTTAGTTATAGTTTAATATACGCGTATTGTATATTTGGTACGAGGGGGTATGTATTAGTGTATGTATTTAGTATATGCTTAATATGTATAATTGGTATGTATATACATATATATATATACAGTATATGAACTCAATTAGTATATATGTATTCCATTAGTATATGTTTAATATGTATATAATCGGTATATATATATATATATATATATATATATATATATATATATATATATATATATACATATATACATATATATATATACATATATATATATATATATATATATATATATATATATATATATATATATATATATATATATATATATATATATATTGTATATGTATTTAATTGGTGTACTCATATATTATAAGTATTAATGTTATATGCTAGTTAAGACTATGTATAATTATATATGTACTAGGTGACCCGAGTGTAATTACGGATATCCCGTAGTTACATTGACCTATGACCATGTGAATTGTTAGTAGACTGTCATATGTACACTGACGTACTGTCAAGACCGTATTATTTGACTGTCTGTTATGCACAACAATTACAGACGTGACACCCGTGCAACTAGACGCACACTTGACCCTGTAGATGACAAGTGTCACCCCTTAGCGTAGTCTCTGAGTTTATTGTGTTTTGATTGTGTATGTTAGTGTAATGTCTGATGCAACATTATATTATATGATATGTCTATAGGACTATTGGATCATTCAGACGATACTTTGGAAATAGGACATTAGTATTGCCAGCTAAGGACCACAGGCGAGTACATTCTCTGACAGTTTTTATTATGTTGATTATCTCTATAATTCTAGTTGTATAGCGTACATGATTCTGACACTATGTATATACAAGTTGGCATCATCGAGACCTGTCACGAGGAGTCGTGATTGGAATCCATCGTGCTAGCTGGAAAAATGAGAAAATATTAGTAGATTATGTGATCATACCTAAATCTACATGAATCATAGCTCACCCACATCTCACGTCGGTGCAGCCTGACCATTACATGCCTCATAGGCTGTTATATATGATTAGCCTGACTATTGCTCGCATCATAGCTATCCGGATGGTTAGCCTGACCTTACATGAATTATAGCTAATCATATGTAACAAGCCTGATCAGTCCCAAGCCGATCACATGATATGCTAATATTTTACACACTTAGCTAGATGTCCTTGACATGTATCTGTAGTATATTGATCTAGAATCTCTACATGTTCTAGTTATTGTTCTAGTACTCACTTATATTCTAGTTCATTGTTCTAGCATGCATTGTATTCCTATTCATTGCTAGATGTACACTGATGATGTTATGCTCCAGTATTCCTTTATTCCTTTATTCCAATATTTCTTATTGCCAGTATTCATATCTATCTTGTATTTTTTTACACTGTATTATAGTTTTTGTCAATATACATGGAACTGCTGTTAGTGCTTGTACTTCGCTCTAATCCTGACTGGATATTTTCCAGACTGTGACATAGAGGACTTGTTTCCAGCATACTTGGAGTTTTGGATGTTATTGATTGCAGGTTAGACTATTTATTATTGTTTAGACTTGTCTTGTATTTCGTTTATTTTCTTCGATATCTCATCGTGCTTTAGTTTATGTGATTGAGTATTCCATATTATATTTTGATATCTGTGTCTCCTTATGGAGTTGGATATTCATGTGAGAGTGATTAGCTAGTATTGTGACCTAGACAACGTTCTACCACCGATGCTGTGGCGTAGGCTGGACGTACCCACGTTCTCGTGCCCCTATACCGGGTGCGGGTCAGGGGTGCGGATCGTGACACCTTTTTAGTGGTGGCCCATTCAGGTCTAGCTTCGCAAGTTGTGCGATGTCGTGGTAGTGCGACTTCTTAGTTGTACTTCTGCGAGCCTGCGATAGGATATAGGACATAGGATACTAGGATGAGAGAGGATACTCAATCATAAATTATTTCTTGTGAGATTCCTGGGACGACACTTGAGAATCTTATTATAATTTCCAATTTAAATCTTTTCCCTTGTTCCGTCCGTTCTCACTTATTGCTATTGAATTTGATTTTTGTTGATCAGTTATTAAATTTAATTCTTGGTGTCATTGTTAAGTTGATTTCATATCGATATAAACTTTACGGACTAAAAATTTATGGTATCATCTGATGACATATGTTGACGAGGACAGTGAGAAAGGTAAAACGTCTACTTTTGTTATAGAGCCTAGAGTTTATCGCAGTCACATTAGCTGTCGTGGCGGAAATGTAGGAACCTGACTTTGGATGTACATATCTTAGTTATAAAATTTAGAGTTTCTCGCAGCCATACCGGTTGGCGTGGCGAGGATTCTAGAGGACACGATTATAGAGTTGCATACCTTAGTTATGGAACCTATCGTTTATCGCAGCTATGCTTACTGGCGTGGCGAGGATTCTGAGTGTCATAATTTCGGACAGACGTGTATGATTATCAGGTTGTATCTTAAATTTATTCTTAAAGTATCATCTCAATACTTGTCTACTTCTGTTATTCTAGGACTTTGTTCCATCATTTTTGCTTGGCAACAGAGATATCTTCAGTCCTTAGTCCAGTTCCTTTGAGCTTTATTTCTGTAAGTTCCTTGTTAGTGTGGTAAATTGATGACTTGCAATTATGTCTGTGTCTTGTATCAGTGTTGACTGAGTATGACTTGTGAGTTGTAAGTATTTTTTGGTTGCACATGTGAGCAATAGGCATCAATCTAGAGTTAACCGTAGCGTAGTACCTTGTAGCAATAGTTCTATACTATGTGTCATTATAGTTAGTATTGGTACTATAGGTAGAAGGAGGAGTAAAGAGTATCAGATAATTCCAAGAGTAAGTATCAGAGTCAGCATGACAGTCCTGGATAGTCATAAATTTATGTAATTGGATGATCTATGTAAACAATTAAGTATCAAGAAATTGTGTTAAAAATTAATGGTGCATGATATTCAATTTGGTGGTTGATACTTGGGTATGTCAAGAGTAAAGAAATGTATATGCATGAAGGGTATTAATGAGTGTGCCATGGGTTAAAAATATATCAAGATTGATCATAAAAGGTATGAAGTGTATCACAGATTAGTGTAACAGTTTCTAAAAGATTAAAAAGGGAGATACTTATACATAAATTGAGATATGGAACCATAGGCCTGCCTTTGAGAGTGAAGTGGAGCATGTGTATTATATAAGTTAATAACTAGTGCGAATAATCATGAGTTCTAATAAGTTTGATGAGATGATCTAATGATGAAGATAATGTTACCATACCAAGAGTAATAATGATTCTATATCGAGGATTAGTTGAGCAAGGTGCTAATAACAGTAAGTACTTTGTGTGATGATAATTAGATTGGTGTATCAATTAATATAGATAGAAAATCATTGGAGAAAATACGTGTGATGATAACTTTAATTATTGGGAGTAATAGTACAAGTAATTCGGGTAGTACAAAATTTTAGTACACAGTTGAGGTTGTAGACAATTGGTGCATCTGTGTGTATCTTGTGTGTTAGAGACTGCGAGTATTTATATGTATACATAGATAGTTGTGGATTTAAATTTATAATTTAAAGATTGGAAATAAATTTTAATTTTTAAGAATTTTGAGGAGTTGAGATTTTATGTTATTAAAATTTTTGAGGATTCAAATTCAATTCCATAAACATAGTCAAAGCTATAAAGATTTTTGGAAGTGATTACAATTTTATTTCAATATTTGAATTTTGATGAAAGTATATGCATTTTATTTTTAATTGTTCGAGAAGTTAAATTTTGAGGATAAAATTTTATGGTGGATAAAAAATGTATAACAGTATATGAGTGGATGAAATGCATGTGTAAGGATCTTTTGGCTTGAGCATGCTTGAGATGGCACTGCAAACTGACTTGGGTATCCATCTAAAGTTGTAATAGAGAGAGAAGTATTTAGTGTGGTGTGTTGCACTTGGTATGCACTTGAGTGATAAGAACAACTAGTATAAACAATTATAGTAGGTAAGAGAGCTAGCAGTGGGTGTACTTGTAGTAGAAACAGTGGTACCTAAAGGGATAGAGGTATCAAACTTTGGATGCATCATTAAACTATGGTCGTGTTAGCAGGTTCAGTTCTGTTCTTTCCTTCTGTTCCTTTTCGTCTATTTATTGATTGATTGATTTCTTAGTCCTGTAGTTTGTATCAATAATTCTCTTGCTAGAATGTAGTTAGTAGTACACCCTGACAGAGACTATAATACCATGACAAAAGAGATCATAACCATATATATTTTTTCTAGATTGCATGTTGTATGAGTGTAGGTAGGATTTTTCATAGACTTTGATTGTTGGAGGTTTGACCGTAGTGAAGATTAATGAAGAGGTTATGATTTGATAAAGAGAGACAATGTGCCTTAAATTTCGAGGATAAAAATTAATTTAAATAAAGAGTTGAGAACTTAATATGGCAGAATTAACGATCTTGTTAAATCATTGATTTTATGAATATTACAATATGATTAAATTGGTCGTTAAAGCGTGAGGAATTTAAGAAGATTATCATTATATTTATTTGGCTAGAAGGTATAAATTTAAAACTTATGATTGAATGTTGTATTCGAAGATTTCATAGGTATTGCATTGTTTGAGTATTGTGTGGGAAAAGAATCGAGGAATAAGATCACTAATGGATTAGTTTTTGAATTTAATTTTTGGGATGAGGATTTAAATTTTATAAAGACGCATCGATTGGACTTAAATTAGAGGAGTAAGATGATTAATGGATTAGTGTTTAAAATTTAAACTTTTCGGATGCGATTTTTTTTTAAAATATGCATTGATTGGATTTCAATTAGAGGATTGGATAGTAAATTTTGTATTTAGTGATTAACTTAAAATGTTAGAGAAAATTGTGATAAGAATAGAATTTGATTTTAAATTTAAAGATTTTTAGGAATATGATATCTATATAAATTTGAAATTTTTATGAAATAACAATATGTATTTACTTCATGATTATATGGTTTGATGAATTTAAATTTTGATGGTAATAAATAAATAGATAAATACAACTATTGAGAATCTTAAATTTCGAGGATAAATTTTTTTTAAGGAGGATAGACTTGTCACTACCACATTCCAGAATAGGGGTATTTTTATCTTTTTATATATTATAAGTATTATGTGTATTTAATTTAAATAATTGCATGATATATGTATTTATATATATATTATTGTATAGTGTTCATTAATGTTTGAGTTAGTAGACTAGACCTAGAAGCCCACTTGATGAACCCCAGACCAGAATATAGTGTTATGGATTTAATTTGTAATTTTGGGATTAATTATTTAGGGTTATAATTAATTTTGTGATTTTATTTAATTGTTGCGCCTTACCGTTGCTTCGATATTTGGAGCGCTACCCTAGCTTTTGCCTTCCAACGAATTCTACAACCTTGTCCTAGACGTGCCCGCCTTCCATTCTGACTATTGTGTAACTCATAAATATGCTCTCTTGTGCTTCATTTTAGTCGTACAATATTTGTTGTGAACGTTTATTTTTAATTCTAAATAAATCAAACTTTGTATCCTTGTGCGTTCCAATCGAAATTGGAGACACAATCTCGACCCATTTTGAGCAACCCAAATTATGATAATATTCTATTCTGAGTCTTCTTCATTCATGATACTTGTGTCCTACCTAATTTTAGTCCCATGTACTTCTAATTAATTTTAGAATACCAATTATATTAATTTTTAATTAATTAAACCATAAATCCAACTTTGTATAATTTTCCAATTGTTGGGCACTTTTATGCAAAAGTGCATTAAGGTGTCCACCCCTTGGACACAACACGTGAAGAAACCCATTTCTCCTTCATGTAATTTTTTCCATAATTTTTGGGTGTGTGTAACTCAACATCAACCTCCTCAAACCATAGCCCTCCAAACTTTGAACCAAATACAATCCTAGCCATTCATTTTAAATCCATTTGAATCCTAGCCCTTGAAATACCTCAATGACAAGCCCTTTTCCCAAGGGTTTGACCAAGCCCTATTTCTAGGTCAACCCAATACTATATACATATATAAATATCCTTTCTTTACTTTTTCCTTTCTTTATTCCTTAAACCTAAAAAGCTACAACCGACTTCTCTTTCTTCCCATCTCACTGTTCACCATCCCTTCCCTGCCTGTACTCGACCCGCCGGAGATCAGCCCTCGTCGGAGTAGCCTCGTCACCACCAGCACCCTACCGCCTCACCGTTCCCTCCATCCTGCTCGCATCTCCCCGCCGGAACCGACCAGTCCCGAGCCGACCGCTGAACAGTGCACTCGCCTACACACCGTAGACGAACCGATGTTGAAGCCGAGCACCGTTGCACTCACCATCCTGACCCGACCAGACCGCTGCACTCGCCATCCCGCTGTCCCGACCGCTGAACCCGCCTGTACTCGATCGAACCTCGCTGGAGGCCTCGCCTGACCCATCCGGCCACCCTCATTACGACCGGAGCGACTCGCTGAATCGCCTGAAGCTGCTGCCCGTCAACCTGAGCGCACGATCGCCTGCACCGTGAACCCGAGCAGCACCCTGCTGCCACTTCCTCGATGACTCAACACGAATGCCTCATCCCGCGTACACAGGTTCGAGTTCTCCCTCTTGCTTGCATGAATACGTACACGCATACGTGTAGTCCTCTTTAGTATGCATACATATTTTTAGTTATGGTTTAATATACGCGTATTGTATATTTGGTACGAGGGGCTATGTATTAGTATATGTATTTAGTATATGCTTAATATGTATAATTGGTATGTATATACATATATATATATATACATTATATGAACTCAATTAGTATATATGTATAGTATATGTATTCCATTAGTATATGTTTAATATGTATATAATCGGTATATATATATATATATATATATATATATATATATATATATATATATATATATAGCATATGAATTCAATTAGTATATATACACACACACACACACACACACACACACACACACACACACACACACATATATATATATATTATATGTATTTAATTGGTGTACTCATATATTATAAGTATTAATGTTATATGCTAGTTAAGACTATGTATAATTATATATGTACTAGGTGACCCGAGTGTAATTACGGATATCCCGTAGTTACATTGACCTGTGACCATGTGAATTGTTAGTAGACTGCCATATGTACACTGACGTACTGGCAAGACCGTATTATTTGACTGTCTGTTATGCACAGCAATTACAGACGTGACACCCGTGCAACTAGACGCACACTTGACCCTGTAGATGACAAGTGTCACCCCCTAGCGTAGTCTCTGAGTTTATTGTGTTTTGATTGTGTATGTTAGTGTAATGTCTGATGCAGCATTGTATTATATGATATATCTATAGGACTATTGGATCATCCAGACGATACTTTGGAAACAGGACATTGATATTGCCAGCTAAGTGTCAAGCCCCGAGGCGTCCCCCGAGTAGTGACCGCCGTGCGGGCCTGGGGTTGCGCCCGTACGAGGCTAAAGTATTTTGCATAGCAAGCACATATTCAGAGTACGCAGATAAATTGAAACACAGATTTGAAACATGGAAAAGTTCTCTTTATTGATAATGAACATCTATTACAAACTCTTGAACGAGTTAGCTAATATGCCGAACGGCTTACAAGGAGATGACTCAAAATGAGATAGCAGTCCTGTACATTACATCCCTTTATAAACTCAAAATGATAAAGACCTCCAGGCTGGAGGACGGCTTTGCCACGAAGTTGCATTTGTGTATGAAGAGTTGCAAGCTTCTGGCTCCAAAATACTTCAAGGGGCGTGGTGAAGATGCGCCAACAGCTGGACTGGATCGGGAAGACAACTTCGGCTCCTCGCTCGGTTCGCCTTGGTGCGGAGAACCTATTTCAACGAGGGTCAGCATATCGAAACATGCTGGTGAAGGCGAGCTAGCCGAACTATACCAATCAACACGTTGTCTTAATGAAACATGCCTATTTGTGGGTTTCTATCTTGCCTTAGTTCATTTGCAAGTAAGCAGCATATAGAATTTACTGAAATGAACGTGCCACCGTTCGGTGGATTTTACCTTTCCGTCTGAATTACCTGCACAATACTTACCTTGCCTTCCCTGCCACGAAGACACAAGTTAGTATGCAACAAGTTTAAATATACACGATGATCACTGGCATGATTGCCATAGTGGACTAGTCCGAGACAAGGATAGCATGCAACGATAGTACACGAGGCGCTGCAAGCCACCTTGTCCCGTACACGATGACTATTACACGAGTTCCGCCCGGATCGGATCGGTGCCAGTGTCCCAGCGACCGTCCGCAGAACTATACCTTGTGCACAAGTTGTCCATGATCGTACACGATTAACACGTTAACAATTCATGCTGTTGAGGCAACACGATTGCAAGAACACGAGTGCAAGAACACGAGTGCACGATAAGTAGTAATGCATAATTTATTTAGCATAGCCTCCCTGAACAATTATGCACAATACAAGGTGTGTGTCATACTTAGCATAATTTATAGAACATTTGCACGAACAAGCATACGATAAGGCAACAGTTCACAGGTTTGATTGACAAGCATATAACCAAGTCTATTCCCTTTTTATCTTGGTTTCTTTTATTATTACTTGGTATCGTTTGATCGGGGCAAAGAAGAATGCGGATTATTAGCTGTGAAGCTTGGAAGCAGGGCTAGCTAATCGGGTTGGTAGCCACTCACTTAGAAGTTGGAAAGGAGAAGCAAAAGAGGCGCTTCACGACTCCGCTCGCAAGCCGCCTACTGCTCGTTCACCTGCACACGAACATCTCGATTAATACTTCTTTCTCTCTTTCCAAATCTCGGAATAGAAGTGCAAGTCGATGAACGAAAACAATAAAAACTATCGAAACCGTTCAAGGAAAACAAGCAAATCCCAAAACCAACTCAAAGCACGAAAGCAACAAGCGACATCGAAAACCGAGGCAATAAAAGATAGCAGCGAATAGGTCCCTCCTGACTCTGCCGCTAAGTCGATCCCGGGGGCACGGTCCACTGAATATGGGAATCGATTCCGAAGAAACAAATCCATAACGAGGACGAGTTCTTAATTCAATCTATCCCGATCGAACGATACCGTCTTGTGTTTCTTAGCCGCGCTCTCCGCACCGGAAGAACGGGGCGCTACATCCTACCCAACTAATTGGAAGTTTTATCCCGAAACTTAAGAATAGGACCTACCGTTAGGGAACATTACGTTGGGGACGACGATCAGGAAGGTTCGGACAGGAATTAATGGCATGGCCTGATTGCCCACACGCTAGGCATAACCCAAGTCTCAAGCGACAATTGTTGGCTGTATGCCCACGCTTTTTACAGAAATTACACGATGGCCCTGGGTTCCCTCTTTTGTGCCCTCCGTTGTTAGGGCACTTTGCAGCAGTATTTCCTCTCTCGTTGCTTTGGCGTTTGTGATTGTAGGTATGCACAGCGCCGTCAGGAATGTGAGGATAGTGTGGTTCGAGAGATAGAGCATGATTCATGACTTCACGCATTGTCCGATACTGAGGAACGGCTACGTGCGAATGGATGACATGGCGTAGTCCACCTTCAAACCTTCTAGCTCGACTCGCTACATCAGGTAAATAGGCCCTAGCGAATTTGGAGAGTCGGTTGAACTCGGCGGAGTACTCTTTAACTGTCATGCTGCCTTGCCGCAGCTGCACGAACTCGTTCTCCATCTGGCGTTGGACTGGAGGGGGTATATACTCCTCTTCGAACGCGGCACGAAAAGTCGTCCACGAGATCGCCTCCTCTCCGTGATCAAATTGGAGAGATTGTTGATGCACGTCCCACCAATCGTGTGCGTTGAGGCGGAGCTGTAGTTGCGCGCAGGCGACGCGCTTCTCTTCGGGGACCTCTAGCAGAGCGAAATGATCTTCAAGTTCGGCCAACCAATCTAGAGCTACGACTGGGTCCTCAGTCCCGTTGAATGGGGTGTTGCAGACTTTCTTGAAGTGGCCAAAGTCGAAGGCAGCCACGTCCCTCGCCCTTGGAATTTGCGGTGTCTCTACTTCAAGCACGGGCTGTTCCACCGGAGTCGCTGGCGTTGCCGCGGACTGGTTGGATGCCAAAGTCTGAACGATCTGCTGCAGGGTATCTACCTGCTTCTGTTGGACTGAGAATCGTGCTTCTATATTGTCTTGAAACTTGAGCTGACTCTCTTCCGCCCGCTTCTCGGCCCGTTCATGGCGAGCCTCGTCCCTTTGTTGGTTTGCCTCCAACATCTGCAACATTCGTTGGACGGGATCGATGCTTGGCATGGCTCGCTGGCTCTCTGAACTTCCCGAAGTGCCCGAACTACTTCCTTGGCGTTGCATTTCGTCCGGTGTTTGCGCTGCAGATTGCGCTGGAGCCACTCCTTCAAAAGAAGGTAAATTACATTAGGATCATAATGTATTATGAACTTATTGCATGAACGTATCTTATTTTGGCCTAGCGAGTTCAAGAGTTCGCACAGGAATTTGATCGTTAAAGGAACTTTTCGAGCACGAAGTCTAAGGAACTTGAATCTGTGCTCTGATACCACTATGTCAAGCCCCGAGGCGTCCCCCGAGTCGTGACCGCCGTGCGGGCCTGGGGTTGCGCCCGCACGAGGCTAAAGTATTTTGCATAGCAAGCACATATTCAGAGTACGCAGATAAATTGAAACACAGATTTGAAACATGGAAAAGTTCTCTTTATTGATAATGAACATCTATTACAAACTCTTGAACGAGTTAGCTAATATGCCGAACATCTTACAAGGAGATGACTCAAAATGAGATAGCAGTCCTGTACATTACATCCCTTTATAAACTCAAAATGATAAAGACCTCCAGGCTGGAGGACGGCTTTGCCACGAAGTTGCATTTGTGTATGAAGAGTTGCAAGCTTCTGGCTCCAAAATACTTCAAGGGACGCGGTGAAGATGCGCCAACAGCTGGACTGGATCGGGAAGACGACTTCGGCTCCTCGCTCGGTTCGCCTTGGTGCGGAGAACCTGTTTCAACGAGGGTCAGCATATCAAAATATGCTGGTGAAGGCGAGCTAGCCGAACTATACCAATCAACAAGTTATCTTAATGAAACATGCATATTTGTGGGTTTCTATCTTGCCTTAGTTCATTTGCAAGTAAGCAGCATATAGAATTTACTGAAATAAACGTGCCACCGTTCGGTGGATTTTACCTTTCCGTCTGAATTACCTGCATAATACTTACCTTGCCTTCTCTGCCACGAAGACACAAGTTAGTATGCAACAGGTTTAAATATACACGATGATCACTGGCATGATTGCCATAGTGGACTAGTCCGAGACAAGGATAGCATGCAACGATAGTACACGAGGTGCTGCAAGCCACCTTGTCCCGTACACGATGACTATTACACGAGTTCCGCCCGGATCGGATCGGTGCCAGTGCCCCAGCGACCGTCCGCAGAACTATACCTTGTGCACAAGTTGTCCATGATCTTACACGATTAACACGTTAACAATTCATGCTGTTGAGGCAACACGATTGCAAGAACACGAGTGCACGATAAGTAGTAATGCATGATTTATTTAGCATAGCCTCCCTGAACAATTATGCACAATACAAGGTGTGTGTCATACTTAGCATAATTTATAGAACATTTGCACGAACAAGCATACGATAAGGCAACAGTTCACAGGTTTGATTGACAAGCATATAACCAAGTCTATTCCCTTTTTATCTTGGTTTCTTTTATTATTACTTGGTATCGTTTGATCGGGGCAAAGAAGAATGCAGATTATTTGCTGTGAAGCTTGGAAGCAGGGCTAGCTAATCGGGTTGGTAGCCACTCACTTAGAAGTTGGAAAGGAGAAGCAAAAGAGGCGCTTCACGACTCCGCTCGCAAGCCGCCTACTGCTCGTTCACCTGCACACGAACAGCTCGATTAATACTTCTTTCTCTCTTTCCAAATCACGGAATAGAAGTGCAAGTTGATGAACGAAAATAATGAAAATCATCGAAACCGTTCAAGGAAAACAAGCAAATCCTAAAACCAACTCAAAGCACGAAAGCAACAAGCGACATCGAAAACCGAGGCAATAAAAGATAGCAGCGGAGAGGTCCCTCCTGACTCTGCCGCTAAGTCGATCCCGGGGGCACGGTCCACTGAATATGGGAATCGATTCCGAAGAAACAAATCCATAACGAGGACGAGTTCTTAATTCAATCTATCCCGATCGAACGATACCGTCTTGTGTTTCTTAGCCGCGCTCTCTGCACCGGGAGAACGGGGCGCTACATCCTACCCAACTAATTGGAAGTTTCGTCCCGAAACTTAAGAATAGGACCTACCATTAGGGAGCATTACGTTGGGGACGACGATTAGGAAGGTTCGGACAGGAATTAATGGCATGGCCTGATTGCCCATACGCTAGGCATAACCCAAGTCCTGATAAGCTATTTCTTCAATGTCAAAGGTATTTCTAGCTTTAGTCTTGCATACTGCCCACCAATCCTACCTCGCTGTCCCCCGTCTAGGATAAGTTATGAAGTACACGAGCTGAGCCTGACTTGATAGGACAAATGGTTCGTAGCCTTGATATCTACGCTTGTAGTTTATATCCACAAGGCCATGCTTGTCAATTTTTCAACCTTGATCTTGAATCGGATCAAACTATTCACACTTGAATAGCACGATATTAGCAAGTTCTGTGCCATAATTATATGTCAACTCTACAATCTCTTGTAAGATGCCAAAGAAATCATTGTCTGGATCGACGTCTTTGTAGTTCGAAGATTTGATACGCAAACAACTATTTTTCATGGAATCAAGATCCAGAAAGCTGTCTCTGATAGGAGCATTCGTTGACTTGAACCTAAACCCATTCACACAGAAACTTGGCCATATTTTAGCAGCAGTAATTGGTCCCTTGGCTAGAGTTCTAATAGATTCAGCCTCGTGTGTTATTAGACGATCGACCTAAATACCAAAGTAGCGATAGTAAGTTATTTATTTTGCAAGTGCAGAAATAAAAAGTAATTACCAAGCTCCTTACATATGCGCTCAACCAAGAAGGAAAATGGGATCTCATTTCTTGTTCTACTTCTTCGTCTGTTATGTAGGGTCTAACCAACCTCAACTCATCATTATATGTGCTGAAAAATAATGAAGCAACTGCTTATTAGTAGCATAATAGTAGCTTATACTATTACATTGAGATGATGTAAACGTAGACGTATTAATTACTTACCCCTCTAGCTTCTTCACTTTATCCTTGTCATAATTGAGTAATATATACAACTAAGCAACCCTTAGCTCGTCGTCATTCAAATATCTTTTCTTCATTTTCTCCGAAGGCTTTCTGGACGCTTGAATACTTTGAGTATTGCATCATTAGATTCCTGATATCCGTCGTCGATGAGTCAAAAAATACTAATAAAATTGCTGGAGACAAATCCAGTACAAAAGGAAACTAATCAGTAAACTATGAGTCCTGGGTCATCTATCTCAGTCGGGATGAGACCCTCCTGAGCCAAGGTCTCTGGCTCTAAGCCAACCACATCCTGAGGCCCGTAATGAGTAGGATACCACTCCTCAGTGTCATCTGAAAAAATACATCCAGTCAGGAAAGGAGCAAAGTACATCTCTAACAACAGTTCTAATCAATGATATAAACTATGTAACAATAAATATATGTAAAATATACAAGATGCAATATACATATACAAGAGATGCGCAATAAAGGAAATACTGGAAATAAATACAAGAATAGGAAATATGGAAATGAACAGAAAATACTAATGACTAAGTGAGTATGTACCAGCTTTAACATGTGATCGGCTTAGGAACTTGCACAAGGATAAATGGACTGGTTAATCTTATGTGCAGTGTATGATCAACACTCACAAGGAACAAGACATGCACAAGGAGGGTATGATCACATATCTACACTAATACTCTCCGTCCCCGACTGGTATAGTGGATCCAACCATGGTACATTATGACACGGGTTTCCACAAGAAGGGCGCTACTCTTCTCATGAACCAATGTTTGTATTTTTACAAGAAGAACAAGAAAATAAGGCTTGCACAAGATACACCGTAAATACCAAAGAATAATATCTCATAACAAGATCCGGATATACCAATCCGTGTAACCATTGTGTCAAGAAATCAAGGATATCTACACTAGATACAAGAGACATAGAGGATATCATAAATGAGAAACTATCAGAGAATGTACTCACCTGAAATCCGGTGAATAGTATCACAGATGTTCGATACGGTGCCTCGAAGACCTAGATAGGAAATATTACATCAATACAAGGTTTTGGAATAAAAATAAGTTAAACTAGTTAACATCAAGGTCAAAAAGCCATTTCTAAGTTAAAACAGTCAAACTAGGTCAACTCAAAGTCAAATTGGTCAACTAGCTATTTCTAGGTTGTATGAGTCTATCTCTAAGATATTGGGTCCATACACTATGTATATAAGATACACTAGCTAAACTAGGATACTATGAAATCAATAGGATACCGTATCCTAATATACGCAAACAATTAGAAAGGATTATGGAGCAGCCACAGTCTCAGCCGTAGACGAACGATGCCATGATCATCGCACGATTTGATATGCTCGAGCATAGCATCATGAAATTGAGAACTTTGAGCGAGAGGATGGAGCATGGCGTTACTGAGTTAGCCGCATTGACGGAGCACAGCATGACGACGGTCCAGAGGTCGCATGTGGCCCTGGGCAAGTCACTCACTAGGATGCAGGATTCAGTAGCTCATAGCAGTTCGAGGCTGTTATCTACTATGGCTTCATACAACGCTCGATTGGCAGTGTTGGAGCAGATATGTCGTACTGGTGCGCCTGTATGGACACCGACTCCCCCGACTTAACCTCCATCGGTAATGATTTTACAGGTGGAGTATCCCAAGCCCGCCTTGGTGCTCCTCCTCCAGATCAGCACTAGTCCTAGTTAGGAATGTTTATTTGTTTGTGTATTGGCCCATGATTATGGGTCCTTTATGTATTCTTTTCAGACTATATGTATTTCTTGAGATACTTTCTGGATGTGTATTTCATTATTTATGTATGTGTTTCTCTAGACTCAGTTAGAATACAAATGTGTCATTAAAATTTTTATTTTACTTCATTATTAATATTAAATGCATGAAAATTTACCGATGTTAAGTAATCCACTGAAGGGGTCGGCGAACCCAGGGAATCAATGGAAGGTTACCCCGAGTCTATTTATATAAACTGTGACTTTATATCTACAGGTAGATTTACTATGGATACTATTTTCTGCATGCTATTTTTTTTGTTATTCCACAACGTTTCTGCGACGTTCATCGACGTCGCAAACATGTACCAGAACGTCGTTGAATGGTACCATGAACGTCGCTGAACATCACTAAATAGTTGACATGTCAAATTTTGTCATATCAGCATTGTCGTAGCGAAATGTCTATGAATGTGTCGCTAATTTGGCGACGTTTAGTAACAGAACCGACGTCGCTGTTTTAGCAACGTCATGTCGCTAAATGTTGCTATATGTAGCGACGTGCCTCGACGCTAAAACACGTTGCTATAGCGATGGATATCGACATTTTTTTTGCCAGCGACTGAGTCCGCGACTATGAGTTCCGCGACAGCATGTAAACGTCGCAAAATTCGTTTCTATTTTTGTTTAGCGACGTATATTTGCATATTAGTACCGTTTTTAGACGTCGCTAATATGACTTATTCTTGTAGTGTTTCTTTTAAAATCAATTACATTATAAAACTGGTGTAATTGCAATTACATTACAACTTAAAACTTACAAAATTATTTTCTTTAAAAATCTTGTTTCTTGTTATTATTATTTTTTAGATTTTAATTTATTAAATTTATTAATTTATTACATTTAAAAATTTAAAAATTTAAAAATTCAAAATTTAAAAATTTATTTTTTGACCTTTTCAATTTTTTTTATTTCTCTTTTTTTTTTCATTACATTACAAAGGTAATTACATCACATGATAAATCAAACATTTGAATGTAACTGATTTTATTTTATTTTATGTAATTACATGTTCCAATCAAACATGATAATATAATTGTAATTGTACTTACATTATGAATTTAATTATACTATAGATCCAATTTCATTATGTTTACAATTACATATTCAATTAACCAAATACATCGTAAGTATATTTGAGAAGTAGCTTATACAGTCATACTACTGCTGTAGTTTAAATAACCATCACAATAATATTGAGAACAACATACTACGGGAATCAATTCAGGCCACTAGTTGCAAAAGCAAGGAGTTGCAAGAAGCTGCAACTTAACCTTCTTACGACAAGTAAGTCCCGGAGCTTCCATCATATCCATCTCTTCTTCTCCCATGGCATTCGGCAACTTCCAGTCGAATTGATGCATGAGGTTTGCAACTGCAAGCTCAATTATAGCAACTGCAAACTTAATCCCCGGACATATCCTCCGGCCTGCGCCGAACGGAAGGAGTTCAAAATCGTGCCCCATGAAGTCTATCGGCTCGTGCCGGCGGAACCTCTCGGGCCGGAACTCGTCCGGAGAGTCCCACACTTGGGGGTCCCTGCCGATGGTCCAGATGTTGGCAAAGGCTCTCGTTCCCTTAGGGACATGGTATCCCTGGATCTCAGTGTCCTCCATGAGTTCTCGTGGGACCAGCAGTGGGCCCGGTGGGTGAAGTCTTAGAGTTTCCTTGATCGCTGCTTTCAAATAGCTCACGCTGATCAGGTCATCTTCAGTGACTGTGGTTCTTGGACCAACCACGTCTCTTATCTCCTCTTTTAGCTTTCTCATGGCTTCGGGGTTTCGCACAAGTTCAGCCATCACCCACTCCATGACTATGAAAGTTGAGTCCGTCCCCGCACCAAATACGTCCTGTTAAGAAAAGAAAAGAAAAAAAAAAATATATATCGAAAATATAGTTTAAGTACTCTAAAATTAACATAATCTTAGAGATGACATTATTATGATCGATGTTATTAAAATTAACCTCTATGATCGCTTTGATGTTCTCGTTGTCAAAATGGAAGTGTCGGTTGAGATCCTCCTCAAGAGAGAGCAGGATGTCAACAAATGCTTTGTTCTCCCCCTTTTCTTTTTCTTTTTCTTTTTCTTGCTCGAAAACTTTTCTCCTCGTCTCTATGACATGCTCGATGAACTTATTCACATCCCTAAAGGCCTTATTCGCCCTCGAGTCCGCACCGGTGATCGCACTCACCCATGCGAGCCACGGGACGTAGTCCCTCCAATGGAAAGCTCCCAACAAGCTCGAGGCCTCCTCGATGAGCTCCCCAACAGCATAGGCCCCCATCTCGTCTCTCGCATGCTCGCCCACCGTAACCCTCGCGATGAAGTCCTTGGCGAGAGTGTTGAGAACCTTGCTCACGTTGACGGGACCGAGGGACGAAGATGCCGAGACCCGATCGACCATGATAGACACTTCCTCTTCTCTTATGGCTATTACGTAAACTATGTGCTCTTTCTCAGACCAATTCTCACTGCTCTTTCTCAGACCAATTCTCACTGTGTTCATGTGGTGATCCTATTCCCAAGGGGTGTCCTACTCCAAAGGAAATCCTTTGGCCTTCCATGCTTGTAGGCATGGGAGTTATGTCTTAGTAGGCCTATAAAAGAAAAGGCATTCATGTAGAAACATTACACCAATTAAAATAAACTCTTCTATTGTCTGCTACTTTATCTTTCCGGCAAGTTCGTTTACGTAGTTTGCGGCTCGAGAGACTTACAACTGGTATCAGAGCCATGTCGTTCGATGCGTACGGGAATTCACTCACACCTCCATCAGTGTCGGCGTCGAGTCCAGCGAGCGGCTCGAGCGTGGCAGGCACCCTGGTGATCCCGAAGGTGTTTCAGGAGTCCGGCGGGACGCAGTATCCGCAACTCACGCGTGCAACTACGATGAATGGGCCCTGGTGATGCAATGTATGCTGGAGGCAAGAGGTCTCTGGGCGGCGGTGCACACCGGGACGACGGAGCGGGAGCTGGATAGGAAAGCGATGGAGGCTCTCCTACGTTCTGTCCCGCCAGCGATGATCTCATCACTGGCAATCAAGGCGACGGCGCGGGAGGCATGGCAGTCTTTGAAGACGGTGCACGTCGGCAGCAATCGCGTCAAGAAAGCGAAGGCGCAGTCGCTGCGCAAACAGTACGAACAGCTCGCATTCCGGGACGGTGAGGGCGTGGACTCTTTCGCCATGCGTCTCACTACTCTGTCGAGCGCTCTCGCCACACTCGGCGACACGATCTCCGAGGACAAGCTCGTCCTCAAGATGCTGGCGGCGGTTCCCAAGAAGTACAGCCAGATCGCCCTGGCTATCGAGACCCTTTTGGATCTCGATGAACTCACCATTGAGGATCTAACAGGGAGGCTTAAAGCAGCGGAGATCAGGGACGAGATCGAGAGTGGCAACACCTCGGGCGGTAAGTTACTGCTTACAGAGGAGGAGTGGGCTGCTCGCAAGAAACAACAGAGAGGCGGCTCTTCCAGCAGGGGCGCCGGAAACGGCGGCCAGAAGAAGAAGTGGCGCGTCCCGGAGAGGGACTCGGGAGCGCGCGGTCCCAAGCCGAACGGCGAAAGGAGCGGCTCCGGTGCAACTCGCGACGAAAAGTGCCATTATTGCGGAAAACTGGGCCACTGGGCTCGTGAATGCCGCAAGAAGAAGAAGGACGAGGCCCTTTTTGCGCAGGTGGAGGAGGACGAACCGGCGCTTCTGATGGCGCAGGTGTGCACAATCGCCGAAACGCCCTACACCCACGCCGAGGCGACCGAGCAGGTGATGCTCAACGAGGAGTGCACCATGGTAAAGCTTGGGGAGCGGGAGGACACCGACAATGTGACCTGGTACTGCGACACGGGAGCGTCTAACCATATGACGGGCACGCGGGCAGTCTTCTCCGAACTTGACACCGGCGTGCGGGGCAGCGTCAAATTTGGCGATGGCTCCATCGTGGACATCCAAGGCCGGGGCACGGTGGTGTTTACGGGCCAAGGAAGAGAACATCGAGCCCTCACCAACGTCTACTACATTCCCCGGTTGCGTAGCAACATTGTCAGCATCGGGCAATTGGACGAGACCGGCTGCTCCACGCTAATCGAGGATGGAATGCTTCGAATCCGCGACAAACAGCGCCGCCTCCTTGCTAAGGTATCACGCACTTCAAATCGTCTATATATCCTTCCATTGCGGATCGCACAGCCGGTATGCCTCGCGGCACAGTGCTCGGACATGGCATGGCGCTGGCATGCGCGCTACGGCCATCTACACTTCGATGCCCTTCGTCGCCTGAGCAGGGAAAAAATGGTGGACGATCTTTCGCACATTGATCATGTCGATCAGTTGTGCGACAGCTGTCTGGCCGGGAAGCAGCGACGCACTTCATTTCCCCGGCACGCCAACTATCGCGCCACCGACCCTCTCGACTTGGTGCACGCGGACTTGTGTGGTCCCATCTCACCGGCGACACCTGGCGGGAAGCGCTACTTCCTTCTCCTCGTCGACGACTACAGCAGGTTCATGTGGATCAAGCTGTTGAGATCCAAGGACGAGGCGAGCGAGGCGATCAAACGCATTCAGGTTGCGGCGGAGGTCGAGTCGAAGTGCAAGCTTCGTGTACTACGCACAGACCGTGGCGGCGAGTTCACGTCGAACGATTTCAACGACTACTGCGAGCGCCACGGCATCAAGCGCCACCTCACCGCGCCTTACTCGCCTCAGCAAAATGGCGTCGTCGAGCGCCGGAACCAGACTGTGGTAGCTATGGCCCGAAGCTTGCTCAAGGCGAAGAGCATGCCGGCGGCATTCTGGGGCGAGGCGGTGACCACGGCGGTGTACCTGCTAAACATGGCGCCAACGGCCGCAGTGAAGGGAAAGACGCCATATGAGGCGTGGCATGATAAGCGCCCCGATGTAAGTTTCTTGCGTACTTTCGGTTGCATTGCTCATGTGAAGATGGTGCAGCCAAACTTGAAGAAACTTGACGATCGGAGCAAGCAAATGGTGTTTGTTGGCTACGAGGCGGGGTCCAAGGCTTACAGGGCCTACGATCCAGTCGGTCGTCGCTTGTATGTCACCCGCGACATCATCTTTGACGAGGCGGGGCAGTGGGACTGGACGCACACCGACATCGACGCCAGCCTCGTCGGGATCGGCGAGGCATTCACTATTGAGTTTCCCCACGAGCTCATTCCCGGCACGTTCATTTCGGCCGGGAACGGAGGTCCATCGCCAGAGGCTGTGGGCGCAGCCACACCCGCATCGACGCAAACGCTGCCTCCATCCGAGCAGGCGGGAGCCGGTCACGCGTCCCCACCACCGGCCGTGACGCCCGCTCGCACAACCGCAACATCAGCCGCGACGACGCCAGCGGTTTCGACGCCTGAGACGACGGGTACGGCTCCGATCCGATTCGTCTCACCGCCGTCAGGAGCGACGCCCGATCCGCCAAACGAACCGCCGCGCCGATACCGCTCTCTGCAAGACATCTATGAAGTTGAGTCGGTACACCACCACGACTCTGAGGACCTCCTCCTCGCAATGGATGACGAACCCTCTGTGTTTTCAGAAGCGGAGAAACACGAGTGCTGGCGCCGAGCGATGCTGGATGAACTCGCATCCATTGAGGAGAACGACACCTGGCGGCTCGTGGACCTGCCCGCTGGTCACCGCCCCATTGGACTCAAATGGGTCTATAAGGCGAAGAAGGATGAGCACGGCGTCGTCATCAAGCACAAAGCCCGGCTCGTCGCGAAGGGGTACGTGCAGAGGCACGGGATCGACTACGATGAGGTTTTTGCGCCAGTAGCTAGACTTGAGTCCGTCAGGTTGTTACTGGCGTTTGCCGGTCATGCAGGTTGGGTTGTCCATCACATGGATGTGAAAACGGCATTCTTGAACGGAGAGCTCGACGAAGAGGTCTACGTCACACAGCCACCCGGTTTTGCAGCCGCCGGCGAGGAGCAGAAAGTTTTTCGCCTACACAAGGCACTCTACGGCCTGAAGCAAGCACCGAGGGCCTGGAACGCGAAGCTGGACAAGTGCATGTCCACACTCAAATTCAGCCGGAGTCCCTCGGAGCATGCCATCTACGTGCGTGGTCATGGCGAGACAAGGCTGCTCGTGGGTGTCTACGTCGACGACCTCATCATCACGGGAAACAATGCGGGCGAGATCGAAAAATTCAAGCGCGAGATGAGAAACTCATTTAAGATGAGCGATCTCGGCCTGCTTTCCTTCTACCTTGGCATCAATGTACAGCAGAACGCAGACGGTATCACAGTGAACCAGTCTGCGTACGCAGCCAAGATACTGGAGAAGAGTGGCATGGGCGACTGCAACCCTTGCCATGTACCTATGGAGCCACGTTTGAAGCTCAGCAAGGATAGTGCTGCACCGCCGGCAGATGCCACGGAGTACCGGAGCATAGTAGGAAGCTTGCGATACCTCGTGCACACCCGGCCAGACTTGTCATTCGCAGTCGGGTATGTGAGCCGCTTCATGGAGAAGCCAACGACTGAGCACCTAGCGGCGGTCAAACACATACTCAGGTACGTTGCTGGTACGCGGGGTTACGGTTGCCGCTACGAACGAGGAACAGAGGAGCCCCGGCTGGTCGGCTACTGCGACAGCGACATGGCCGGGGATGTTGACGACCGCAAGAGCACAACAGGCGTACTATTCTTCCTCGGCAACAGTGCTATCAGTTGGCAATCACAGAAGCAGAAGGTGGTGGCACTATCATCCTGCGAAGCCGAGTATGTCGCAGCAACCACTGCCGCCTGCCAAGGCATCTGGCTCGCACGGCTGCTGGCGGACATAAAGGGCGACGATATCAGATGCGTAAAACTGCGCATCGACAACAAATCAGCAATCTCCCTCAGCAAAAATCCGGTGTTTCATGATCGCAGCAAACACATCCAGACGAGGTACCACTTCATTCGTGACTGCATCAAGGACGGGACAGCTGAGGTAGAGTATGTCCGAACAGATGAGCAGCTCGCCGACATACTGACCAAGGCCCTGGGCCGGGTCAGGTTCCAGGAGCTTCGCTCCAAGATCGGGATGATCGCAATCGCAAAAGTTTAGGGAGCGATTATTACGTAAACTATGTGCTCTTTCTCAGACCAATTCTCACTGCTCTTTCTCAGACCAATTCTCACTGTGTTCATGTGGTGATCCTATTCCCAAGGGGTGTCCTACTCCAAAGGAAATCCTTTGGCCTTCCATGCTTGTAGGCATGGGAGTTATGTCTTAGTAGGCCTATAAAAGAAAAGGCATTCATGTAGAAACATTACACCAATTAAAATAAACTCTTCTATTGTCTGCTACTTTATCTTTCCGGCAAGTTCGTTTACGTAGTTTGCGGCTCGAGAGGCTAACAATGGCGCGGTAAGCTTGGACCCTTTTATGGCCCAAGAGGTGGAGTACGCTTATCTTCTTCACTTGCCTCCAGTACTCGCCATAAGGAGCGAATGCGATGTCCCTCCCTGCGTAGAGGAGCTTTCGGGGAAAGGCTAGGGAGGGCCGGGTCGCGATCACGAGCGAGTTCCGGGGTCGAGACGACGAGGGTCGGGGCCTGACCGAGTTGGAGAAGCATGATGGGGCCGTATTTCTTGGAGAGGAGGTCGAGGGAACGGTGAGGGAGAGGGCCAAGTTGGTGGAGGTTGCCCAGGACCGGGAGCTTCGGCGGACATGGCGGGAGCCTGCGGGATTGCTTAGTAGTACTGCTCTTTGTAGTAGTGGTAGGGTTACAGAAGGAGGAGAGAGTAAATGAAAGGAAAAGGGGGAGCAAGAAGAGAATGGAGGTGAGGAATGGGTGGGAGAGAAGAGTATGATGAAGTAGCTGTGGAAGAAGAGTCAGAGGAGACATTTTCGTACGTGCAATTGCTTTCCTAGGCAGTGTCTTGGGTATCTATAAGCAATTTTTCGAAAATTTAAAATATTTCAATAAAAATATTATATTTTCAAATTTTACAATCTGAGCATCAAAACGTCCTTTTTTAAAAATGTTTTATGCTTTTCGTTAACTCTCCGTTAACGGAAAAAAAAAAAATTATTATACACAGAAAAACGTCATTTGGTCCTAGGGACGTTTTTCTCCTCTCTCTCCTCTCCGCTCTCCTCTCCTCTCCTCTCTCCTCCTCTTCCGCTCCCCTCTCTCTCTCTCTCTCTCTCTCTCTTTTCCGCTCCCCTCCTCTCTTCTCCTCTCCTCTCCTCTCTCTGTCCTCTCCTCTCTTCTCCTCTCTCTCTCACTCACACTCTCCACTCTCTCACTCACATCCGTCCACTCTCTCTCTCTCTATCCTCTCTCTTACTCTCTTCTCTTTCTCTCTCACTCTCTCCACTCTCGTTGGAAAAGTAGCATCAATACTAATATGTTATCATTTTCAAGCAGTTTAAAAAATTGTTCGCATTCCACGAATTTAGTTTTTTTCTATTTAGTTTAGTTTTGAATTTTGATTTTTTTTATTTAGTTTAACATCCAAAATAAAATATGTTATCATTGAATCCAAAAAAAAAAATCTACCGTACGAATATTATGTCTGCCGTCGATCAGACTTCGAATGGCCATAACTATTTATTTTTAAATCGTTTTTCCTCACCAAATAGATCGATTTATATGTTTTCGACGAGAGTAACACAATTCGTGTAGAGAGAATTTTTATCCGAAGTAAGATGTACATATTACAGACAAAAATATAAAATATAAAACTTTAAAGTATCATAACTTTTGACTAGGAGATCGAAACAAGGCATAGTTTGTGCCAAAATGATCGTATAGAAAAGTACTTCGGGATAAACCGTTTCACCGTTTGACGGACTTTTCAAATTTTTAGAATCGTAAAAAAACGATATTTCGACCTCAAAATTTTAATTTTGGTTTTTTTTTTTTACAAAATATTTACTGTACCAATAATAAATTGACTGTTAATAAAATCTTGGGATATTTTAAATAACAGAATACTTTAACAAATTTTAAGGATAAAAATTTAGAATATTTTAAAATTTTGATACATATCGACAACTGAGTTAATTTATTTTAATTTTTTTATTAATTTTGAAATTTCAATACAGTAAATTTTCTGTTAATTTATTTTAATTTTATTTCATTAAAATATATTTTCTTAAATAAAACAGAAAATTAACAAAATAAATTGGTCCCCACCAATTAACAAAATAAATTAACAGAAAATAAATTGGCCCCCCACCAGAGAGGAGAGGAGAGAGAGAGAGAGAGAGAGAGAGAGGAGAGGAGATGAGAGGAGAGGAGGGGAGCGGAAAAGAGAGAGAGAGAGAGAGAGAGAGAGAGAGAGAGAGGGAGCGGGAGAGGAGGAGAGCGGAGAGGAGAGAGGAGAGAGAAGAGGAGAGAGGAGAGAGAGAGGGAAAACGCTCCTAGGAATGGCATTTTTTCTAGAAAAAACGTCCTTCCAAATGACGTTTTCCTGTGTATAATATTTTTTTTTTCTCCGTTAACGGAGAGTTAACGAAAAGCATAAAACGTCCTTAGAATGGACGTTTTGATGCTCTGATTATAAATTTTGAAAATATAATACTTTTATTAAAAATATTTTATATTTTAATGCTCTCAGCGAAATTTTTCGTAAGCAATATATATATATAGTTGTTGTAGTATGTAATTGTGAAGATAAAAGCCATTAGGAAAGAAATTTGATAAAAAAGAGTTTCATGCAAAACAGTTCCCATTCTCTCTAGAAGGAATATTAAGACAAACATGCATAAAGAAAATAAAAGTCATTATAGGGTTACGTAGTTCTTATGTCAGAAAATTTACTGTAGCAAAATAAATTTATATTAAATTTATGCAAACGAAATAAGTTTGGATAATTTTAAAATAGAGACAGAGTCCGCCAACAGTGTTGGCGGAAAACAAAAAAAAAAGAACACGTCGACAAAAAAGCCAAAAGTGGACCCCACAAGTTCAAATTTTGCCAACACTGTTGGCTGAATTTGTGCGGGTTGGTTTGGGTGGTTGGATTTTGTTTGTTTGGTTTGGTTTGGTTTGGTTTGGTTTGTTTGGTTTATTTTATTAGTTTGTTTTAATTAGTTATGTTTTGTTTTTGGTTTAGTTTTGGAATTTAATTTAAGAAAATATATTTTAACGAAATAAAATTAAAATAAATTAATTTTAAAGAAAAATTTAGAATTTTTTTTTTCAAAAATTTGCATCCAGAGCATCAAAATTTGTATAAATTCCATCTAAAGCATCAAAGTTTAAAAAATTACGAATAAAGCATCAAAACGTCTTTTGGGCGTTTATATTTTTATTATATTTCTATCGTTGATTTTTTCGCTGTTAACAGACGTTAAAAAATAATAATAATAATAAAAATCTACCGTAAGAATATTACGTCTGCCGTCGAGCAGATTTTGAGCGGCCATAACTATTTGTTTTGAAATCGTTTTTCGTTAAACAATAAGTCGATTTGTATGTTTTCGATGACAGTAACACAAATCGTGTAGAAAAAAATGTATCCGAAGCAAGACGCACATGTTACAAGCAAAAATTTATAATTTAAAACTTTAAAGTATCATAACTTTTGACTGAGAGATCGAAACAAGGTCCAGTTTGTGCCAAAATGATCGTATTGAAAGTACTACGGGATAAACCATTTCACGATTTGACGAACTTCTAAAAATTTTAGAATCGCAAAAAAATGATGTTTCGATCTCCAAATTTTACTTTCGGTAGTTTTATTTTCGAATATTTAAAATTTACTGTAGCAAAATAAATTTATATTGGGTGTGGGGGCCCACGGATTTAAAACGATGTTTCGACCTCCAAAAATAAATTAGAAAAAAATTTAAAAAGAAAAAATTTAAATTAATTGCTTTATGTCCACTATCAAAAAAACTAATAAAACAAACCAAACCGACCAAAACAAACCAATCAAAATCACCCAACCGAAATCGTGGGCCCCCACACACAATTTTTGCCAACACAGTTGGCTGAAATTGGCCCCCCCCACCAATTTCAGCCAACAGTGTTGGCAAAAATTGGCTTGTGGGGCCCACTTTAATTTTTTAATTTTTTTCTGCCTACGTATACGTCTGTTGTGTTTTCTGCCAACACTGTTCTCGGACTCTGTCTCTATTTTAAAATTTTGCAAACTTGTTTCGTTTGTATAAATTTAATATAAATTTATTTCGCTACAGTAAATTTTCTGTTCTTATGTTTAGTTCTCCATATTGTCTAGAGAGAGAATTTAGATCTCGTTTTAGACTAGTCTAAACATAAAATTTTAATATTATACGAGATTCTAAAATTAAATAAAAATATGTTAGAGTTATGTGGCTTGAATTATTTAGTTTTCTCAGGACCAATTGAAAATAAGACTTTTTGTGACACAATTGTTTGCTTCTATTCTGATCTTAGCAGTCACACAACCAGCCAAAATTTTTGAGTTGCAAGCATTCAACAATGCAATCGGAACAAAGATTTATGACGCTACACGATGTCGATGAAGCTGTCCTCATTGAAACTGCCGTCAAGAGGTTGTATGTCTGTTGAGATCAGGATAGAAACAAACGACAATGTCACAAGAAGTCTCATTCTCGATTGCTCATGACATAACTCTCACAATGCAAAACTAAATAACTAAAGTTCACACAACTCTCACATTTTTATTTTATTTTATGATCTCGTATAATATTCTAAATTTGTGTTCAGATTTTTGTTTTGGTCGACGGTCAGTCAAATCAACTGTTAGAACGAGACAATATAAAGATCTAAATGTGATTATTTCAATATACATACGACATGCTAAAACTAAATAAATCTACTATTTATACTCATCATTTCAGTTTTGCTTTAGATGGGACTCTTTTCTTTCATTTTGAGTACCACAAGCGAAAGAGTGCAATGCGTACAAATAGTTTTATGCTGTCCATAATGTTGCACATTAATTGTAATTTATTTTTAATTACCTATCAGAAACGTTTGTAGCATCATAGGTTTTATTGGCTGTTATTTATACTCTTATAACTTTGATACACTTCCTGTCGCTCGTGGTGCTGAGAGAATATTTCAAACAGGGAAAAATTGAACAGGCAGATTTTTGAGGGAGGTTCCAGTCCAGTCCAGGTACCTTAGCCTCATTGACTTATTCTTTCCGTACTTTGGCCATCTTTCTCTTATGCAATATGAGGATCATATGAGTGTATCATTTTCTCACATAAAAATTTCAAAATATATATATATATATATATATATATATATATATATATATATATATATATATATATATATATATATATATATATATATATATATACCATGCACTAGTTCTACACATTTTCAATGTTTCAGAAATTGACATGCTTCTAATTTAGCTATACATTTTACCTTTCACACTATAACAAATCATTGTCATGTGTCTTTTCCTGAGTAGGTTGGCATACACGTGTCGTGCGTTAAACGAATAATTTCTCACACATGAACCATTCAGTTTAGTCAACCAAAACTGAAATCATATCCATATCCATATCCATATCCATATTCATATATATCCATATCCGGTTAAGTGTAATCGTATTTAATAAGGAGGAGCTTCACAATTTGCACCCTCTATCTATCTATCAATGAAAGTTGTTATTTCACTGATCAATCAATAAGGAAATTGATGGACAAGAATTCAGGAAGGTAAAATATGGCTTCCCAATTTTTGCTCTCAATTATGCTGTTTGTCTCCAAAAAAATATGGATGATGTCATATTCCATTATGTGACATTTAACATGGCAGCTGACATAGCAGTTGACATGGCAAATTTTAACCTAAAAAATTAATCACCCAATTTTTTTTAATGTCAATGTTAATATTAATTTTAATTTTAATACTAATGTTAATTTTAATATTAATTATAATTCTAATATTAATTTTAATGATAAATTTTGTCATGTCAGCTGTCATGTCATACGCCATATAACATATTCAGTCAAGATTGGAACAAGTTATATATATATATATATATATATATATATATATATATATATATATATATATATATATATATATATTTCTTTTCCACTACCAAAATAAGTCAAATTAGCGACGTATTTAGCGACTCCGGATTACGACGTCTCTAATTTTATAGATTTTAAAGACGTAATAAAATGACGTCACAATGAGTCACTGTTGGCGACATTCAGCGATGTCTAGCGACTACGATTTATATTATGAAAATTGACGTCGTTGAGAAGTCACCAAAAGTCGTTATGTTTTTTTAAACAGCGACGTTCATCGACTTTTCTACATGTACGTCGGCGAATATTAAACACTAGCAACATTTAGCGACGCGTATATTAGACGTTGCTAAATCGTTTTATATAGGGTTTCGATGTTTTATTTACCCCCATTCCTTCGTCCCAAAATTTTAAATTTAGTGACGTCTAGCGACACTGTATACTGTCGTCGATGTACACGGTCGGTTCGAATTTCGATTCCGGCCTCAAATTGTCGCTTATCGTCGTTGGACGTTGCTAAAAATTAAATTTAGTAACGATTAGTGACGTCCAAATGAGACGTCGCTAAAATCCTGGAAATTCAGGGCGGTTCGAATTCTCTTCCCTCCTATAAATGACCCTCTTCACCCCTCTACCAACTCCCACTCCCCTTCCCCTCCCCTCCACTCGACCCCCCTCCCTCTCCCATCTCCCACTCCCCATCCCCTCCCCTCCGCCTCGACCCTCCTTCCCTCCGCACCCGCTCTGCCACCCGCCTCCACCTCTGCCCCGACTTTCGTGCCTTCCCTAGTTCCGCCGCCTTCTCTGGGACTGGATCCGCCACTGCCACTTTAACCCCTTCGTCCTTGCCTCACCAGAACTCCTCCTCCCCCTCCCCTATACGGCTCCTGCATAGTCCTCGACAACATCGGCAACCTTCTCAACTCCGACCAATGCCCCCTCATTGACCCCCACCACAATTTTTGTGCCTTCCCCCAATTCTGTCGCCTCCTTCGCGACTGGAGCTGCCGCCGGTGCCGCCGCACGCCAGTATCAACCCATACCTCCTGCTTCTTTCGCCACGCCCGGCCTGCTCCTGCCACACCTACGGTGACCAAGTCTCCATCATCACCTACATTGTAATAATTTATGGTTGTAATATTGGTATCTCGACAAATATTTTCTATATGGTACAAATAATTTATGGTTGTAATATTTTATTATACAATACTTATGGTATCTTTATTGGGAGGATCATATGTTAGGAATATAGGTTATTGATTACCTTTTCCGTGACCTTGGAATTTTTTGTGAATTTTAACAATTTACAAAGAACCTCTTGTGCATAGAAAAGATAATTGTTAGAGTTATTTTATTTTGTTATTTATCATATGAGGGTATAATAGTAATTGTTGGTGTATTGCATATTAATATAAATAGACATGAGATACAACCTAGGGACCAAGGCCCTTGCAATCTTCTTTCGCATATTCTCACTTCTCCTACTTTTTTTTTCTTCTCCTCTCAATCTGTAAACTTCACTTGGTATCAGAGCATACATTTGAAAGTACTGTACATGTACAACAGGGCCGATCGAACTATTTTTTGTCCACTTTTCATGATTTGCCGTTCATCGTTCATTGTTCGTGGTCATTCGTGGTACGTTTATGAGATCTACGGTTTCTACAGATCTCCATTGGTTGTTCGTCGTCGGTTGAGGTTCATTATGAGATTGAGGGTTTCAAAGACCTCGTCTTTCTGTTGCATCTGCAAGTATGGTGGGGACCGAATCTTCTACCGAGGTTAATAATGGTGGTGGTAGCGGAGGTAGTTCTCCTTTTACTGTTATTCTCCTTTTACTGTTATTCATAATGATGAATTGGGAAAGTCGATTACAGTAGTGAAACTCAATGGTGTGAACTACCTTACCTGGTCCAAGTCTATCAAAGTGGTATTTAAGGGCGGAGAAGAAGTTAAAGTTTTTGACGAAAAAACCCCTGCCTGAAACTTTCGCTGAGTATGAAGATTAGATGAGTGCAGATATATACGATATATCGTGGTTGTGGCATAGTATGGAACCGCATATCGCTGCTAATATTCAGTGATGTAAATCAAGCAAACAGATTTAGGCATCTTTGGAAGAATCATATTCGCAAAAGTAAAACATTGCTCGTATCTATGAGTTGTACGAGTTATTGTTTAATACAAAGCAAAATGGGAAGTCTGTGAATGAATATCTGGCTTCAAAGAAGGCTTTGTGGGAGGAACTGCTTCAATATCATCATGTTACTACTGATTTGAAGGAAGCTCAGAGAAAGAAGGAAGAGTTTCATATTTTACTTATCCTAACCAGTTTGGATCCTGCGCTCGAACCTTATAAAGCTCAGATCCTTGCTGGAAAGCAGTTACCTACGGTGGCAGATACTTTCTTCCGTCTCAATCGTTCCTTTCTGGGACAGAGTTCTGTGGTGCCGAGTACTGACTCTTCTACCCTAGTTTTTAGTGTTGTTGGTTTTGGTGGTGGATGTGGTAGTGGACGTGGCAGTAGAGATGGTGGTCATAGTTTTGGTTGAGGAGGAGGCCGTGGTGGTGGCCGCGGTGGTGGTGGTGGACGTGGTCAACCACTGAAGTATAATTATTGTGGAATGCTCGGTCTAGTGGAAGACTATTATTGGGACAAGTGGGGCAAACCAGAATATGCACATCAAGTGCATGATAAAAATATGTAGTCCTAAGTCACCACTTTTGCTCCCAGAGATGATACTTCGGGTTTCAATTAGACTTCAAAGTCCGATACCTCATCTCCATTTAAATAGATCCTGCAGAAGTTGAATGCGCTTGCTAGTACCATCTCCCAACCTACTGCAACTATGGCACATATAGGTAATCCTGCTTTTGTGGCAACCCAGTCACCAGCCACCTCTTGGGTCATTGACTCAGGAGCAAGCTCTCATATGTCTGGTATAACATCTCTCTTTCATAATTGTAGTTCCATGAAACATAATATTATCGTGGTTGATGGGTCTACTCGTCCTGAGCTTGGGAAATATGGCATTCACCCTACTCAATCACTTTCATTATTTGATTCATTATATGTGCCTAATTTTCTATTTAATTTGTTATCTGTGAGCCAGTTAACTAAATCTCTTCAATGTTCTGTGATATTTTCTCTCAATTCGTGTGTTTTTAGGACATCGGGACGAAGAAAATGATTGGTTCAGGGAATAAAAATAATGGACTGTACTACTTAGATTTACCTGGAAAGGCCTTCACTTCGGTTTCTACGTCTCTGTTGCAGTGGCATTATTGTTTGGGACATCCGTCTTTGGCTAAGTTGTGTCAAGTTGTTCCAAATTTGAGTTATGTTTCTAGTCTTGAATGTGAGGCTTGTCAGTTAGGCAAGCATCACCGGAGTTCCTTCCCTCGTCGTAGTGAGAGTCGTCAATTAGAGTCTTTTGATCTTATTAATTATGATATTTGGGGTTCGTCTAGAGTCAAAAGTCAAAAATAATTTTAGTATTTTATTATTTTTATTGATGATTATTCCAGAATGACTTGGTGTTATTTAATAAAAGAAAGATCTGTGTTTTCAAATATGTTATCTGCCTTTTATAATAAACTCTATGTTCAGTTTAATAAACGTATCAAAATTCTTCATTCTGATAATGCTTTGGAGTATACTCAATCTTCTGTGAACAATTTCTGTATTGATCATGGTATGATTCATCAAACTAGTTGTGTCCACACCTCTCAACAAAATGGTATAGCCGAACGCAAACATCGACACATTTTAGATGTGGCTCGAACTCTCATATTCAATATGTATGTCCCTAAACAGTATTGGGCAGATATCGTTCATATTGCATGTTATCTAATTAATTGTATGCCATCATCTGTATTAAATAACAAAGTTTTATTTACCATATTACATACAGATGTCGCACCTTTTTTCTTACCTCCTCGAGTGTTTGGGTGTGTCACTTTTATTGATAACTTGGAACCTAATCGAGATAAGTTGGCTCCTAGATCTCTGAAGTGTGTCTTTCTTGGTTATCCCCGTACTCAAAAAGGTTATCGTTGTTACAGTCCGTAGTCATACAAATATTATGTCAGTACGGATGTTACATTCTTTGAGTCTATCCCTTTCTTTCTCTTAGGAGACCGTTGTATTCCTTTTACAACAGATTTGATATCATCCATACCACTTTCGGTCATTCCTAAATCAATTTTTGTCTTCATTCCCCATTTATAGGTTTATCAGAATCCAAGGACAGGCCAGTAGTTCTGTAGAATTCAGCCCTCAACCAATCAGCTTCCGTGTCTGTCATGCCCCAGTCCCAAAATACGTACGACTAGGAATACATAAGCATGCCAGCCGTATGTATATGGAGACTCCAATATATGGAAACCATAACATTTACGTACGCTGTATTATGAACAATAATTCACAAGTGGTATATAATTATCACAAGTCACAGGCATAACTAAATCTCATCCACAGAATCAAATATGAATAAATAACCAAACTACTATATAACTGAATCTCAATATGAAGTATCAAAGAATGATAGTCGGGTGAAAACAAATTCACTGCCAAACTAGAGTATAAAAGAACCCACATAAGAATATCTAATGAACCATGAGGCTCGAAGAGAAGACCTCCTCGAAAGAGATAAGTAGTAAGTCCTGATCCGTGCTCCTACGAATAGTCAAGATCGTCTACACCTGGAAAGGGACCAGGTCCTCAGAGGGACGTAACAAGATACATAGAAGCATGCCAATTTGAATACAGTAAACATGCATAATAGGTAAAAAATATGTAAGTACGTTGTACAAGACAATATATATGAATACATAATGAAGACAACTTTTTGACGTATGGGCATGGGTAGGCTACTCGATCTAAATATCACAACTCACACACACGTCAGGGACATCAAAAATCGACATACCTTGGGGGTAGCGACCAGCGCGACACACTACCGTAGTCGTGCTAGATACTACGGTTTACCAGAGTGGTTATAGCCCATACGCTTACTGATTGTCCTCCCCTCCCATGATACTATGTGTCAAGTGTGTGTCAACATATATATAGTATATAAATGACTGAAAGAAAAATACACATGCCATGAACATCTAAAAATATAATAAGCATGTAAAGTACTATAAGTAATTTGGCAAGATATCTTGCCTGGTAAGAAAGCTGCAAAGTGTAACTTCCAGATGTCAAGCACCAAGAGTCAGAAACTATGGCCTCAGAATGAACGTCTCCGGATGCTGAAATAAATATCACCAATATTTTCAGAATAAGCGAGATATCTAAAAAACACTACCCTTTCGTCTAATTTGGACACAGGGACAAAACGATAATTTTGGGTCAAAACGGGGTCCACATGTGGCCCACTTTGCACCAAAAAGCGTGCCAGGGATAAAAGTCTCTAAATGGAACAAATTATAGGTCAAACTAATTCTAAAAATTAATACAAACTCAACGGTACGTCCAATTTTGGATTCCGGTGAGCCGAACACAAATTCATCCAAAAAGTCAACCGTGGGGCCCGCAAATAGGCGGCTTGGTCAACTATCTCAGAATCGTGTAAAACTTGGGTCACAGGACCAGCGTGATACCACGAATCCAATGGCGTAAGTTTCATCGTATTCTGACGAGCGTACAATAAATGGTACGGTATTTTGCAAAAGTTACGAGATAGGGATTTTTCACGGATACGGGGTGATTCTGACGCTCAGACACGTCCAAATCAGTTTCCGCGAAAGCCTACACATCTGGAGATACCATACGCGTCTTTCGATGTAATTGGTATGCGATGGGACAATCCCGTTTGGCGGGACGCTCTCCGTATCATAAATTTTAAGATTTTGAAAACAAGTTTTTATGGGTTTTCAACCTATTTTAATTCTGCATATAACACCAAATAAAATAATATAATTGACAGAAAATAATTTTGGTTATATGGTCTTCACATAGCAAGAAGAAAATCTAAGTTTGGATCTCTGTGGTTGGAGATACGAGTCCTTGAACATGGGTCATCACAACATATTATAGTAGTTTAAAAAAATGTGGTTTTTTCTAAAGTTGGCATCGATTTTTTACCAAGTGTTTAGTGCTGAACGATGGAAACTAAACAGAATTTAGAGAGGGATAGGTCCAGTGAAGACGAATCCGAATTTGGTTGAGCGAGGAGGCAGAAATCTATGCGCGAAGGAAGGTTCGTCGCTGTGATCTGCTGGGTACGCGCGGTCGCGGTTGACGGCGGCGGGCGACTTTCGGCGGCGGCGCGGGAGCTCCGGCGTGCTCCGGGCGGCGGCGGGTCGGCGTCGTGGAGGTCGTGAGCGGCTAGGGTATAGGTTTAGGGTTAGGATTTTGGGATTAAAATATTATATATAGAGAGAGCAGGGAGAAGGCAGCGGTCGCGGGTCGGCTCTGGGCCGCGGGTCACAGCGCGGTCGCGGGTCGGCTCTTTTTTTCTTTTCTATTTCTTATTCTTTTTCTTTTCTATTTCATTTCTTTCCTCTTTGTTTTTATTACTACTATTTATTAACACTATAATTAATACTACTATTATTAATATTACTAACACTTATTATTACTATTATTATTATTATTATTATTATTATTATTATTATTATTATTATTATTATTATTATTATAACTTATTATTATTATCACTAATATCATTATTATTATTACTACTATATATTATTTACATATATATTTAAGGTATATATAAAAATATATTCGTACCCAAAATAAATTCTAAAAAATTCTATCACCCTTCCACAAGATTCCTAAAATAAAAATAATAGATTTTGTACAATAACTCTAAATGAATATTTATTTAGGTATTTAAATCACTACGTATGTATTATCTAAATAACTACGAAATAATATAAATAATTAAATAACTAATTAATTAAATAATATTTAAAAATATGGGATTTTATATTCTATCCAACTTATAAAAATTTTGTCCTCGAAATTGACACTAACCCATATTCATAATAATCACTATAGCTATTATACTACATTGCTATCTAGCGGTACTTCCTAAAAGTCATGGTCTGTCATTCTAACACTTTCTCATTTATTGTCCATACACTATTCTATTTCTAACTCATCTACACTAGCCAACTTACAAGAATTCAACTAGTAGTCAAAGTCTTTTGAGGCTATTGTCTAGTTTGTAGGACAAATTTATTTATTGGGTCGAGTATCTTGGGATACCTGTCTGGAATCTCATAACTATAATTTTTCTTTGTAACCGTCAAGTATCGTAGTCTAATACTGCCATGCCACTTGACCAGTATGTCTGCAGATACTTCGACTACTCTACTATAACAGTCTAGCTGCAGCTGTCGCTACTTTGCCAGCGATTTGTCATAGTCATCAGTTCGTAACAAATGCCTTCAATTCTTTCCTAAGCATAGTCTAAGTTTTTAGGGCAATACTTTAGGTCTTGACTAAAACTATTAGGAGTATAAACTAATTCAACAATCCAACTAATTCCTATTAGACTAAGGGATGCTATACATGGTTTTTAAAATAATAAGAGGATACAGATATTGCTATAGTGTATATACATAAGGGTTATCATTATGTACTCATCTTTTAGTTGTTAATCATTTACTAAACCATTTATGTTTTTAATTAACAAAATAAGGGTGCGATTGAAGTAATTCAAACAATCCATAATGACACGAAAGGATACGACTATGATAGGAAGAGTTAAGCACGAGATAAGAAATAGATATAGAAGAGAAGATGAGCCACCCCAAGGGGCGAGATGGTGATAGGGAAAGAATACTACTACTGCTACTCGCGTCATCTATTAGCATTGCGTATATGCCATCTGGGTAGAATATCAATATATCTCATAACTGCTTGTCACGCCCCAGTCCTAAAAATACGTAGGACTAGGACACGTAAGCATGCCAGCCGCATGTATATGGCAACTCCAATATATGGAAATCATAATACGTGCGTACACTGTATAATGAACAATAATTCACAAGTGGTAAAACTATCACAAGTCACAGGGTATAATCTAAATCTCATCCACAGAAATCAAATATACATGAATAACCAATAACCAGGTAACTAGATCTCAATATAAAGTATCTAAAGAATGACAGTCGGATGGAAACAAATCCACTGCCAAAATAGAATATAAAATGAACAAGATAAACCCCATATAAATACAACATATAACCATCACGAGGCTCGAAGAGAAGACCTCCTCTCTTTATTATTAACGACACATAAACGTCGTTAATTACGTCGCTAATTATTATTAGTGACATTTTTTGTTAATTAGCGACGTTTTGAGCCGTTGCTAAAATATATTATTTTAGTAGTGCCCCCCATTTACTAATCCTAACTCTATTATATCCCCCCTCCACCAAATTAATTAGTGTCAAATAATTTGGGGGAGGGGGGGAGGGGTTAAATAAAAATAACACTTGCTAAATGCATGAAAATGAGGTTTGTGGTAATTAATTTAAGAATGGGGGGGTGGTTATCGAGGTTTGCAAAGTCTAAAACTTAAGTATGTTGGATGCACCGAAACCAGGTTAACCAAAAGGCGAATAGGATCAGCACGAAGAATTTTAGGATATAGTTAGAATTAATAAATGGAGGGGGGGGTAGGGGGGGGGGTAAAAATAACTCTATATATAAAGTACATAGCGAGCTAAATATAATAACTAAAAAAAAAGAGTGATCATGTATCGCAAGATGGTAAAACAATAAACAAGTAGCAGGGTGATACAATATTGAACAACTAACTCTATGTGCTCAAGTATATGTAGAAGAAAACTATTGGCACGTGAATATTGTTATAGTATAATAAGTGTATAATTGCTACATTCCCATATAATTGTTTGGTGATCATACATTTTGTAAATTTATTTTTTGTTTGAGATTGAAATACCTAGAATTGAAATACCTATGTTTGGTGACGCCTTACTATTATATGTTTGGTGATCATACATCTTGTAAACTTGTTTTCTGTTTGAGATTGAAATACCTAGGATTTTTGATCCAGGATTGTCTGATGGATTGTAGAGTAAACCCTTACATGTCTCGACAGCCGTGACCGTATCTCGGGGTATAGAGTACTCTGATATACGTAGCTGGCTTTGTCTGCCTCCGCTCTTCAGTATTCTAGTTCTGGGACGTAACACACGAACCTCGCTGGAGGGTCTTCGATGGGAGGAAAGTTATGTGGATTGGCTGGTCTCCTCTAGAGAGGTTGGCGGCTATGTTAGGTGATAGGGAAGAGACGAGGAATATAAGATATTATATAGGGGATGCTAGGGTTACACCAACGGTCGGATGGAGGTGCTCGAGGCCGTACTGCGTGCTGATTGTTGGTGATAATCTTGTTAGTTGGTTTAGATTGTTAGTTTGTTTAGATTGATAAGTTGTTTTGTTTGTTGAAACAACGTTGATATATCTTTTCTTTGGTCTATCTCTTTACATCAAATGTTCAACTATATATAGATACCATTTCATTCAATAAAAAAATCACCAAGTCTATTCATCCTCCACAAAATTTGTGTCATGTTTCCTCTTTACTGGGCTATTTTACTACATTTGGTATCAGAGCTCGGGTTGAGGAACAGAGAAGCTATGGAGTCGTCGAAGATAACATTCCAATATCCAATGCTCACGAAGAGTAACTATGAAGCATGGACGATCAAGATGAAGGTGTATATGCAAGCCCAAGGAGTATGGGACGCCATTGCACCTATCGACCCGAAGGTGACGGTTGAAGCAAGGAAAGATAAGATGGCCCTTTCTGCCATCTATCAAGCGATCCCGGAGGAGACGCTGCTTCTACTGGCCGAAAAGGAGACGGCTAAAGAGGCGTTGGAAATGTTACAAACAATGCACATGGGCGCCGAGCGCGTCCGGGAGGCAAAGGTCCAGACTCTAAAGAATGAGTTTGAGACTCTCCGTATGAAGGAGGCAGAAATGATTGACGACTTTGCCATGAAGTTGACAACTATGGTCAACAAGATCCGTGCATTGGGCGACAAGGTAGACGAGACCTATGTCGTAAAGAAATTTCTTCGGGTAGTGCCATCGAAGTTTCTACAGATCGTATCAACGATCGAACAGTTCTGTGACCTCAAAACGATGATCGTAGAGGAGCTCATCGGCCGTCTAAAGACACACGAGGAACGGTTGTGCGGTACTGGTGACAACGGTGAGGAGCAAGTCCTGTTGTCTAGAGCCGAGTGGAAGGCGCAAGATAAAAAAGCATCAGGCAAAGGATCTGCTGGTGAGTGGCGACATGGTAACGGCACTCGAGGCCGTGGTCATGGTCGCGGGCATGGCCGAAGTCATGGACGAAGCAATGGCGACCACGGGACCGCTGGACGAAGCAATGGCGACCACGGGATGGCTCTCAATCACCGTGGAAGAAGGTTCGACAAGACCAAGGTACAGTGCTACAATTGTCAAAGTTATGGGCACTTCACCTCTGAATGTCGTTTTAACAAGAAGAAAAGGGCTCACCTAGCCGAGAAGATAGAAGACGATGAACCAACACTGCTCATATGCTTCATGAGGAAAAAGTGCAGATCCATGAAGAGAAGGTGCAACAAAGATTAAAAGGCGACGTGAAGGACGAGAACCACCTATGGTATCTTGACACAGGGGCTACCAATCACATGACGGGATGTAGAAAGAATTTCACCGAGCTTGATACATCAGTAAAAGGTAAGGTGCGATTCGGAGATGGGTCTGTTGTTGACATTTGTGGCCGTGGTGATGTGTTATTCAAATGCCAAAATGAAGAACATAAGGTCCTGACCGGCGTATACTACATTCCAAAGCTCCATACCAACATTGCAAGCTTAGGACAACTTGATGAACAAGGATGCAAGATGATCATGGAAGGCGGGGTCTTATGCATGTTCGACCGACAAAGGCGGCTGATGGCGAAGGTGAAACGGTCGAGTGACCGGTTGTATATTCTCAACCTGAGTCTAACTCAACCGGTGTGCTTGCTGACAAGATACAACGAGGATGCATGGTTGTGGCATGCACGGTACGGGCACCTAAACTTCCAGTCATTACGAAATATGACGCAAAACAAGATGGTGGAGGGAATGCCGCCTATTGAGCACGTTGACCAGCTATGCGAGGGATGTATGGTAGGAAAACAATGACGTACACCATTCCCTCAGGAGTCATCGTATCGGGCAGAGAAGCCACTCCAGCTCGTACATGGGGATTTGTGTGGGCCAATCTCTCCAGCAACTCCGGGAGGTAAAATATATTTTCTTCTACTTGTTGATGATTTTACTCGATATATGTGGGTAGATTTTCTCAGAAACAAAGATGAGGCATTGAGTGCTTTCAAGAAAATAAAAGCAAATGCCGAAATGGGGTTGGATCGCAAGTTGAAGGGGCTCCGAACCGACAAAGGTGGCGAATTAACATCAAAGGAGTTTAGCCGCTATTGTGAGGACCTGGGAATTAAAAGGTTTCTCATCGCACCATATACTCCATAGCAAAATGGTGTGGTCGAACGAAGAAATCAAACCGTCATTGCCATGGTACAGAGTCTTCGAAATCTTTTGGGGAGAAGCAGTGGCGACGGTCGTACATCTTCTTAACCGGGCGGTGACGCGAAGTCTGGTAGGAAAGACTCCATATGAGGCTTGGTATCTCAAGAAACCAAAGGTGCGTCATTTCTGAACTTTTGGTTGTGTGGCGCACGTGAAAACTGTGAAGTCACATCTCAAGAAGTTGGCGGATAGGAGCACTCAAATGGTGTTCCTTGGCTATGAAACTGGATCCAAGGCCTATCGAGTTTATGACCCAGTTGCGAAGAAGTTGCATGTAAGCCGGGATGTGGTATTCCAGGAAGAGAAGGAGTGGAATTGGGACTCGGCACCGGGGGACTGTCCTTCCTCGGAGAACACATTCATCGTGCTACTTGAGAAGCATGGCAGCACAGAAGATGAAGAAGACGGTGACAATGACGAGCAACATGCGGTTGCTGCGGCTGTTGTTGTTCCACGCAATGGGGGGCTTCGGGGGGAGCCATTGTTGTCACTTCTTCTTCGACAGCATCAAGTGTAGCGGACGATGCCGCTGCTGCTACTTCTTCGATGATAGGCGGTCAACCACGTCAACCACGCTATCGATCTATCCAAGAGGTGTACGACGCCACAACACCGATGGAAGAAGTTGGGCTATGTATGCTAGGTGCGGAGGAGCCTGTGAGTTTTGTCGAAGCCGGGAAACAAGCATGTTGGCGACGTGCATTAGAGGAAGAATTGGCCGCTATTGAAGACAACGAGACATGGGAGATCACAATTCTACCAAGTGGACATAGGCCTATTGACCTGAAGTGGGTTTATAAACTGGAGAAGGATCCACAAGGAGCCGTGATCAAGCACAAAGCGCGCCTTGTTGCAAAAGGTGCAAAAACAGGGAGTGGACTTCGAAGAAGTATTTGTACCGGTAACGAGACTTGAGACGGTAAGGCTACTCATTGCCTTAGCTGCTCAAGAAGGTTGGGAGGTACATCATATGGACGTCTAATCGGCGTTCCTCAACGGCAAAATTTGTGAAGAGGTATACGTATCTCAACCTCCTGGCTATGTTGAACAGGGCAATGAACACAAAGTGCTAAAGCTGAAGAAAGCACTTTATGGCCTTCATCAAGCTCCACGTGCATGGAATTCCAAACTCGATAAAAGCCTGATGTCACTTGGCTTCGAGAGGTGCCCTTTGGAGCATGTCGTATACAAGAGAAGCGTGGATGACTCAAGCTTTTTGGTCGGCGTGTACATTGATGACCTAATTATCACAGGATCAAGCAACGCGAAGATTGTAAGGTTCAAGACACAGATGAAATAGTTGTTCAACATGAGTGATCTCGGGCTGCTGTCTTACTACTTGGGGATTGAGGTATCTCAAACAGGAATTGCATTGTGTCAATCCATGTATGCTGCCAAGATACTTGAGAAGAGTGGGATGTCGAATTGCAATCCAAGTCAAACTCCAATGGAGCCGAGACTAAAATTGAGCAAAGTGAGCCAAAATTCTCCTATCGACACAACATACTACAGAAGTATCATTGGTTGTCTGAGATATTTGGTGAATACACGACCAGACATAGCTTATACGGTCGGGATAGCAAGCAGATTCATGGAAGGACCAACTACGCAGCACATGACGGCAGTGAAGCAAATCCTCAGGTATATTTGGGGTACAGCTGATTTTGGGTGTTTTTATGTGAGAAAAGATCAGGAAGAACCATGCTTGGTCGGCTATAGTGACAACCACTTAGCTGGTGACATAGATGATCGCAAGAGCACATCCGGAGTCGCTTACTTCCTTGGAGACAACATTATTAGCTGGTTGTCGCAGAAGCAGAAGATCGTGGCGTTATCATCCTGTGAGGCAGAGTACATAGCTGTGTCAACTGCTGCTTGTCAAGGGATATGGCTCGGTCGGTTGCTAGAAGATCTGAAGAAGAAGACGAAGTGCAAAGTATTACTCAAGGTAGATAATAAGTCGGCGATCGCACTCTGCAAAAATCCAGTCTACCATGACAGGAGTAAACACATTGACATGAGGTACCATTTCATTCGTGGATGTGTAGAGAGAGGGGAGATTGAAGTGGAATATGTAAACATAAATGATTATATAGACTAAATCACTTGGACGACTAAAGTTCCTCGATATGCGCAAGAAGATCCGGGTGCAGAAAGTGAAGCATTGATGCAACAAGATTAAGGGAGTGATTGTTGGTGATAATCTTGTTAGTTGGTTTAGATTGTTAGTTTGTTTAGATTGATAAGTTGTTTTGTTTGTTGAAACAACTTTGATATATCTTTTCTTTGGTCTATCTCTTTACATCTAATGTTCAACTATATGTAGCTACCATTTCATTCAATAAAAAAATCACCAAGTCTATTCATCCTCCATAAAATTTGTGTCATGTTTCCTCTTTATTGGGCTATTTTACTACACTGAGGACGTCCGCACCTGCCTGCCATTCTGCACAGTATCATGCAAAACCGAGACACCGATCCCCACCCGGTTTTGCAATGGATGATTTCGGTTTAGGTGTAGTTTTAGGTCAGAAATGGTCCGGTTCGATTCTTCATCTGCGAGTTGCTATCAGCATCAGTGGCTTTTGGGTTCGGGTGTTAGTTCGAATAGGTCTTACTTGGTTTCATTGGGGTTCGGGTTACACTCAAAGAAATAGGTAGGGGACAGTGTCTATTGTTTAGGCTGTAGAATGAAGATGCTAAGGATAACATAGGAAGGGTCCATGTGCTACCCTAAGCTCACGTGGCTTGTGTAGTAGAGTGGTGCAGCACACTCTTAGTCGTCTGTTACAAGGCATAAACCATCCACTCCATACCTAATGGTTTCCAAGCTTTAAATAATGCTAACATTAGTAATTGGTTTATTTATTAGAATAACTTAACGTTATAAACAATAACATTTGATTGAAATCGAAACTTAGTTATTAATCCTGAGAATGTAATTTATCATAATAATAATAATAATAAATGAAGGAGTTTACATAATATATTATAAGTTTGATTACATTACAAATCTTATTCCATTATAAGTAGCTTATACGACTGTTGTAGTTTAAATAATCATAACAACATATTTTTTTTCCCCAGGTCATTACTTGCAAAAGCAAGGAGTTGCAAGAAGCTGCAACTCAACCTTCTTACGAAAAGTAATTCCAGGAGCTTCCATCATATCTATCTCTCCTTCTCCCATGGCGTTGGGCAACTTCCAGTCGAATTGGTGAATGAGGTTTGCAACTGCGAGCTCAACTATAGGGACTACAAACTTAATCGCCGCACACATCCTCCGGCCCGCGCCGAACGAAAGGAGTTCAAAATCGTTCCCCATGAAGTCGATCGGATTGTGCCCGCCGAACCTCTCGGGCCGGAACTCGTCCGGTGAGTCCCACACTTGGGGGTCCCTGCAGATGGTCCAGATGTTGGCAAAGGCTCTTGTTCCCTTGGGGATATGGTACCCCTGGATCTCAGTGTCCTCCATGAGCTCTCTTGGGACCAGCAGCGGGCTTGGTGGGTGAAGCCTTAGAGCTTCCTTGATCACTGCTTTCAAATAGCACATGTTCATCAGGTCATCTTCAGTGACTGTGGTTCTTGAACCAACCGCGTCTCTTATCTCCTCTTTTAGCTTTCTCATGGCGTCGGGGTTTCGCACGAGTTCAGCCATCACCCATTCCATGGCTATGGACGTTGAGTCCGTCCCCGCACCAAATAAGTTCTGTAAAGAAAAGAAAAATCGAAAATCTAGTTATCATAGATCATGGCATAATTTGGTCTGATATATTATTATAAAAATTAACCTCTATGATCGCTTTGATGTTCTCGTTGTCAAACTGGAAGTGTCGACTGTTGAGATCCTTTTCAAGAGAGAGCAAGATGTCAACAAATGCAATATTGCTCTCATCCTCATCTTCTTCTTGCTCTAAAACCTTCCTCCTCGTCTCTACTACGTGCTCGAAGAACTTGTTCGCATCCCGAAAGGCCTTATTCACCTTCGAGACCGCACCGGTGATCACGCTGACCCATGCGAGCCACGGGACGTAGTCGCCCCAGTGGAACGCCCCCAACAAAATCGAGCTCTCCTCGACGAGCTCCCCAACTGCATCGGTCCCCATCTCGTCTCTCGCGTGCTTGCCCACCGTAACCCTAGCCATGAATTCCATGGTGAGAGTGCTGAGAACCTTGCTCACGTTGACGGGGCCGAGGGACGAAGATACCGAGATCACCCGATCGACCATGATAGACACTTCCTCTTCCCGTGTGGCGCGGTAAGCTTGGACCCTTCTATTGCTGAAGAGGTGGAGTACGCTTGTCTTCTTCACTTGCCTCCAGTACTCGCCGTAAGGGGCGAATGTGATGCCCCTCCCTTGGTAGAGGAGCTTTCGGGGAAAGGCTAGGGAGGGCCGGGTCGCGAACTTATGGTCTTGCTCTTTCAGGATCTCCCGAGCGAGTTCGACGGTCGAGACGACGAGGGTCGGGGCCTGACCGAGTTGGAGAAGCATGATGGGGCCGTATTTCTTGGAGAGGAGGTCGAGGGAACGGTGAGGGAGAGGGCCAAGTTGGTGGAGGTTGCCTAGGACCGGGAGCTTCGGCGGACATGGCGGGAGCCCGCGGCCCTTTGTAGTAGTGGTAGGGTTACAGAAGGAGGAGAGAGTAAATGAAAGGAAAAGGGGGAGCAAGAAGAGAATGGAGGTGAGGAATGGGTGGGAGAGGAGGGTATGATGAAGTAGCTGTGAAAGAAGAGTGAGGAGAGACATTTTCCTACGTGCAATTGCTTTCCTATATATATATATATATATATATATATATATATATATATATAGTTGTTGTAGCATGTAATTGTGAAGATAAAAGCCATTAGGAAAGAAATTCGATAAAAATGAGTTTCATGCAAAACAGTTCCCATTCTCTCTACATGCAGAAAATAAAAGTCATTATAGGGTTAGTAGTTCTTATGTTTAGTTCTTCGTAGTGTCTAGAAAGAGAATTTAGATCTCGTTTTAGACTTAGTCTAAAATGAAGATCTAAACATAAATTTTTAATATTATACGAGATTCTAAGACTAAATAAAAATATGTTAGGGTTGTGTGGCTTAAATTATTTAGTTTTCTTACGACCAATTAAAATTAAGATTTTTTGTGACACAATTGTTTGTTTCTATTCTGATCTTAGCAGCCACACAACCAGCCAAATTTTTTTAGTTGCAAGCATTCAACAATGCAATCGGAACAAAGATATATTACGCTACACGATGCCGATGAAGCTGTCCTCATTGAAACTGCCGTCAAGAGGTTGTATGTCTATTGAGATTTTCATGATAGAAGCAAACGACAATGTCACAAGAAGTATCGATTGCTCATGACATAACTCTTATAATGCAAAACTAAACAACTAAAGTTCACACAGCTCTCACATTTTTATTTTATTTTACGATCTCGTATAATATTCTAAATTTGTGTTCAGATTTTTGTTTTGGTGGACGGTCAGTCAAATCAACTGTTAGAACGAGACAATATAAAAATCTAAATATAATTATTTTAATATTACATACGACATGCTAAAATTAAATAAATCTACTATTTATACTCATCATTTCAGTTTTGCTTTAGATGGGACTCTTTTCTTTCATTTTGAGTACCACAAGCGAAAGAGTGCAATGCGTACAAATAGTTTTATGCTGTCCATAATGTTGCACATTAGTTGTAATTTATTTTTAATTACCTATCAGAAACGTTTGTAGCATCATAGGTTTATTGGCTGTTATTTATACTCTTATAACTTTGATACACTTCCTGTTGCTCGTGGTGCTGAGAGAATATTTCAAACAAGGAAAAATTGAACAGGCAGATTTTGGAGGGAGGTTCCAGTCCAGTCCAGGTAGTCCAGGTACCTTTGCCTCATTGACTTATTCTTTTCGTACTTTGACCATCACTCTCGTATAGAATATGAGGTTCATATGAGTGTATTATTTTTTCACATGAAAATTTCAATATATATATATATATATATATACATACTAGTTCTACACATTTTCAATGTTTCAGAAATTGACATGCTTCTAATTTAGCTATACATTTTGCCTTTCACACTATAACAAATCATTGTCATGTGTCTTTTCCTGAGTGGATTGGCATACATGTGTCGTACGTTAAATGAATAATTTCTCACACATGAACCATTCAGTTTAGTGAACCAAAACTGAAGCCATATCCATATCCATATACATCCATATCCGATTAGGTGTAATCGTATTTAATAAAGAGGTGCTTCACAATTTGCACCCTCTGTCTATCTATCAATGAAAGTTGTTATTTCGCTGATCAATCAATAAGGAAATTGATGGACAAAGAATTCAGGAAGGTAAAATATGGCTTCACAATTTTCGCTCTCAATTATACTATTTGTCTCCAAAAAAATATGGATGATGTCATTTTCCATTATGTGATACTTAACATGGCAGCTGACATAGCAGTTGACATGACAAATTTTAACCTTAAAATTAATCACCAATTTTTTTTTAATGTCAATGTTAATATTAATTTTAATTTTAATGCTAATGCTAATGTTAATTTTAATTTTAATATTAATTGTAATTCTAATATTAATTTTAATGATAAATTTTGGCATGTCAGCTGTCATGTCATACGCCACATAACATATTCAGTCAAGATTGAAACAAGTTTTATATATATATATATATATATATATATATATATATATATATATATATATATATATATCTTTTCCACTACCAAAATAAGTCAAATTAGCGACGTATTTAGCGACTCCGGATTACGACGTCGCTAATTTTATAGATTTTAAAAACGTAAAAATGACGTCGCAATGAGTCACTGTTGGCGACATTCAGCGATGTCGAGCGACTACGATTAATATTATGAAAATGTACGTCGTCGAGAAGTCACCCAAAGTCGTTATGTTTTTTTAAACAGCGACGTTCATCGACTTTTCTACATGTACGTCGCCAAATATTAAACACTAGCAACATTTAGCGACGCGTATATTAGACGTCGCTAAATCGTTTTATATAGGATTTCGACGTTTCATTTGCCCCCATTTTTTTGTCCCAAAATTTTAAATTTAGCGACGTCTAGCGACACTGTATACTGTCATCGATGTACACGGGCGGGTCAAATTTTGATTCCCGCCTCAAATTGTCGCTTATCGTCGTTGGACGTCGCTAAAATTTAAATTTAGGTTCGATTAGTGACGTCCAAATGAGACGTCGCTAAAATCCTGAAAATTCAGGGCGGTTCGAATTCTTTCCTCCTATAAATAACCCTCTTCACCCCTCTACCAACTCCCACTCCCCTTCCCCTCCCCTCCGCTCGACCCTCCTCCCTCTATCATCTCCCACTCCCCATCCCCTCCCCTCCGCCTCGACCCTCCTCCCCTCCGCACCCGCTCTGCCACCCGCCTCCACCTCTGCCGCGACTTTCGCACCTTCCCCTAGTTCTATCGCCTTCTCTGGGACTAGATCCGCCACCGCCACTTTAACCCCTTCGTCCTTGCCTCGCGAGACCTCCTCCTCCCCCTCCCCTACGACTCCTGCGTCGTCATCGGCAACATCGACAACCTCCTCAACTCCGACCAAAGCCCCCTCATTGACCCCCACCACGATTTTCGTGCCTTCCCCCACTTCTGTCGCCTCCTTCGCGACTGGCTGTCGCCGGCGCCGTCGCACCGTCGGCATCAGCCCACACCTCATGCTTCTTCCGCCACGCCCGGCCTGCTCTTGCCACACCTACGGTGCCCAAGTCTCCATCATCACCTATATTGTAATAATTTATGGTTGTAATATTGGTATCTCGACAAATATTTTCTATACGGTACAAATAATTTATGGTTGTAATATTTTATTATACAATACTTATGGTATCTTTATTAGGAGGATCATATATGTTAGGAATATAGGTTATTGATTACCTTTTTTGTGCCCTTGGAATTTTTATGAATTTTAACAATTTACAAAGAACCTCTTGTGCATAGAAAAGATAATTGTTAGAGTTATTTTATTTTATTATTTATCATATGAGGGTATAATAGTAATTATTGGTGTATTGCATATTAATATAAATAGACATGAGATACAACCTAGGGACCAAGGCCCTTGCAATATCCTTTCTCATATTCTCACTTCTCCTACTTTTTTTTTCTTCTCCTCTCGATCTGTAAACTTTACTTGGTATCAGAGCATATATTTGAAAGTATTGTACATCACATCCACGACAGGGCTGATCAAACTATTTTTTGTCTACTTTTCATGATTCGTCGTTCATCGTTCGTTGTTCATGGTCATTCGTGGTTCATTTATGAGATCTAGGATTTCTACAGATCTCCATTGGTTGTTCGTCATCGGTTGAGGTTCGTTATGAGATCTAGGATTTCAAATACCTCATCTTTCTGTTGCATCTACAAGAATGGTGGGGACCGAATCTTCTAGCGAGGTTAATAGTGGTGGTGGTAGCGGAGGTGGTTCTCCTTTACTGTTATTCATAATGATGAATTAGGAAATTTGATTACAGCAGTGAAACTCAATGGTGTGAACTACCTTGCCTGGTCCAAGTCTATCAAAGTGGTGTTAAGGGCAGAGAAGAATTTAAAGTTTTTGACGGAAGAACCCCCGCCTAAAACTTTCACTGAGTATGAAGATTGGATGGTGCAGATGCATACGTTATGTCGTGGTTGTGGCATAGTATGGAACCACATATCGCTGCTAATATTCAGTGGTGTAAATCAAGCAAACAGATTTGGGCATCTTTGGAAGAATCATATTCGCAGAAGCGAAATATTGCTCGTATCTATGAGTTGTATGAGTTATTGTTTAATACAAAGAAAAATGTGAAGCCTTTGAATGAATATTTGGCTTCAAAGAAGGCTTTGTGGGAAGAACTGCTTCAATATCATCTTACTACTACTGATTTGAATGAAGCTCAGAGATAGAAGGAAGAGTTTCATGTTTCACTTATCCTAGCCGGTTTGGATCCTGCGCTCGAACCTTATATAGCTCAAATTCTTGCTGGAGAGCAGTTACCTAACGTGGCAGATAGTTTCTCCCGTCTCAATCGTTCATTTCTAGAGTTCTGTGGTGCCCAGTACTGACTCTTCTACCCTAGTTTTTAGTGTTGTTGGTTGTGCTGGTAGATGTGATAGTAGACGTGGCAGTAGACATGGTGGTCATAGTTTTGGTCGAGGAGGAGGCCGTGGTGGTGGCCGCGGTGGTGGTGGTGGTGGTGGTGGTGGTCAACCATGGAAGTGTAACTATTGTGGAATGCTCGGTCCAGTGGAAGACTATTATTGGGACAAGTGGGGCAAACCAGAATATGCACATCAAGTATATGATAAAAATATGCAGTCCAAGTCACCACTTCTTCTCCCAGAGATGATACTTCGGGTTTTAATTAGACTTCAAAGTCCGATACCTCATTTCCATTTGAATAGATCCTCCAGAAGTTGAAAGCGCTTGCTAGTACAACCTTCCAACCTACTGCAACTCTGGAACATATAGGTAATCCTGCTTTTTTGGCAACCCAGTCACCATCCACCTCTTGGGTCATTGACTCAGGAGCAAGCTCTCACATGTCTGGTATAACATATCTCTTTCATAAATATCGTAGTTCCATGAAACATAATATTATCTTGGTTGATGGGTCTACTCGTCTTGAGCTTGGGAAATGTGGCATTCATCCTACTCAATCACTTTCATTATTTGATTCATTATATGTGCCTAATTTTCTATTTTTTTTATCTATGAGCCAATTAACTAAATCTCTTCAATGTTCTGTGATATTTTCTCCCAATTCGTGTATTTTTCAAGACCTCGGGACGAAGATGATTGGTTCAGGGAATAAAAATGATGGACTGTACTACTTGGATTTACTTGAAAAGGCCTTTACTTATATTTTTACTTCTCTATTGCAGTGGCATTATTGTTTGGGATATCCATCTTTAGCTAAGTTGCATCAAGTTGTTCCAAATTTGAGTCATGTTTCTAGTCTTAAATGTGAGGCTTGTCAGTTAGGCAAGCATCACCGGAGTTCCTTCCCTCGTCGTAGTGGGAGTCATCAATTAGAGTCTTTTGATCTTATTTATTATGATATTTGTGGTCCATCTAGAGTCAAAAGTCAAAAATAATTTTAGTATTTTATTATTTTTATTGATGATTATTCCAGAATGACTTGGTGTTATTTAATGAAAGAAAAATATGTGTTTCCAAATATGTTATCTGCCTTTTATAATAAACTCTATGTTCAGTTTGATAAATGTATCAAAATTCTTTGTTCTGATAATGCTTTGGAGTATACTCAATCTTCTGTGAACAATTAATGTGTTGATCATGGTATGATTCATCAAACCAGTTGTGTCTACACCTCTCAACAAAATGGTATAGCCGAACGCAAATATCGATAAATTTTAGATGTGGCTCGAACTCTCATGTTCAATATGCATGTCCCTAAACAGTATTGGGCAGATATCGTTCTTATTGCATATTATCTAATTAATTGTATGCCATCATCTATATTAAATAATAAAGTTCTATTTACCATATTACATACAGATGTCGCATATTTTTTCTTACCTCCTCGAGTGTTTGGGTGTGTCGGTTTTATTTATAACTTGGAACCTAATCGAGCTAAGTTGGCTCCTAAATCTCTGAAGTATGTCTTTCTTGGTTATCTCCGTACTCAAAAAGGTTATCGTTGTTACAGTCCACATCACGCAAATATTATGTCAGTGGTGATGTTAAATTCCTTGAGTCTACCCTTTTCTTTCCCTTAGGAGACCGTTGTATTCCTTTTACAACAGATTTGATATCATCTATACGACTTTCGGTCATTCCTAAATCAATTTATGTCTACATTCCCTATTTACAGGTTTATCAGAGATCCAAGGACAGGCCAGTAGTTTTGTAGAATTTAGCCCTCAACCAATCAGCTTTCGTGCTTGAGGTTTCTGCTCCCATCACCACAGATCCAGATGAGCTTCCTATTGCTCTCAGAAAAAGAAAATACCTTTGTACCACAAAGAATAAGCATCATTTCTAACTATGTTTTATTATACCGTGCTTCATCATCTTTTCATGCATTTGCTGTTTTATTGTCTTCTATTTCTATTTCTAAAACTTACAAGCAGGCTATGTCATCTTCTAGTTGAAAAAGTGTAATGGATAAGGAGATGTATGCTTTACATCAAAATCAGACTTGGGAGCTTACATCACTTCCTGTTGGTAAGCACACATTTTAGATATGGCTCGAACTCTCATGTTCAATATGTATATCACTAAACAGTATTGGGCATATATTGTTCTTATTGCATGTTATCTAATTAATTGTATGCCATCATCTGTATTAAATAATAAAATTTTATTTACCATATTACATACAGATGTCGCACATTTTTTCTTACCTCCTCGAGTGTTTGGGTGTGTCACTTTTATTCATAACTTGGAACCTAATCGAGATAAGTTGGCTCCTAGATCTCTGAAGTGTGTCTTTCTTGGTTATCTCCGTACTCAAAAAGGTTATCGTTGTTATAGTCCAAAGTCACACAAATATTATGTCAGTGCAGATATTACATTCTTTGAGTCTACCCTTTTTTTTTTCCTTAGGAGATAGTTGTATTCCTTTTACAACATATTTGATATCATCCATACCACTTTCGGTCATTCCTAAATCAATTTTTGTCTCCATTCTCCATTTACAGGTTTATCAGAGATCCAAGGACAGGCCAGTAGTTCTGTAAAATTCAGCCCTCAACTAATCAGCTTCAGTTTCTGAGATTTCTGCTCCCATCACCACAGATCCAGATGAGCTTCCTATTGTGTAACCCTCCTGATTTTTCAAAAAAATTTAATTTGGATTTTCACAATTTTCTGTAATTTTTTGGGATTTTTCTGAAATTAAAACTAAGGTATTTTGTGATTAAATGATTTTTAAAGAATATTAATTAGTATTAAAATATTATAAAAATAATATTTTTGGGTGTGAAATGAAAAACTGGACATAGGATAATTTTCCGAGAATTTATTGGACCCCAGAAGCATTTTAAAGCCCTAGAAACTAATATAGATTTAAACCGAATTAAACCCTAGAAATAAACCCGGTTCAATTGAACCAAACCAGACCCGGTTCAACTGAACCGAATCCAACCTTATCGGGTCGGGTCGGATCTAAACCCGACCCGAAACTCGCAGACCCAAACCCGCTGCATAGCCTTAGCGGACCGGGCCGGATCCGCCGCCCGACCCGCTGACCCGACCCAAACCCGATCGAAATAAGTCAGAATCCGACCCAGATCACTGTTTCGGCCGCCCCTATATATATTTCCCCCGCAAGCCGAAACCCTAATCCCCTAACTCTGCCACCCGTTAAACCGTGCCCTAGCCGCCTCTCTCCTCCGCGCCTGAAACCTAACCGCCTTTCCTCCTCCTTTCTCCGTCCTCGCCTCACCATCTCCGTCTCACTCCCAGCCCCCGCCATCGTCATCTCCGCCAGACTCTATCTCCCCTCTCCGCCCCAGCGCCACCGTCATCCCCATTGAGCCCCAGCCACCTCGACAATAAACCACCTCCGCCTAGCCCACTATCGTCTCCTCCTCCACGACTCCACCTTCTCCCCTCGCCTCCACCGTCTCGTCGACCATCCCCGATCGAACCCTCCGCCTCGAGCCCAGCCCAGCGCCACCATCGAACACCACCACCCCAACTCCTCGAACCCTCTTCCCTGCCTCCGCTGCCCTTGCCCGCGCCTCCTCCGGCCAGCAAGAACAGTAGCAACAGCAGCCCTCCGGCCGCCCATGAGCCCCAGACGCCTCCCCGCCTGTGCCGCAGCCTGCCCAAGCCGCCTCCGGCGTAGCCCCAAGCCCAGAGTAGCTCCTCCACAGCCGTACAACCCCGGCAAGCAGCTCCGGCGAACTCGAACAGAACCCTAACCCTAGGCAGGACACTGTGTCCCCTCGCGTCGTGTCGACTCACGGACACAAAAATTTTGGTTTCACGGAGCCCTGTTCAGGTAGCGTTTTCTCTCTCCTCGTTGCCCCATTTTTGGTTCCGTCAGTTGTGATGCGTAGACTGTGTGACCCCCTCGATGCCCGTGTAACTCGCTCGGTGCATCACGTCCTGTGGCAATCGCGAACCGCGATCCAAAAACAGGAAAACCAACACCCTGTTTCACCCCAGAACTGAGTGCGCCCCGCCAAATGGGACAACTTGGTCGCACGCGGTCTTCACCAAAATATGCGCACCGTCGATACGGACGTGCAAGATTTCGCAGAAATTGATTTGGATGTGCGTGCACACCGGAATCAACGCGTATCCGCCGACAACGCCCGTATCCGCTCGTTCTGGAATACGTCGTAACTTCGTGTACACACGTCGGATCGAAATGAAACTTGTGCCATCGGACTTGTAGCAATACGCTGGTCCTGTAATCCAAGTTTGGTTCGATTCTGAGAACGTTGACAAAATCACGTATCGTGGGCCCCACCGGCTCCACTTGATGGGCGATTTTGTGATCGGCTCATCGGAATCCAATTCTGGAAGTTCCGTTGGGTTCTTATCATCGTTCCTGACTTGTTGACATTAAGTTTGACAAATTTGGAGACCTTTGACCCTGACACATATTTTGGTGCAAAGCGGCCCATCTGTGGATCCCGCTTTGACCAGAAACTGTGATTTTTGCCCCTGTGTCCAAATTGGACTTAAGGACAGGCGTTTCTAGCTATTTGATATTTTCTGAGACTGTTGATGATGTTTATTACAGATTTTGGAGGAGTACCTGCAGGATCCACTGATACAGGGACATCTGTTGGTATTCAAATCCCAAGCAAGTGTACAATGCCAACATTGCAGTTCTTGTTACATATTTCCTTGCCTTATTTATATATTGTTGTACATGCTTGACCTAGGACCGTGGGGCTTACTTAGCGTCCGATTAATAGTCGGGTGCCAACACCGTACGCGGAGTTGTGTAACGTCACATAGACATGGATATCATGACCCTTTATATTCGTGTACTTGTCTTATCAAGTACATTAATAGCCCAGGATACTTGATACTATTCATGAGACAGAATCTTCCTGAGATATTCACGGTGATTCTGTGTAGGATGCAGAATTTATGACATAGACATGATATTCATAGACATTATAATCATAGACATTAGATGACTTGTTGCATTAGATATGATCGTGCGTGACATGGACATGAGGCATCGTGGACATGAGACATGTGATTACTTGGGGTGGGGAGAGACACACAGGCTACGGGCTGATTATATATATATATACTATAGAGTAAACTATAGAGTAAAATAGTTAGTTATTACTGCTATCGGCTCCCAAACACAGAGCTTGTAGTGGTCTCAGCCTGAGTTTTAGTGATGCTCTCAACTTGCATTTCACATAGATGGCTACATATTTATCCTGTTTATTTCATTTCCTATTTCACTGCTTTTATGTTGTCTTGAGTTATTTTGTACCTTGTTATGTCCCCTGAGGACCTGGATCCGGATTATATCCCCAGGATTAGCAGACGAGATCTACCCCGGGGTATACGGGACATGAGCATTAGCAGGAGCAGGAGCAGGAGCAGACACTGGAGCAGTACCAGGTCCAGTAGACGAGTGATCCCTGAGGGTATCTTCTGAGTATACCCTGTTCCATACTCAGTATTTGTTGTGGTTATCTTTATTCTTGTATCCTGACAGATGTATCAGACTCACTATCGGGTTATTTTCTGAGTTTATATTTTATTGAGATTGGTCTTGCTTTATGATTCTGATATTGTTGTATTCATTTCTGTGGATGAGATTAGTATATTTAGACCCTTATTATTGTATTACAGCTTAAGTACGCCCCGATGGATCCATTAAATTAGGTTTGTCCATCGGTGTGTGCTGCTGGCCATTGCCACGTGTCCAGTCCCTCGGTATTTTGGGACTGGGGCGTGACATATTGCTCTTAGAAAAAGAAAATGCCTTTGTACCACAAAGAATAAGCATCATTTCTAACTATGTTTTATTATGCCGTGCTTTATCATCTTTTCATGCATTTGCTGTTTTATTGTCTTCTATTTCTATTTTCAAAACTTACAAGCAGGCTATGTCATCTTCTAGTGGGAAAAGTACAATGGATAAGGAGATGTATGCTTTACATCAAAATTAGACTTGGGAGCTTACATCACTTCCTGTTGGTAAGCAGACAGTGTGTTGTAGATGGGTATACACTGTTAAGTATCTCCCTGATGATTCTGTTGAGCGCCTCAAGGCACGGTTGGTTGTCAAATGGTATATTCAGACATATGGTGTGGATTATATGGAGACTTTCTCTCTAGTGGCTTGGCTGAATTCAGTTCAGATTCTTATTTCTGTGGTGGTTAATCACCAATGGCCTATATATAAGCTAGACATAAACAATAATTTCTTGCATGGTGACTTACATGAGGAAGTTTATATGGATCAACCACCGGGATATGTTGTAGCAAAAAATAAAAAACTCGTTTGTCGATTGAAGAAAGCATTATATGGACTGAAACAGTCACCTCGTGCTTGGTTTGACAAGTTCAGTTCTGTTCTCATTCAGTATGGCTTTTGGCGCACCACGTCAGATCATTCGGTATTTTGTCATTCTTTCTTAGCAGGTATTATCGTGTTGATTTTTTATATTAATAATATCATTATATCTGAGAGTGATCATGATAGGATTGTGGACTTGAAGGCCTACCTTAGTCGTCAGTTTCATACTAAGGATCTGGGTCTTCTTCGATATTTTTTGAAATTGAGGTTGCTCGATCTAAGAAGGGTTTGTATCTGTCATAACGCAAGTATGTTCTAGACTTGCTCTCTGAGACTGGGATGTTGGAGTGTCGGCCAGTTGAGACTCACTACTAGAAAAAGTCAAATTAGAGACGTAAAAAAATATCGCTAAATGACCAAAAAATATCGCTAATCACATTTAGCGACGTAATTAGCGATGTGACACAGAAGTCGGAACTCAGCACGTCGCTGAAAGAAAAAACGTCGCTATACCGACATTTTTTAGTGACTTAAATATGTCGCAAAATTAGCGACATTTAGCGATGCAACGTCGCTAAATTAGCGATGTGCTAATCCGTTGCTAAACATCGCTAATTAGTGACTTATTTAGCGACGTATTCAGCAACGTATAGTAACGTCGCTAAACGTATTCAGCAACGTGATCAATCTCCGCTATAGGTGCTGGGTGACTGGAACTCCCGATCTGAGATACAGCAGGTGGTATCTCTTCCTCCTTAACATTCACTTCCTCCTTAACAACAGAAGGTATCACTTCCTCCTTAACGGTAAGAGGCATCACTTCCTCCTTAATAGTAGGAGGTGTCTCTCTCAAGCGACGTGCACGTGCTCGGGTCATGGGTGTCATCTGGTAAGATAGATGAAAACAAAGAATATAATTGATAACAGATATAAACTATGCTATGTTAACTAATACTAATACTAATACTACAGTAATCCGAACTTCACTTAACAGGTTACATATACTAACTGATATACACTGTGCTAACTAATACCTTAACCCTCCTCTACTAACTATATCTAACATAACCAACTCCAAATAATAACTAAATGTATAACCCACCTTCCTTGCCATCAATACTAATCACCCACATTCTCACAAACATACGCATACCCCACACTTACCTGCATAGTACTCTTACTGAATATATATATAATTTTTTAATATTAAATATTTTAGGATTATGTTTGTACATTTGGAATAAAATCATTACGTGCATTTGAGAATAGTCATCTTTTTTATATGAGAGATTTTTAAATCTTCATATTTCTTTCTTGTGTTTGTTTATGGGAAGAAAGAAGAAGAAGAAGTGTTGATTTGTGACCAGATTGCTATTTTGTAAAAGATGGATCATTTTTTGTGCATGTGATTTGAATGTTAGGTCTTCCAAAAGTTTGAATCCCAAATCCATTTCAAACTGGATAGTATGAAGTGGATCTTTTAAGTTCAATATTGAATTTGGATTGAATATGATTGGTTCTTCATAACAGTCTAATGGCTTCTTGTTATTTTTGTCCATCAGTTAGTAGGCTAGTACAAAATATCACTATTGGAGGACAGAGACACGAGATATTTTTAAACTATGTCACCAAACAGTATCGAGATGACATAGTATTGCATATGAATCAGCTCAGAAATTATTAGCAAAGATATTAGATTTGGTTCTAGGCTCCAGGCATTCATAACGTTCTAAGTCATAATAAAGTTCTCTACTAAGGAAATTGATATTGTATGATAGAAAGTTCTCAAATAAAGATGAAATCAATAGAATACATACTAATCGGGTGACCAATAGCTCGTCTCTTTATTATAGAATGCCATTGAGAGTTGATGCACGGTGCAACAAAATAATACAACTGCATGCAGAGGAATCTCGTATAAAATAAAGAGCAATTTAAGTAAAATTTACAATAAAAGTTACATCTATTTGCACCAACTTTGAAAGAAAATAAAATGACATACTTTTGGTTGCTTAAGTTTAACAACGGGAACAAGTCCTTTCCTCGGGCAAATTTCAGCAGTAAAATATGAACAAACAGACACACATTCAGCTTTACACTTATACTTTTACTCGACCAAGTTGGTCTTTCCATAGTGAGAATTAAATTGCATAAGTGAACTGTGAACAAACCCTAACCCTAACCCGAGGTCAAAAACCCTAACCCTAACCCGAGGTCAAAAATCCTAATCCTAACCCCATGTCAAAAACCCTAACCATAACCCTAACCCCAGGTCAAAAATCCTAACCCGAGGTCAAAATCCCTAACCCTAACCCCAGGTCAAAAATTCTAACCCCAGGTCAAAAACCCTAACCGTAACCCTAACCCCGGGTCAAAAACTCTAACCCTAACCTTAACCCTAGATCACGTGTATGTGTCGTGTCAGTGTGTGTGTCATGTCAGTATTAGTGTCTGTAACATGTGTGTGTCGTGTCAGTGTCAGTGCCATGTGTGTCTTGTGTGTGTGTGAGAGAGAGAGAGAGAGGAGGAGGAGGAAGAGGAGGAGGAGAAGGGGAGAGGACGCGGCCGGAGGGGGATGACGCGGCCTGAGGGGAGTCGCCGGGAGGGAGGAGGGGGCGCCGGAGGGAGAAGGGGAGTCGGAGGGAGGAGGGGAGCTGGAGGGGGAGGACGCGGGAGGGGGGGGGTCACCGGAGGGAGGAAGGAGGAGCCAGAGCAGGAGAGATCGAGAGAGGGTTTGAAATTTGCGAGAGGGAGAGGGAGAGATAGAAGAAAATGGGGGGGGGGGGGGGAATCAGCCCTAAGTAAAAAATTTAGCGATATTTTAGCGACGCCAATAATGACGTTGCTAATTTAGAATTTAGCGACGTTTTAGCGACGCCAATAATGATGTCGCTAATTTAGAATTTAGCGATATTTTAGCGACGCCAATAATGATGTCGCTAATTTAGCGACGTTTAAAACATCGCTAATGACGTCGCTAAATGTCCAAAATATATACGTCGCTAAAATTGTCCCTAAAAGTTGCTAAATAAAATATATTACTGACGTTTAGCGACCTAAATTAAACTTATAGCGACTAATCTTTTAAAAACTGAATAAAAGTCGCTAAACGTCGCTAAATGTCGCCAATTAGCGACGTCTAGCGACATTTTTACATGGAGTCGCTAAATTAGCGACATTTTTACATGGAGTCGCTAAAAAACTTCGCTAATCCCGCTTATTCTAGTAGTGACTCTTATAGATTATCATGACAAGCTTGATGCTGACAGGGAAGAGTTATTTGAGGATGTTGGATATTATAGATGTTTGGTTGGAAAACTTATATATTTTATTGTTACTCGACCAGACATCACATGTGCAGTTGGAGTAGTTAGTCAGTTTATGTATGCCCTTCGGAAACCATATTGGGAGGCTATCTTTCGCATTTTTCGATACTTGAAAGGTGCACCTGAAAAAGGTTTGTTGTACAAACTTTTCCAGTTGCTTATGGTGACTGGGTTCAGTGATGCTGAATGGGCAGGCTGTCACGCCCTAGTCCCAAAATACGTAGGACTAGGAACACGTAAGCATGTCAGCCGTATGTATATGGCAAATCTAATGTATGAAAACTATAACACATGTGTACGCTGTATTATGAACAATAATTCTCAAGTGGTATAAACTATCACAAGTCATAGGGCATAACTCTAAATCTCATCCACAGAAATTATAAAAAAATAAATAACCAATAGCTATGTAACTAAATCTCAATATGGAGTATCAAAGAATGATAGTCGGGTGGAAATAAATCTACTGCCAAACTAGAATATAAAAGCAAACACAATATAAGTACATCACTAATAATCACGAGGCTCGAAGAGAAGACCTCCTCGAAATATAAGTAGCAAGTCCGGATCTACGCTCCTGCAAATACTCATGAACATCTATACCTGGAAAGAGAACAGATCCTCAGAGGGACGTAACAAGATACATAGAAGCATGCCAATAAGTACTGTAAATAAACATCCAATAGGTTGCCTAACCGTCTATGTGAATGCAGTTTGAGAACAAATTTCCAATACGTGGGCTATCTGACCAAAATGGGATTGGCATGATTCTCTTGGAGATTCAGGGGCCTAAAAAGTATGTCGTCTTTTGAATAGCAGAGGCCGCCAGGTAATATAGGGGTCATCACGACCACGCATCTCCGGCGAAGCATGCGGGTTACATAAAAAGGAAAGTACAAAGGAGCCCAAACGCCTTACTTGTTGTTCTTTCCATCCCATGCTCTAAGCATGTCATATCCATGACACGATAATACCTCTAATAACTGCCAAGTCTTCTAGCATACCAAGTTTCTATCGACAGTTATCCCTAACGTACGTCCCATATGTACAGGAGGCCAACCCAGTATGCAGTCCATGTCCTACATAAGACTCACACTCGTGTAACAACTGTGTCAAGGCTAATAAAACCTAATGATGCCTCCAAATTATGGGGTAGTCTCGTAAAACTAGGTCAATGCATATACATAATAAAAACAGAATACGACGACACCGTCGTTGCACCCAAGTTTCCTTGGACGTGCAGTTTATATAGCAGTTAAAATATATGAACCAAATGACAGAAATTAAGATGCATGCAACATATGGAATATAAATCATAGTACAATGGCAAGGTATACTTGACTGGCAAGAAAGCTGCGGTAGTACCAATAAACTGCTCCTGAAGTCGCGCAGAACAATCCGAGGGTCCTATATACATATAATATAATACAGTACAACATCAGCCATTACACTAGCACGTACACAACCATAAATGCACTGGACTCAGATGGTACGCTAGGGGTGATACTGGTCAACTAACAGGGTCAACTTTGCGTCTAATTATGCGGGTGTCACATCTTCAAATATTGTACACAATCAGACAGTCAACTAACATGTGTCTATGCCAGTACGTCAGTGTACACAATGCAGACAATTCTCTAATATTCATGTCACAAGGTTAAGGTAAATATTCGGGGAAATCCACAGTGTCCTAGGGTCTCACAGCAATATATTATAGTTATAATTATTATTATCATTTAATTACTTATACGATACATATATATATATATATATATGTTTGATAATAAACGAAAGAAATTGAACTAGGTTTATACGAAACCCTTTCTTTGGTTTACAAACAAGAAAAAGAAGTACAATTAATCCTATACAAGGATATCAAGTACAAAATTTAAATCTGGATAAATATTGCTATAGGAGTCTGATCTGCGGTCGATCACTTTGTCCCTTGGACCACACGATGATGAAGAAGTGCTGTAGAAGAAGGAGAAGCTTCAAAGATCGTAAGAGGGATTGGATGCTCGATGCCAAAATTGTCAATCACTCCCCTCTGTCTGTGCTCTAGGATCTTCTCTCTCAAAAATAAAAATTCGATCCTTAAAAAATATACGCCTCAATAAAATCCGACCTCCTAACCTCTGTCAATAGAGGTCTCTATTTATAGAGTCCAATTGCTGTAACCGTCCAGTCGACGTAGAAGCCGAACAGTGGAGAGTGTGGCGCTCTTTACGCGGCTGTTATGATAACTGCTACCCACGTCTAAATGATCTCTCGACTCTGCGTGTGATGCGTGTCCCATTATGTGGTAACGCGTATAACTGCTGCGAAGATCACGACATGAAATCCACGTAGGTAACTGCCCCTCGCGTAGGGAAGGTTGGCGTAGAAGCCAAATAACTGTCACCTTGGCGTATAAGCCAAATAGTTATCTTGTAGGCGTAGAAACCCAATAGCTGTCAAGTTGGCATAGAAGCCAAGTAGGCGTAGAAGCCCAATAGCTGACATATAGGCATAGAAGTCCAATAGCTGACATGTAGGAGTAGAAGCCCAATAGTTGTCATGTAGGCATAGAAGCCCAATAGCTGTAGAAGTTTGATGCTGCACGGATAGGTAGCCAGCGTAGAGATAGCCAATAATTCTTCTTTGACTGAGGTCTTGAGCGTATTTTGGGCCGAATAGTCTTTGTCACTCACCTTTGCAAATATAACCTGAGTTGAAGTATTTCGAAGAGAAAGCATACGGCGTACTCCTATAGTTAAAAATAGTCAGGTCGGCGTATTTCGAGGAGATAGCATACAGCGTACTCCTATAGCTAAAAATAGCCTGATGGCATAATATGCAGGGATGGCGATGTGGACGTATTAGCCCTAATTATAGCTCACCCAGTCATTGGAAATAGAACAAAATCTCGTACATTAAATGCAGAGATCTGCCCCCATCTCGCGCATTAATTGCAGAGACGTGCCTCGAGTTCTGTACGAAGCACAGCTTTTGACGTGGCGGTCAGCTTTGTCTCATCCTGAGCGTAAAAGCTCATGTCTGCCTGTGTAAAAATAGGCAGCGTATTCTTTGAATGCGTAAATGATGTCTTAATTCAAGATTTTATCACTAAACGACAATCTGGGGCTCTGTGCTGAATCATCATTACAGCCGTCCTCTTGATGGTCGTGTAGTACTCTTTGTCAGGAGTTAGGTTCATTGTACTATCTGACAGGTTCATTCGAGGAATACGAGGCGTTCCTCGTACAATTTCCCGCTACATTAAAAGTGGATGAGTTTTACGTCGTAGTGGCGATGTAGCAACCGTTGTACGCCAAAGCAGTCTGGAAATACTGCATTATGCGGGTTGTTCTTGAGCTATATTTTACGCTGAATAGCGTTAAAGCTCTACTGTATGCCAATGGCTCTGAAGTCATGTCTTATGCCACCCAGTGTTGGAACTCTGCTGTACGCGGCTTCCTGCATGTTGAGGGATTTACGCGTATAACTGCTTAGCGTATTTTTTATGCTTCTACAAGACCCCCTTCAAAGTTTTCAAATTTCTCGTAATTTGAAACACTTTGAATAAAGTATGAAACAGTCAAATTTGACTCATTCTGCCAGGCTGATTTCTCGACAAATATTTAGGAATTTGTTAGGATTTAATGTGATCTTCTCTGCCTATATAAAGGCTGATGAGTTAATCTGTTCTTTCCACACTTCCTTCACCACATAGAGATGGTTGCCGAGGTTCGTCTTGCTGATTTGAGGAAGAAGAAAATCATGTTCTTCCAGCATGTAAGGAGTCATAAAAAAAGACATCTTCGAGCAAATGCCATCTGCAATGATGGATCATGGAAGGATATCATAGCTTCCTTTGCTCGGGATAATCAGCAATTTTATATGACGATTCGTCCAGGAGAGAGGAAGGGTCTCCTTCGACCATACAGCTTGCAAGCTGTATTTTCTCTCATCATGGTGGTGGACGATGGTAGGCAGTCTGGACCTGTCTTCCAATATTGAGTTGGGTTTGAATCCCAAACTCAATCTGCCATGGTGTATAGAGGGTGGGCTTGAATAATTTACACACGCCCAGTTCTGTATCCTCCCGCCAATTACCATTTTCTTATTCATCGGCTGCAGAGGTCGATAAAGTGCTGTAGAAGAAGATAAAAGATCTCCACCAATATGATGACCTGGCATAGCAGATTCTTGGTGTGATCTTTAAATGAAAATGAGAAACCCTTGGCAGAACAAGGATTTCCATCATATGTAATCATGAAGATGAAAAACCCTTTGTAAATTGGATTTCCATCATATGTAATCATGATTAATAAAATTGTCTTTTTTTTTACGCATATGATGATTTGCCATTTTTGCTGTGATAAAGTCTGAATATGTGCAGCTTTGGCACATAAATAACTTTATGTCGACTCTGATAAAAAGTATATGATCTCGTCTCATCTTTTACGTGTAATTGAAGACGCGTAGAAAGAAGCTTCTTAGCACTTTAAGTTTGAAATATCCAAACTGTCATGCTATTTTGAACGAGGAGTCGCGTAGAATTTCTGAACTGTCACTTCTCTGATACGAAGAATTTTTTTCAGACTATCATCTTCAAGAATGATTTTCCGAAAATCCCTTGGAAAGGGCAAGAAATGGCCGTCAAACAGGCCATACTTGAACTTGCTGGATTTAGGATGAACTTCTAATCGACCCAAGAAGAAGAGTCATCTTCAATGCTGAACTCTGTATGTTTTGGGCACTTGGAATATTTTGTAGCCAAGAAGGAGCATTTTTTGCGTAGATCCTTGTACTTGACTCTCCTTTGAGAATTGTTCAGATATACGCGTACTCTGGCCTACATATTTTAAGATATGTGGAAAGTCATAGATCCGTAGCATCTGTATCTTGTGAGCGTAGAATCGAAGATTTATAACTTCTGAGCGTAAAATCATAGGTTTATGGCCTCTCGAGCGTAAAAGCTGCTGAGCATAAAAGCATCCGGGCATAAAACCATAGATTTATAGCCTCTTGAGTATAAAAAGCGTCTGAGCGTGAAGTCATAGATTTGTAGCCTCTGAGCGTAAAACCGTAGGTCTGTAGCTCTCGAGCGTAAAAGCTGCTGAGCATAAAAAGCATCCGGGCGTAAAACCATAGATTTATAGCCTCTGAGCGTAAAACCGTAGATTTGTAGCCTCTCGAGCGTAAAAGCTCTTGAGCGTAAAATCATAGATCTGCTCTGCGTGTAGAATCTGGATCACTGACTGTCCATTTTTTTTTAAATGATAGGCTGACGTGGCATCAAATCATAACCGAATATTAAATATTGGATTTGGTTAGGAATTCAAAGAGTTATCCGAACTCTATAAATAGTCCAAGGCCTTCAAAGAAGAAACCCTTTATCTGTCTTTTGTAAAAACTTTCGTCTCTTCGAGAACTCTTCTTCGCTTCTTCTCTGAGCACTCTGAGTTTTAGCAATGGCACCGAAACATGCTTCCAACACTAAGGGAAAGAAACTTGTCTCTTCTTCTCGCTCTTCTGCTCAAGCACGAGCAACTCCCATTAGGCTGAGCGAGCCTCGATCGGAACGCGATGCCCCTCCGTCGAACCGTGCTCCGGACGTCATAGGTAAAAGGACTTTGTAGGAGAAAAACCCTTCGCACACGTTGTACGTGAACATGCTAGGTCGTCTTCTATGCTGAGAGCCTCCTCGAGAAAGATGATGCACAGAGATGTTTTATCATTACGCCCACATTCCTAATGTGTCAGCGTAAAAACTTTATATTTTCGTAGTCTGGTATAAAAGCTCAGACTGTCAAAATTTGGCGTATACTACAAACTTTGAGTTTTGCGCGCTGGATAAATATTCCGGCATAAAAACTCAAATTTTGGCAGTCTGGCGTAAAAGATCAGACTGTTAAGTTTTGTAGTATACTGTCAACCTTGAATTTTATGCCTCGGACATAGGTTCCGGCGTAAAGATCAAGTTTTTGCAATCTCGGCATAAAAAGCTCAGACTGGTAATCTTTCAGAGTAAACTGCAAGAGTCTAACGCCTAGTGTAGAAACTGACTTGTTCTCTTGCGTTTTGTAGTGGACTTGCAGATCCCTCTTCTGGCTGAGGTGATGGGGTCCGCTGTCGGGATGCTGAACTCGAATTATCTGGAGGATTTGTCGTATGTGATATTTCTTATTTCTGGAGCCAACTATCCTGAAGAGAGGGGAACCCTGATATCGTCCTAAGGAGAGCGCATGCTGCTGAGTATGATCAGTAGGGAACCCCTGACATACATTGACGGAACGGAGTATAAGAAACCGGATTTCTTATTTGGGGATGCTATTGACAAGCAATCCCAGACCAAGCCCAAGAAGGAGGACTGGGTGTTCACTGCTGAGGGCACGGTGATGTATTTGCCGAAGATGCCCCGGGATTACCCAATTTCGGCTTTCTTTCATGCCACACATCCTAGGAAGATGATGTGGGTATTGACTCCAGATCTTCACGGCCGACCGGGGAAGATCTTATATAATAAAGGAGATGACCGTGGATCTTATATGAGCCATCCTACAGGCCCTGTTGTGCCCTTTAGGGGTTTGCTGCCGGGTAGTGTCCCGAGTGAGGACACTTCGCTGGTCCAGCCTGTCCAGATATCGACTTTCTGCAATGACTTCATGGGACAGGGAGAAATGTACCCCAGAGTCTATCCTCGGACCAGTGGATGTCTTAGTCCGGGGAACCTCCGATGGGCCAGTTTGACTGCTTGGGCTCTGAAGTACTTCCAGATAGAGCTGGAAAGAATTGGCTTGTTCGCGGCCGTGAGTGCCACAAGTGTTGGGTTGCCTGTCAACCCGAACTTGTTTTTAGCCTTGATGGAGCGATACCATTCGCTCATTGGGACTTTTGCCACTCCGCTGGGAGAGTTGGGCTTAGTCCTTCACGAGATGGCAGAGGTTTCGAAGCTGCCAATGGGGGACGTTCCTTATGAGGAGTATGTCCCTACAAACAGGGGGTTGAGGGATACAAACCCTCGGGCAGTGGCAGTGTATCAGGAGCTGATGTGCCACTACCTTGCTTGCACCACTTTTTACCAGGAGCCGTCTAATTTGGCTCACACCAATAAGTGGGCAATATACCTCTTCTTCCACCAGGCTAGGAATGCTAAGCCGGACAAGGTGGTAGATAGCCGATATAGGCCCTTGAACCTCCTATGCATGCTCAATGCTGACACGGTCGACGACCTCATCGAAGATGCAGGGGCTCCGGATTATGTTCTTGAGGAGGAGATAGGGGGTTACCCTGCAGGCACAAAAGCCTTCAGTTATATGAGGCATTGCCGGAAGCCTCTATCAAGGGAAGCTCAATTGGCTGGCTTCCTCTCCATCTGGCTACGCCGTTGGGTAGTGCTGGGCATTGCGTCTGCGGATCGTATCCGTCACAACATCTTATGGCCCGCAGTACGTTTGGTGTTCGGAGCAAGACTGGGCCTGCTACCTGCTATGATATGTAGGATACAAGGAGGCCTGAGGGCCCTTACTGACAGATTGCTTGCTGATGAGACGCAGCGTGAAAGCTTTCCCAGGGTGGAATTACCATTCCTGTATCTGATGGGATGGTTGGTTCTTCACAACCCCCGGGTGATGTCTCCTGGTTCTGCCAGCAGTTCAGGAAATATCTTCTTGTTGAATTAGAAGAATTCTTCGTGGAATGTGGTGACCGTCACAGATTGTCGGCGGGCGTTAAACGTAGCCCACAGCTGGAAGATCTTCTGTATCGTTCCCCCTGTACACCTCAATCAGCAGGGGAGGAAGCTTAAGGATGAAGGTCATGGGAGAACCATTCTTCCTCCTGAAGCCTTCTACTTGTTGGTCTGCATTAGACCTTCCCACTTGCTATACAAGAGTGATGATTATTGCTTCTTGGAGCCCTATCTGCCCAGTCGGTTTGCCAGGCAGTTTGGGTATGACCAATTGCATGTGGGAAATGCCATTACCAGCTTTAAGTCCAGAGGTGGACTTATAGATGGAGCCAGAGGGTGGCGGTACTTTATCACAGGTTGTACTGGCGCAACTTTTGTCGTACCCGCAACTTCTCTTTCCATGGAGCTGCGCATCCTTCACTCGTATGCGCAGTTCTATGCGTCCATCAACACCTTCCATCGCGATTTTGATATGCGTGGAAGTTTTAGAATTCTCTCCCGTAGGTCCAGTGGAAGGGATGATGTTCCGTCTGTTTCCTCGGATGAGAATGAAGACACCACCGGGGCAGACAAAATTTTGATAAAAATACCGAGAGGCTTAATAGCTCCACCTACAGAGCCTCTCATTATCCCTCAGAAAAGGAAGGCTTCTACGCCAAAAGAGCCTTCCCCTCGTAAGAAGAGGATAACCAGAGGTCCGAAAATGACTTCCACCAGGGAGGCTTCTAGGAGCGAGCATGTCGTTTCCCCGGCTGGAGATGATTCTTTGATAAGAGGTCCTTCGCCTTTTAGAGAGAGAACCTCCATAGTTCCGGTCGGCACTGCCGAAGATTCTTTGCCCGTGGTCGCTGCTGCTACTACTACTTCAGGTAGTGCAGCGAGATCGCCATTTGTTGTTTGATAATAAACGAAAGAAATGGAACTAGGTTTATACGAAACCCTTTCTTTGGTTTAAAAACAAGAAAAAGAAGTACAATTAATCATATACAGGGATATCAAGTACAAAATTTAAATCTGGGTAAATATTGCTATAGGAGTCTGATCTGCGGTCGATCACTTTGTCCCTTGGACCACACGATGACGAAGAAGTGTTGTAGAAGAAGGAGAAGCTTCAAAGATCGTAAGAGGGATTGGATGCTCGATGCCAAAGTCGTCAATCACTCCCCTCTGTCTGTGCTCTAGGATCTTCTCTCTCAAAAATAAAAATTTGATCCTTAAAAAATATACACCTCAATAAAATTCGACCTCCTAACCTCTGTCAATAGAGGTCTCTATTTATAGAGTCCAATTGTTGTAACCGTCCAGTCAGCGTAGAAGCCGAACAGTGGAGAGTGTGGCGCTCTTTACGCGGCGGTTATGATAACTGCTACCCGCGTCTAAATGATCTCTCGACTCTGCGTGTGACGTGTGTCCCATTATGCGGTAACGCGTATAACTGCTGCGAAGATCACGGCATGAAAGCCACGTAGGTAACTGCCCCTCGCGTAGGAAAGGTTGGCGTAGAAGCCAAATAACTGTCACCTTGGCATAGAAGCCAAATAGTTATCTTGTAGGCGTAGAAGCCCAATAGCTGTCAAGTTGGCATAGAAGCCAAGTAGGCGTAGAAGCCCAATAGCTGACATGTAGGCGTAGAAGCCCAATAGCTGACATGTAGGCGTAGAAGCCCAATAGCTGTAGAAGCTTGATGCTGCACGGATAGGTACCCGACGTAGAGATAGCCAATAATTATTCTTTGACTGAGGTCTTGAGCGTATTCTGGGCCGAATAGTCTTTGTCACTTACCTTTGCAAATATAACCTGAGTTGGCATATTTCGAGAAGATAGCATACGGCGTACTCCTATAGTTGAAAATAGCCAGGTCGGCATATTTCGAGGAGATAGCATACGACGTACTCCTATAGCTGAAAATAGCCTGATGGCGTAATATGCAGGGATGGCGATGTGGACGTATTAGCCCTAATTATAACTCACCCAGTTATTGGAAATAGAACAAAATCTCGTGCATTAAATGCAGAGATCTGCCCCCATCTCGCGCATTAATTGCAGAGACGCGCCTCAAGTTCTGTACGAAGCGCAGCTTTTGACGTGGCGGTCAGCTTTGTCTCATCCTGAGCGTAAAAGCTCATGTCTGCCTGTGTAAAAATAGACAGCGTATTCCTTGAATGCTTAAACGACATCTTAATTCAAGGTTTTGTCACTAAACGACAATCTGGGGCTCTGTGCCGAATCATCATTACAGTCGTCCTCTTGATAGTCGTGCAGTATCTTTGTCAGGAGTTAGGTTTATTGTACTATCTGATAGGTTCATTCGAGGAATATGAGGCGTTCCTCGTACAACTTCCCGCTGCATTAAAAGCGGACGAGTTTTACGCCGTAGTGGCGATATAGCAACCGTTGTACGCCAAAGCAGTCTGAAAATGCTGCATTATGCGGGTTGTTCTTGAGCTATATTTTATGCTGAATAGCGTTGAAGCTCTGCTGTACGCCAATGGCTCTGAAGTTATGCCTTACGCCACCCAGTGCTGGAACTCTGCTGTACGCGGCTTCCTGCATGTTGAGGGATTTACGCGTATAACTGCTTAGCGTATTTTTTATGCTTCTACAATATATACAAATATGAACATTCTATACATACGCGTACGTATACGCATACGGGTCATACGGTCAAGTGTAAATACAGGGTATCTACTACTAACACTTATGGTCACTCAACATCTATAATACAGTCATACCTAGTACTAGCATTAATTACTTATACAATATATATATATGTATATAGCAATTTAATTATCCTACACACACACACACACACACTAGTCATTGGTTAACTGACACGGTCTGAACTCATAACAACTAACTGAACCAATATGCTAAAACCTTACGCTATTCACACAAGCATACATACACAATACGAAAGGAGAGGGACAGATTCGAACCTTGGGGTTAGTGTGCACGGGCACGAGGATCGGGATGACTGATGCAGGTTATCTTTGGTAAGGGTGACGGGTCCATGATGACGATGATGATATCGATGTTGATGATGATGACGAGGGTGATGATGATTGAGGTTATGATGATGATGATGATATAGGTGATGAAGGTTAATAATTAGGGTGATGAGGGTGATTAGGGTGATAATGATTATGATGATGATGAAGATTATGAACGGATGATGGTACTGATGATGAGGATGATGATTATGATAATGAGGTTAATGATGAGGGTGATAATTATGATGATTAGGGTGATGATGGTGTTTAAGGTGATGATGATGATGATGTAGGTTAGGGGAGAAGGCTGCTCCGGCCAGGGGAAACTCAGGCGGCCGTGGAGGAGGACAAGGAAGAAGAGGAGACTGTGGCGAGGACGTGGCTGTCTCCGGCGAGGCAGTTCAGCGGAGAGCAACGGGGCTCGGGTTGCTGTCGAGGTGCAGGTGGAGGAGATCAGAGAAGTGTCATGCCCCGATCTCCCGTAGGCTAAACGGCCGTCCCCACTAGGCAAAAATGACCGTGCCAGCGCTCCCACGAGACAATCGCTTAGACCCATCCGGATGTGATGCCGCATGAGCGCTAGCCGTGCCCGTGCAAGGCCATGGTTTATTTGGCTGGCGATAAGAAGTCTAAGCCACAGAGTCGTACAGATTGTCCGAGTGCAGCGGAATATATAAACGCATAAGCGAATGGTAACAAGTTCACTGAGTTGACAGTAGCAGAAGTATTGAATAACATAAGTTGAGGTAAAATAAGCTCTCTTTATTCATATTAAAGCAGTATTATAGGCGGCGCATAGCCGAGATTACAAGTCGCTCAAGTTCTCTCTCTGAAACATAAAAGCGTGCCAAGTGGCTACGATTATAGATGATATACAGGGACGTTCAGGCAATGTGCAGGCGGTGTATAGACGATGTTCAGGCGATGTTAAGGCGATGTTCCAATATTATGTCTTGTATAAGTGCTTCAGTTCTGGACGCAGCACTCTAAGGCTTCAGAGTCGAACTCTACGCCTTAGCACGCACGAAGGAGGCATCCGCACCGAACGAGGTTCTCCCGCATCCTGCCAGCAATCTGGTGGGTTATCAGTACATGAATGCGCTGGTGGGGAGGCTACTCGCCCGCTCGACAAAACCAAACACGTAATATAGGTTCCGTGCACCAACTACTTTGTTGTCTTTCTAGTTGTGTCTTAGGATCAGTTTTATGGCAGATATGAAAAGCCTGACTCATGTGGCAGTGCGCCGTGCGATATAAGAGGAAAACACGACGAGACTTACCAACTTACCATTTGTCCTTCCCTGTCCAAGGCAAACCATTGTTAAATTTCCAAGCATGAGCATGTATATAAACATTCAGGGGCATATCATGTGCAAACACTGCGTTATGAGCGAGATTACGCTACGGGTGCACGAGTTACAGGAAATATCAGGTGTGTTGCATGCAATGATCAAGTGCTCTTTATGCACAAGTGTTGTTGTAACAAGATCGTTCAGGTGTTCAGTTACTCTTGACGCGATGCGATGACTCGTACGCGGATAGCCGCTAAGCGAGGATGACTTATCTATATGAACATGAAGTCACTGGCACGATGCCATTATGGACGGTCTAGTCTCAGTACGAAATGTCGTGCGACGCATATCCAAGATGTCCCAGGGCATTCTGTCCTATAGCAGGCGACCGTGCGAGTATCACGAGTTCCGTCCGGATCGGACCGGTGCCGGTGCCCCAGCGACCGTCCGCGGAACTAAACCTTGTTTCCGAATTGTCCTGTGACCATGCGAGTCTCTACTCTTCAGGTTTTGGGTCAGGTACAGGAACAAGTTTGAGGCAGGATATATATATATGGAACAAGTTACATGGAACAAGTTCAAGTCAGGATATATATATATGTAACTTGTTGAGGCAAGGTCAGGATTACTCTCAATGTTGAGTATCGACTCCAATGAGCCATTGTATTTAGTGTAGGACAGTATTGCTCCACGAGCTGGGATTCTTGGGTCACGGGATTGGTGCAAGTTTTCTGGTTCGGGAATTGCCTTAGCGACCTAACGGTCCCGGATACATTCAGGTTTATTTATGCACGGAACAACTATCGGGTAGTCTTCCGAGGATAACCTAAATGAATGCATGACAAGCATAGTATTTCACAGTCTGGGCATAGTTGTGCAACAAGCATTGAAACTAGGAAATATAAAAGCAGGCAAGCATGCACTTGTATAACTTAAGCATTCAAGTTCGCTCGGGCCCGTAGGTAAGCCGAGGAGTAAAACCGTAGAGGGACTTCCCGAGCGACATGATCTAGGGTCGTACAGTGTAGGGAGTGAACAGTGCACTACTGAATATATACACACATGTGGTTCTACTCGAGACATAGTGGGTCCAGTTGCACAAGGCAAAGGTAGCATGCGAGGGTCTGAATATATAAGCAATATTTCATTTCCATGTTCTAGCGACAAGCAGTACAAGATGGGATTATTCCCTTAGCTAGGTGCGTTGGATTCTTATTAGCATGCAGGGGGTGATTCACCTAGCGACTAGCATGTATCATTCCTTATTTTATGTGTACTAGCTAAGCAAAGACAAGTTCACCGTAACCACCCACCTTAGCGATGATTCGCCTCGGTTGAGCGATACTCCGAGCGAGCCTCTGAAAGCCTAAGCCGGTTCTCGTGAAGGACCAAGTCTGGATAATCCATTGCCTCAATGAGTTGCCTCAAGGAGCAAAGCTGGTCGGGACGTTTGCACTTTTGCCGTTTAAACCGGCAGTCCGCTTGAGCGAAACGGGATATTACATTATCCACCACTCAGAAAAAGTCTCGTCCTCGAGACTTCCTGAGGGCAAGCCATACTATCATATCTTTTGAATCTAGCCCAAGCGTAGCTATCGGTACCACTAGATCCATTGGAACCCAATCCCTTACTCGATGCTTACGCCGGGTTGCGTGTATCCTGAGTCAGTCTCATTGGCGCCTTAGCGCGGGAAAAGTTTCTTAACACGAGGTACATTTCGATCGATCTTGGATAACGATCTAGGGCTGAGGCAATCTTATACAAGTCATTATGCTTGTTCAGAAGGATTTTTACTTGCACTAGCATTTGAGTTCAGCATATCGCGGGTCTGGATCGTGCACATATTCGAAGAGTCCCTCAAACACATGCATGTCAACCAACTTAGCGATAGCGAAGTCTTTGCACTCGAGTTTTACATTTCTTAAGTCTTGGATCATGCACATATTCGAAGCGTCCCTCAAACACATGCAGTCAGCCAAACTTAGAGGTAGTAAAATCGGACAAGCTACTTTGCGAAATTTCAAGGGTTCAATCCAATTCCATATCATTTCCATTTCCACCAAGTATTTGCACTACCGTTAAACACGATCAATCCGATTCAACCGACTAGCATCCATTCATTCGGGTCAACTTAGCATACGTTATCGTGCCCAAGTCTAACCCTAAGTCTGATGCCCAGTTGCGGTTCTTATTCAAGCAGTATGGTAAAGTCGGTGGTACAGGTTCATTCACTCGGCACAGGGTCATCTGTCTAATTGCTAGGTCAGCTCACAAGGTCATAGGTACAAGTCCAAGCACGTTGCGATTTATCGTGCAAATTTGTTGCACGATGCTCGCCCCAATTCCTATGGTCAAACCATTGTTTATTTGCACGGGGTATTCTACCCAAGCCCGTTTTACTCAGATTTCTAAACATCGAGCACAAATTCACCTACTCTCAATAACACGTTCGTTGCACGGGGTACGAGTCCGTTCAGGTAATTTATAATAAATTCAAGTCGCAGGACAAGCCTAGTGATTTGCGTTGTCTATCTCTCCAAGCATGTTTTGATAGAATCCATATCCATTTCAAGTCTAGACCACCAAACCAAGATTCATTTCTAAACCTTTAGTCATAACTTCAAGTCGTCCAACCTGATTCAGGTATCCATTCACAAAACCATCAAGCGTGATTTATTTCAGCTTCTAGGCTAACTTATCCATCAATATTTCTGATTCTATATTTGTGTTTCCAATTCGTCTCATTGTGTCGAACTACAGTCGAGATGATCATTCATTGCATATATATAAAATCAACCAAGTCTCGTCCGTTCATGCAGTGATTGTAGTTCGTTTAGTAAAATTATCCAACTTTCTTTTTTACCGTTCGGTAAATCCATAGTCTACTTTTGGCATTGCTCACTAACCAAGTTCAAATATTTCAAGCCCAAGTCCATCCATTTCTAATACGTTCAATATATCACGTTCGTTCTTCCAATTTTCGAGTAAAATCCGTAATCGCTTATATTATTCTTAGTAACATAATATCTTCTTTGCTTGTATCGATCTATGCTATACCGATACCAAGTCAAGTTTTATATTCCAAGTCAAATATCCGTTCTCGGGTTAACTCGCTTAAGCGATATTTTATTCACGTTCAACTTGTTTGTTTCAAATCTGAAACCGTCCACACGATTCTCCAATTTCCAACAAGTTTTCCTTAACCATGACATTGGTTTCCATTTCTGAGAATTTCTTTTCGATATAAGCCTTATCATTGATTCAAGTTATTCTCAATATCGTTCAGTCTGACTATCGCATGGGTCATGGATCCGTTTGGACATGATCCATCCACCACTCGAAATCGAGTCATTCCATCAAGTCCTTAATCGGTGCTCACATTATCGTTTTTGCTTATTCAGCAACTCGTTCCTCAATTTTTGTACGATACTCAGGTTTCGCCTGATCAGATCTAATCTCATACAGTATTCTGGGTTGATAGTCATCCAAGCAACTACATTTGATTTGTGTTTTCCAACATAAACCATCGTTCGAGCTATTTCTCTTAATCAAGCATGATTCTCAATATTCGCCTAAGCGATACATCCGATAAAGTTTCTATCAATTTCAGTTCTAAGTCTGACTTGTACTATTACTGAACGACATCAAAATCATGTTTTATAGCTGGCTTGCACCAAAGGGTCTTGGTGCACGAAACTCTACACAACTTAGCCGAAAGGCTGAGTGCATAGCTAATCGTTCAGGCAATATTTGTTTTCGCACTAACCAGTTAGGCAAACAGGCATAGGCATTTCGGGTTTGCACAAAATGCACAAGTCTAGCACGAATCTAATCCCATAAGGACTAGTACAGGTTGGCACAAAGGCCCTTGCAACCCAATTTCATATAAGCAATCACATCATTTCACATACAACTTTTCGAAAGTATTAGACTTATTGTTTGGAATATTCCATTGAGACATTGAGAGAGTGTGTGCACATAACCCACGAACGAGCTTTCGAAACAGAGATATTCGAAATAAAGTTCAAAGGCGTATAAGCCAAGCTCTGATACCAATCTGTCACACCCCGATCTCCCGCAGGCTAAACGGTCGTCCCTGCTAGGCGGAAATGACCGCGCCAGCGCTCCCACGAGACGATCGCTTTGACCCATCCGGGCGTGATGCCGCATGAGCGCTAGCCGTGCCCGTGCAAGGCCATGGTTCATTTGGCTGGCGATAAGAAGTCTAAGCCACAGAGTCGCACAGATTGTCCGAGTGCAGCGGAATGTATAAACGCATAAGCGAATGGTAACAAGTTCACTGAGTTGACAGTAGCGGAAGCATTGAATAACATAAGTTGAGGTAAAACAAGCTCTCTTTATTCATATTGAAGCAGTATTACAGGCGGCGCATAGCCGAGATTACAAGTCGCTCAAGCTCCCTCTCTGAAACATAAAAGCGTGCCAAGTGGCTACAGTTATGGATGATATACAGGGATGTTCAGGCGATGTGCAGGCGGTGTATAGGCAATGTTCAGGCAATATTCAGGCGATGTTCCAACATTATGTCTTGTATAAGTGCTTCAGTTCCGGACGCAGCACCCTAAGGCTTCAGAGTCGAACTCTACGCCTTAGCACGCACGAAGGAGGCATCCGCCCCGAACGAGGTTCTCCCGCATCCTGCCAGCAATCTGGTGGGTTATCAGTACATAAATGCGCTGGTGGGGAGGCTACTCGCCCGCTCGACAAAACCAAATACGTAATATAGGTTCCGTGCACCAACTACTTTGTTGTCTTTCTAGTTGTGCCTTAGGATCAGTTTTATGGCAGATATGAAAAGCCTGACTCGTGTGGCAGTGCGCCGTGCGATATAAGAGAAAAACACGGCGAGACTTACCAACTTACCATTTGTCCTTCCCTGTCCAAAGCAAACCAATGTTAAATTTCCAAGCATGAGCATGTATATAAACATTCAGGGGCATATCATGTGCAAACACTGCGTTATGAGCGAGATTACGCTACGGGTGCACGAGTTACAGGAAATATCAGGTGTGTTGCATGAAATGATCAATTGCTCTTTATGCACAAGTATTGTTGTAACAAGATCGTTCAAGTGTTCAGTTACTCTTGATGCGATGCGATGACTCGCACGCGGATAGCCGCTAAGCGAGGATGAGTTATCTATATGAACATGAAGTCACTGGCACGATGCCATTATGGATGGTCTAGTCTCAGTACGGAATATCGTGCGACGCATATCCAGGATGTCCCAGGGCATTCCGTTCTATAGCAGTCGACTATCACGAGTTTCGTCCGGATCGGACCGGTGCCGGTGCCCCAGCGACCGTCCGCGGAACTAAACCTTATTTCCGAGTTGTCCTGTGACCATGCGAGTCTCTACTCTTCAGGTTTCGGGTCAGGTACAGGAACAAGTTCGAGGCAGGATATATATATATGGAACAAGTTACATGGAACAAGTTCAAGTCAGGATATATATATATGTAACTTGTTGAGGCAAGGTCAGGATTACTCTCAATGTTGAGTATCGACTCCAACGAGCCATTGTATTTAGTGCAGGACAGTATTGCTCCACGAGCTGGGATTCTTGGGTCACGGGATTGGTACAAGTTTCCTGGTTCGGGAATTGCCTTAGCGACCTAACGGTCCCGGATACATTCAGGTTTATTTATGCACGGAACAACTATCGGGTAGTCTTCCGAGGATAACCTAAATGAATGCATGACAAGCATAGTATTTCACAGTCTGGGCATAGTTGTGCAGCAAGCATTGAAACTAGGAAATATAAAAGCAGGCAAGCATGCACTTGTATAACTTAAGCATTCAAGTTCGCTCGGGCCCGTAGGTAAGCCGAGGAGTAAAACCGTAGAGGGACTTTCCGAGCGACATGATCTAGGGTCGTGCAGTGTAGGGAGTGAACAGTGCTGTAGAAGCATGAAAAATACGCTGGACATCTCTACGCAAGCACAGTGATGCAGAGCAGCGTAAACAGAGGACCTCAGAGCCATTATGCGTGCAACGGAGCTTTTCCACTGAGCACAGCATAAAAGATAAAGGACCACCCACGTGGGTACAGTATGTCCAGGCTGCTTCAGCGTAGAACAGAAGGCCTCGTCGCCTATATGGCGTAAAATGCACCCGCTTTCAATGCAGCATTAAAACGTACGAGGAACGCTTCGTGTTCTCCGAAGTGAACCTGTCATGTCCTGCAAATGAACCTGACGTCTGGACTTCTGACAAAGGGATAATGCTCGACTACCCAGGCGACGGCTATAGTGATGGCACGATACTGCAATCCAGGCTGTCGTTTACTGCCTTCCCCTTCGCGTAAACCGCCTTTACACATACAAGGAGATACGCCGCCTCATTTTACACAGGCAGATATGAGCTGTTTACGCTCCGCGAAAGACAAACCGCCTGCCACATCGAAAGCTGCACTTCTTACAGGGCTCGAGGCACGCCTCTGCATTTAATGCACAGGGCGGTGATAGTTTCTCGAGGCACGTCTCTGCGTTTGGTGCACAGAAGGGCTGCAGACCTTCAAAACACGCCTCTGCATTTAATGCGCAGAATGATGGCGGATCTCTGCATTTAATGCAAGGGATTTGATTAAATGTCACCGAACCGTCGTTTAGTGACAGCCCCTTCGCGTAAACTGCTCCTACGCATGCAAGGAAATACGCTGCCTAGTTCTACACAGGCAGACATGACCTTCTTACGCTCCGCGGAGGACAAACAGCCTGCCACGTCAGCAGCCACTCTGCGCACAGGACTCAAGACGCGTATCTACATTTAATGCGCAGAATGATGGCAAATCTTAAAGACAAGCACCTGCATTTAATGCACAGGATGGTGGCAGATCTCTACATTTAATGCGAGGGATTTGATTGTATCTCCAAGAGCCGTAATTCCGGCTGAGACGTCCACGTCACCACTCCGGCACGTTACGCAGCGGCTTCTATGCCTCTCCAGCTTCTATGCTCATGCGGCTTCTACGCCCACTCGGCTTCTACGCCTCTCCAGCTTCTATGCTCCCTCGGCCTTCTACGCCTCTCCAGCTTCTATGCTCATGCGGCTTCTACGCCCACTCGGCTTCTACGCCTCTCCAGCTTCTATGCTCATGCGGCTTCTACGCCCATTCGGCCTTCTGCGCCTACTCGGCTTCTATGCCTACTTGGCTTCTATGCCATGGTGACAAACATTGGCTTCTACGCCAACCTCTTCTACACGAGGGATACCTACCTGCGTGGCTTTTACGCCGTAATCTTCGTAGCAGTTATACGCGTTGTGTCCCTTAGTTGGACCCGCGTCACACGCTCATTCAAAAGATCATCTATACGCAGGCATTGGTTACTTTAACCGTTGTGTAAAAGGGTGCTGTGCTGTCCACTCCTCAGTTTTTACACTGACTGAGTGGTCACTGTCACTAAAACTCTATAAATAGAGACCTCTATCAACAGAGGAAGAGGGGAGGAAAAAAAAAGGTCGAGAAACTCGAACCAGGCTCGAGAGAATAGAAGGTCGAATCGGAGAAGAGATCGAACCAAGGTCGAAGAGTCTTAGAGAGAGATGAACCCGGAGCTCAAGCGAAGAGTAGGGATCGATGACTTTGGCATCGTACATCCACCTTCTTTTCTGTAACCTTTGAAGCTGCTTCCCGTCTTCTACGACACTTCTTCATCATCGTGTGGTCCAAGGGCTAAAGTGATCGACTGCAGATCAGACGCCTATAGCAATATTTACCCAGATTAAATAAATTATACTCCCACATCCTAGTATAGGACTAAATTGTACAAGTTTGTTTGTAAACCAAAGAAAATGGGTCTCGTATAGACCCCCACTTGAATACATTTCAATCTTTCGTTTTTCACCACAAACAAGTGCACTACTGAATATATACACACATGTGGTTCTACTCGAGGCATAGTGGGTCCAGTTGCACAAGGCAAAGGTAGCATGCGAGGGTCTGAACATATAAGCAATATTTTATTTCCATATTCTAGCAACAAGCAGTACAAGTTGGGATTATTCCCTTAGCTAGGTGCGTTGGATTCTTATTAGCATGCAGGGGATGATTCACCTAGCGACTAGCATGTATCATTCCGTATTTTATGTGTGCTGGCTAAGCAAAGACAAGTTCACCGTAACCACCCACCTTAGCGATGATTCGCCTCGGTTGAGCGATACTCCGAGCTAGCCTCTGAAAGCCTAAGCCGGTTCTCGTGAAGGACCAAGTCTGGATAATCCATTGCCTCAATGAGTTGCCTCAAGGAGCAAAGCTGGTCGGGACGTTTGCACTTTTGCCGTTTGAACCGGCAGTCCGCTTGAGCGGAACGGGATATTACAAGAAGGATACGAGAGGTGGTTGTGATAGTCGTGCAGGTGGTGGCGAGTGGCGGAGAGGGATATGGCGAGGAAGTTAATGGTGGTGATGGGTGGTGTTAATGGCGGTGGTGGTCGAGATTTGGGTCCGACGAGAGGTCAGGCTGAGGGGATGAGAGGAGAACGGAGGTCGAGTCCGGCGGAGAAGATGGGTTCGTCGAGGCGAGTCGAGGGGGAATGGTGGAGATCAGACGAGTGGTGATGATGGCGGGCTCCGACGGGACGATCGGGGTTGATGGCAGGGAAGAGGAGGAAGAAGGCGGTGGTGGCTCTGTGATCTCCGACGAGGCGGTGAACAGATGTTGTCGAGGGGATCAGGCAGGTGGAGAGGAGGAGAAGGACGTAGAGGAGTCGGGTTGTGGTGCAGTCGGAGCTCAGCGGGGATGACCGGGATCTGGCGGAGGTCGGGGGAAGGTTGATGGAGGCTGGTGTTAATTGTGGCGGTACGGCCAGGGAGTAGAGGAGACCATGAGGGAGAGGTCTGGCCGACGGAGATGGAAGTCCGACGAGATGGTCGAGTGCTGGTGGCGACGGGGCTGCTCCGACGAGGCTCCGGTCGGATCTGCACAGAGAAGGGGAGGAAGAAGATGAACAGGAAAAGGGGATGGGTGTAGTCGGCTGAAATAGGGTTGGCTTGTGATGTTGTGTTGAATGAAAAAGTAAGGAAAATTATTATTTATACATGTAAAAAAGTAGGGTTGGGTATTGACCTAGGGTGTTGGGCTTGGTCAACATCCTTGGGATGGGCTTGGCCTTACATGTAGGTATTTAAAAGGCTAGGATTTGCATTGTTTGAAATGCATGACTAGGATTAGATGAGGGGGTGATGTTGAGTGCTACACACTCCAAAAATTATGGAGAAAATTCATATGAAGGAGAAATAGATTTCTTCATGTGTTGTGTCCAATGGTGTGGACACCTCAATGCACTTTTGCATAAAAGCGCCCAACAATTGAAAAATTACATAAATAAAAATTGGATTAAATTAATTAAAATTTATGAAAATAGTGTTCTTGAATTAATTAGAAGTACATGGGGCTAAATTTAGGTAGGACACAAGTGTCATGGACGTAAAAGACTCAGAATAGAATATTATCATAAATTAGGTTGCACAAAATGGGTCAAGATTGTGTCTCCAATTTCGATTGGAACGCACAAGGATACAAAGTTGAATTTATTTAGAATTAGGAATAAACATCTGCGACGAATATTGTGCGACTAAAATATAGCACAAGAGAGCATAATTATAAGTTACACAGAGGTCAGAATAGAAGGCGGACACGTCTAGGACAAGGGGATAAAATTTGTAGGAAGGCAATGGCTAGTGTAGTGCTCCAATTATCGAAGCAACGGTAAGGTGCGCTAAGTAATATAAAAATTATCTAAAACACCGTGTTCTATTTCTAATTGGATTCAAACTAGCCCTAGTCTCTCTATCTAAGCCAAGTAGGCATAATTTTGGGTGAGGGAGTTTACACAGGCAGTCGCAGTGATAGGAGGTCTACTTCTGGCTATTGTATGTTTGTGGGTGGCAATCTTGTCATGTGGCATAGTAAGAAGCAGAATGTTATAGCTCATTCTAGTACAGAGGCTGAGTACCGTGCGATGGCTCATACAGCTTCTGAGATGATGTGGGTGCAGTCTCTTCTTCATGAAATGGAAATTATGATTCATATTTCGATGGAGATGTATTATGATAATCAGTCGGCAATGTTTATTGCAAGTAATCCGGTGTTTCATGGGCGCATAACGCATATCGAGGTGGATGGATTGTTATTTTGTTCGTGATTTGTTACTGAAGAAACAGATGTCACTCCTTATGTTCGGTCAAAGGATCAATTAGGTGATATCCTCACCAAACCACTTGCTCGTGGTCTATTTTCTGATTTATGTAGCAAGCTGGGCATGTCTGATCTATATGCTCCTGCTGGAGGGAGGGTGTACCAAACCACTTGCTCGTGGTCCATTTTATCGCTAAGTGACGCTAAACGTCGCTATAATGATGACATGGCAATTTTTGACATGGCAATTTCTGCCATGTCAGTATTTTTTGTCGCAGAATGTCGCTAGTTACGTTGCTATTATAGCGACTTTTGGTGACACTTTAGGACGTCTGTCGCTGATTTACCGACGTCTTGACGTTGGACGTCGGAACTTCGGCGGCATCATCACGTCGCAAAGATACATCGATATAACGACGAATTACGATATTTTTGTTGTCAACGACCTTGGAATACGCGATGACACATAAACGTCGTTAATTACGTTGCTAATTATTATTAGCAATATTTTTTGTTAATTAGCGACGTTTTGAGCCGTCACTAAAATGTATTATTTTGGTAGTGCCCCCCATTTACTAATCCTAACTCTATTATATCCCCCCTCTACCAAATTAATTAGTGTCAAATAATTTGGGGGGGGGGGGGGTTTAAATAAAAATAACACTTGCTAAATGCATGAAAAGGAGGTTTATGGTAATTAATTTAAGAATGGGGGGGGGGGTTATCGAGGTTTGCAAAGTCTAAAACTTAAGTATGTCGGATGCACCGAAACTCGGTTAACCAAAAGGCGAATAGAATCAGCACGAAGAATTTCAGGATACAGATAGGATTAGTAAATGGAGAGGGAAGGGGGGGGGGGGTGTTAAAAATAACTCTATATATAAAGTACATAGCGAGCTAAATATAATAACTAAAAAAAAGAGTGATCATGTATCGCAAGATGGTAAAACAATAAACAAGTAGCAGGGTGATACAATATTGAACAACTAACTCTACGTGCTCAAGTATATGTAGAAGAAACTATTGGCACGTGGATATTGTTATAGTATAATAAGTGTATAATTGCTACATTTCCATATAATTGTTTGGTGATCATACATCTTGTAAACTTGTTTTCTGTTTGAGATTGAAATACCTAGGATTAAAATACATATGTTTGGTGACGCCTTACTATTATTTGTTTGGTGATCATACATCTTGTAAACTTGTTTTCTGTTTGAGATTGAAATACCTAGGATTCTTGACTCAGGATTGCCTGATGGATTGTAGATTAAACCCTCACATGTCTCGACAGCCGTGACCGTATCTCGGGGTATAGAGTACTCTGATATACGTAGCTGGCTTTATCTGCCTCCGCTCTCCAGTATTCTGGTTCTGGGACGTGACACACGAACCTCGCTGGAGGGTCTTCGATGGGAGGAAAGTTCTGTGGATTGGTTGGTCTCCTCTAGAGAGGTTGGTGGCTAGGTTAGGTGATAGGGAAGAGATGAGGAATATAAGATATTATATAGGGGAGGCTAGGGTTACACCAACGGTCGGATGGAGGTGCTCGAGGCCGTACGGCGTGCTGAGGACGTCCGCAGTTGCCTGCCATTCTGCACAGTATCATGCAAAACTGCGACACCGATCCCCACCCGGTTTTGCAATGGATGATTTCGGTTTAGGTGTAGTTTTAGGTCAGAAATGGTCCGGTTCGATTCTTCATCTGCGAGTTGGTGTCAGCACCAGTGGCTTTTGGGTTCGGGTGTTAGTTCGAATAGGTCTTACTTGGTTTCATTGGGGGGGTTCGGGTTAGACTCAAAGAAATAGGTAGGGGACAGTGTCCATTGTTTAGGCTGTAGAATGAAGATGCTAAAGATAATATAGGAAGGGTCCATGTGCTACCCGAGGCTCACGTGGCTTGTGTAGTAGAGTGGTGCAGCACACTCTTAGTCGTTGGTTACAAGGCATAAACCATCCACTCCATACCTAATGGTTCCAAGCTTTAAATAATACTAACATTAGTAATTGGTTTATTTATTAGAATAACTTCACGTTATAAACAATAACATTTGATTGAAATCGAAACATAAGTATGATTATATTACAAATCTCATTCCATTATAAGTAGCTTATACGACTGTTGTAGTTTAAATAATCATAACGACATACTTTTTTTCCCCAGGTCATTACTTGCAAAAGCAAGAAGTTGCAAGAAGCTGCAACTCAACCTTCTTACGAAAAGTAATTCCAGGAGCTTCCATCATATCCATCTCTCCTTCTCCCATGGCGTTGGGCAACTTCCAGTCGAATTGGTGCATGAGGTTTGCAACTGCGAGCTCAATTACGGGGACTGCAAACTTAATCGCCGGACACATCCTCCGGCCCGCGCCGAACGATAGGAGTTCAAAATCGTTCCCCATGAAGTCGATCGGATTGTGCCCGCCGAACCTCTCGGGCCGGAACTCGTCCGGTGATTCCCACACTTGGGGGTCCCTGCAGATGGTCCAGGTGTTGGCAAAGGCTCTTGTTCCCTTAGGGACATGATATCCCTGGATCTCAGTGTCCTCCATGAGTTCTCTTGGGACCAGCAGTGGGCTTGGTGGGTGGAGCCTTAGACTTTCCTTGATCACTGCTTTCAAATAGCACATGTTGAACAGGTCATCTTCAGTGACTGTGCTTCTTGAACCAACCACGTCTCTTATCTCCTCTTTTAGCTTTCTCATGGCGTCGGGGTTTCGCACGAGTTCAGCCATCACCCACTCCATGACGATGGACGTTGAGTCCATCCCCGCACCAAATATGTTCTGTTAAGAAAATTTTACTTTCAAAAAATACAGTTCCAGTTCAAAATTAACATAATCGTAGATGACATAAGTCTGATGTTACTAAAATTAACCTCTATGATCGCTTTGATGTTCTCCTTGTCAAAATGGAAGTGTCGACTGTTGAGATCCTTCTCAAGAGAGAGCAAGATGTCAACAAATGCAATATTGGTCTCATCCTTTTCTTCTTCTTGCTCTAAAACTTTCCTCCTCGTCTCTACTACGTGCTCGAAGAACTTATTTCCATCCCGAAAGGCCTTATTCACCTTCGAGACCGCACCGGTGATCACGCTCACCCATGCGAGCCACGGGACGTAGTCGCCCCAATGGAACGCTCCCAACAAAATGGAGTTCTCCTCGAGGAGCTCCCAAATAGCATCAGTCCCCATCTCGTCCCTCGCGTGCTTGCCCACCGTAACCCTAGCGAGGAAGTCCTTGGTGAGAGTGCTGAGAACCTTGCTCACGTTGACGGGACCGAGGGACGAAGATGCCGAGATCACCCGATCGACCATGATAGACACTTCCTCTTCTCGTATGGCGCGGTAAGCTTGGACCCTTCTATTGCTGAAGAGGTGGAGTACGCTCGTCTTCTTCACTTGCCTCCAGTACTCGCCATAAGGGGCGAATGTGATGCCCCTCCCTTCGTAGAGGAGCTTTCGGGGAAAGGCTAGGGAGGGCCGGGTCGCGAACTTATGGTCTTGCTCTTTCAGGATCTCCCGGGCGAGTTCGACGGTCGAGACGACGAGGGTCGGGGCCTGACCGAGTTGGAGAAGCATGATGGGGCCGTATTTCTTGGAGAGGAGGTCGAGGGAACGGTGAGGGAGAGGGCCAAGTTGGTGGAGGTTGCCTAGGATTGGGAGCTTCGGCGGACATGGCGGGAGCCCGCGGGATTGCTTAGTAGTACTACTCTTCGGAGTAGTGGTAGGGTTACCGAAGAAGGAGAAGGAGAGAGTAAATGAAAGGAAAAGCGGGAGCATGAAGAGAATGGAAGTAAGGATTGGGTGGGAGAGGAGAGTATGATGAAGTAGCTGTGAAAGAAGAGTGAGGAGAGACATTTTCCTACGTGCAATTGCTTTCCCACTGTCTTGGGCTTCCATAACTAAACGAAGCATATATATATAGTTGTCGTAGCATGTATTTTTCAACACCGAGATATTATCCTACGTCACTTACAAGCCTATGCTTCTACATGTTGTGGAGCCTATGGAAGGCAAGAAATGAAGTCATCTTCAGAAACAAACTCTTCTGCGCCGACCTTACAATCAGAACTAATCTTCAGGAAAAGTATGAGATTCCTAGTCCTACCAACCATCCACCTGCACCTACACAACGGCAACAGCAACACAATGAAGTCTGGCTCCCCCCTCCTTCAAATGCATGGGAAATGGCAAACTCCTTCTAGATGCAATCAACAATTCTGATTATGACATTCTCTGGAGAGCTCCCCACGTCATTGAAGAGGGTCGTGAATCATTACGGAACAACAATGGAATATCTTTCAACTACACATCCCCAGGTCTCACAGTCTCTGTGCTGCAAACTACGTAAAAGAAATTGTCGGAAAGATAAAGTAGCACACAAAGTGATAGAAGAGTTTATTTGCTTCGGTGTGAAAAATTTCTACATGTATGCCTTTTCTTTTATAAGCCTACTAAAACATAACTCCCATGCCTACAAGCATGGAAGGCCAAGGGTTTCCTCTTTAGAATAGGACCACCCCTTTAGAATAGGACCACCCCTTTAGAATAGTACTCCACATGACCAAGTGTGATGAGCACAAAGTTTCACCAATAATCGCTCCCTAAACTTTTGCGATTACTTGATGACGATCATCCCGATCTTGGAGCGAAGCTCCTGGAACCTGACCGGCCCAGGGCCTTGGTCAGTATGTCGGCGAGCTGCTCATCTGTTCGGACATACTCTACCTCAGCTGTACCGTCCTTGATGCAGTCACGAATGAAGTGGTACCTCGTCTGGATGTGTTTGCTGCGATCATGAAACACCGGATTTTTGCTGAGGGAGATTGCTGATTTGTTGTCGATGCGCAGTTTTACACATCTGATATCGTCGCCCTTCATGTCCGCCAGCAGCCGTGCGAGCCAGATGCCTTGGCAGGCGGCAGTGGTTGCTGCGACATACTCGGCTTCGCAGAATGATAGTGCCACCACCTTCTGCTTTTGTGATTGCCAACTGATAGCGCTGTTGCCGAGGAAGAATAGTACGCCTGTTGTGCTCTTGCGGTCGTCAACATCCCCGGCCATGTCGCTGTCGCAGTAGCCGACCAGCCGGGGCTCCTCTGTTCCTCGTTCGTAGCGGCAGCCGTAACCCCGCGTACCAGCAACGTACCGGAGTATGTGTTTGACCGCCGCTAGGTGCTCAGTAGTTGGCTTCTCCATGAAGCGGCTCACATACCCGACTGCGAATGACAAGTCTGGCCGGGTGTGCACGAGGTATCGCAAGCTTCCTACTATGCTCCGGTACTCCGTGGCATCTGCCGGCGGTGCAGCACTATCCTTGTTGAGCTTCAAACGTGGCTCCATAGGTACATGGCAAGGGTTGCAGTCGCCCATGCCACTCTTCTCCAGTATCTTGGCTGCGTACGCAGACTGGTTTACTGTGATATCGTCTGCGTTCTGCTGTACATTTATGCCAAGGTAGAAGGAAAGCAAGCCGAGATCGCTCATCTTAAATGAGCTGCTCATCTCGCACTTGAACTTGTCGATCTCGCCCGCACTGTTTCCCGTGATGATGAGGTCGTCGACGTAGACACCCACGAGCAGCCTTGCCTCGCCATGGCCAAGCACGTAGATGGCGTGCTCCGAGGGACTCCGGCTGAATCTGAGTGTGGACATGCACTTGTCCAGCTTCGCGTTCCAGGCCCTCGGCGCTTGCTTCAGGCCGTAGAGTGCCTTGTGTAGGCGAAAAACTTTCTGCTCCACGCCGGCGGCTGCAAAACCGGGTGGCTGCGTGACGTAGACCTCTTCGTCGAGCTCCCCGTTCAAGAATGTCGTTTTCACATCCATGTTATGGACAACCCAACCTGCATGACCGGCAAACGCCAGTAACAACCTGACGGACTCAAGTCTGGCTACTGGCGCGAAAACCTCATCGTAGTCGATCCCGTGCCTCTGCACATACCCCTTCGCGACGAGCCGGGCTTTGTGCTTGATGACGACGCCGTGCTCATCCTTCTTCGCCTTGTAGACCCATTTGAGTCCAATGGGGCGGTGACCAGCGGGCAGGTCTACGAGCCGCCAGGTGTCGTTCTCCTCAATGGATGCGAGTTCATCCAACATCGCTCGGCGCCAGCACTCGTGTTGCTCCGCTTCTGAAAAAACAGAGGGTTCGTCATCCATTGCGAGGAGGAGGTCCTCAGAGTCGTGGTGGTGCACCGACTCAACTTTATAGATGTCTTGCAGATAGCGGTATCGGCGCGGCGGTTCGTTTGGCGGATCGGGCGTCGCTCCTGACGGTGGTGAGACGAATCGGATCGGAGCCGTACCCGTCGTCTCAGGCGTCGAAACCGCTGGCGTCGTCGCGGCTGATGTCGCGGTTGTGCGAGTGGGCGTCACGGCCGGTGGTGGGGACGCGTGACCGGCTCCCGCCTGCTCGGGTGGAGGCAGCGTTTGCGTCGATGCGGGTGTGGCTGCACCCACAGCCTCTGGCGATGGACCTCCGTTTCCGGCCGAAATGAACGTACCGGGAATGAGCTCGTGGGAAAATTCAACAGTGAATGCCTCGCCGATCCCGACGAGGCTGGCGTCGATGTCGGTGTGCGTCCAGTCCCACTGCCCCGCCTCGTCAAAGATGATGTCGCGGGTGACATACAAGCGACGACCGACTGGATCGTAGGCCCTGTAAGCCTTGGACCCCGCCTCGTAGCCAACAAACACCATTTTCTTGCTCCGATCGTCAAGTTTTTTCAAGTTTGGCTGCACTATCTTCACATGAGCAATGCAACCGAAAGTACGTAAGAAACTTACATCGGGGCGCTTATCATGCCACGCCTCATATGGCGTCTTTCCCTTCACTGCGGCTTTTGGCGCCATGTTTAGCAGGTACACCGCCGTGGTCACCGCCTCGCCCCAGAATGCCGCCGGCATGCTCTTCACCTTGAGCAAGCTTCGGGCCATAGCTACCACATTCTGGTTCCGGCGCTCGACGACGCCATTTTGCTGAGACGAGTAAGGCGCGGTGAGGTGGCGCTTGATGCCGTGGCGCTCGCAGTAGTCGTTGAAATCGTTCGACGTGAACTCGCCGCCACGGTCTGTGCGTAGTACACGAAGCTTGCACTTCGACTCGACCTCCGCCGCAACCTGAATGTGTTTGATCGCCTCGCTCGCCTCGTCCTTGGATCTCAACAGCTTGATCCACATGAACCTGCTGTAGTCGTCGACGAGGAGAAGGAAGTAGCGCTTCCCGCCAAGTGTCGCCGGTGAGATGGGACCACACAAGTCCGCGTGCACCAAGTCGAGAGGGTCGGTGGCGCGATGGTTGGCGTGCTGGGGAAATGAAGTGCGTCGCTGCTTCCCGGCCAGACAATTGTCGCACAACTGATCGACATGATCAATGTGCGGAAGGCCGTCCACCATTTTTTTCCTGCTCAGGCGACGAAGGGCGTCGAAGTGTAGATGGCCGTAGCGCGCATGCCAGCGCCACGCCATGTCCGAGCACTGTGCCGCGAGGCATACCGGCTGTGTGATCCGCAATGGAAGGATATATAGACGATTTGAAGTGCGTGATACCTTAGCAAGGAGGCGGCGCTGTTTGTCGCGGATTCGAAGCACTCCATCCTCGATTAGCGTGGAGCAGCCAGTTTCGTCCAATTGCCCGATGCTGACAATGTTGCTACGCAACCGGAGAATGTAGTAGACGTTGGTGAGGGCTCGATGTTCTCTTCCTTGGCCCGTGAACACCACCGTGCCCCGGCCTTGGATGTCCACGACGGAGCCATCGCCAAATTTGACGCTGCCCCGCACGCCGGTGTCGAGTTCGGAGAAGACTGCCCGCGCGCCCGTCATATGGTTAGACGCTCCCGTGTCGTAGTACCAGGTCACATTGTCGGTGTCCTCCCGCTCCCCAAGCTTTACTTTGGTGCACTCCTCGTTGAGCATCACCTGCTCGGTCGCCTCTGCGTGGGTGTAGGGCGTTTCGGCGATTGTGCACACCTGCGCCATCAGAAGCGCCGGTTTGTCCTCCTCCACCTGTGCGAAAAGGGCCTCGTCCTTCTTCTTCTTGCGGCATTCACGAGCCCAGTGGCCCAGTTTTCCGCAATAACGATACTTTTCGTCGCGAGTTGTACCGGAGCCGCTCCTTTCGCCGCTCTGCTTGGGATCGCGCGCTCCCGAGTCCCTCTCCGGGACGCGCCACTTCTTCTTCTGGCCGCCGTTTTTGGAGCCCCGGCTGGACGAGCCGCCTCTCTGCTGTTTCTTGCGAGCGGCCCACTCCTCCTCTGTAAGTAGTAACTTACCGCCAGAGGTGTTGCCACTCTCGATCTCGTCCCTGATCTCCGCTGCTTTAAGCCTCCCCGTTAGATCCTCAATGGTGAGTTCATCGAGATCCAAAAGGGTCTCGATAGCCAGGGCGATCTGGCTGTACTTCTTGGGAACCGCCGCCAACATCTTGAGGACGAGCTTGTCCTCGGAGATCGTGTCGCCGAGTGCGGCGAGAGCGCTCGACAGAGTAGTGAGACGCATGGCGAAAGAGTCCACGCCCTCACCGTCCCGGAATGTGAGCTGTTCATACTGTTTGCGCAGCGACTGCGCCTTCGCTTTCTTGACGCGATTGCTGCCGACGTGCACCGTCTTCAAAGACTGCAATGCCTCCCGCGCCGTCGCCTTGATCGCCAGTGATGAGATCATCGCTGACGGGACAGAATGTAGGAGAGCCTCCATCGCTTTCCTATCCAGCTCCCGCTCCGTCGTCCCGGTGTGCACCGCCGCCCAGAGACCTCTTGCCTCCAGCATACATTGCATCACCAGGGCCCATTCATCGTAGTTTGCACGCGTGAGTTGTGGATACTGCGTCCCGCCGGACTCCTGAAACACCTTCGGGATCACCAGGGTGCCTGCCACGCTCGAGCCGCTCGCTGGACTCGACGCCGACACTGATGGAGGTGTGAGTGGATTCCCGTCTGCATCAAACGACATGGCTTTGATACCACTTGACAGTCTCTGTGCTGCAAACTACGTAAAAGAAATTGCCGGAAAGATAAAGTAGCACACAAAGTGATAGAAGAGTTTATTTGCTTCGGTGTGAAAATTTTCTACATGTATGCCTTTTCTTTTATAAGCCTACTAAAACATAACTCCCATGCCTACAAGCATGGAAGGCCAATGGTTTCCTCTTTAGAATAGGACCACCCCTTTAGAATAGGACCACCCCTTTAGAATAGTATTCCACATGACCAGATGTGATGAGCACAAAGTTTCACCAATAAGGTCTGCCAACATGCATGGTAGCCCATTCATTGGCTTCTTGCTCCCGGAATACCAATCTGGATTGTATCAAAAGTTTTTATAATGAACCAACCACCATCATGTATATTGGTCCATATCATCCCTTATATGGCCAATCACTGTTTCCCTATTTCATGAATGAAATTCTTCTAGCAAAACAAAACAAAACAAAACACCGAGATATTATCACTGCCGGTCAAGACTTTTTTTTTCCTCTGCATTGAAATTAAGGAAATTGTGACTTTGTCTACAAGCTGATAAATAAAATAGACTATTTTTTTTTTCTAACCATCCATAAGTGAACGAAGTAGAGCTGAGGGAACATATCAAAGTCATTCTCTGAGATCATTACAAACCTAAAATATAATTATTGATTATTACGTTCAACAGTCAGTAAGAAAATTGATGGATTAAGGAAGATAAAATTTGGCTTCACAATTTCCAACCTCTGCGTAATCAATGAAAATTACAAATAGTTTTCAAACAGCCAAAACTTTCACGCTATCTCATATGAATTGGGTGACTACACTTTTGAGATTTGAGTACATGAGTACGTCAAATTTATGTCTCAACATCGACAGTAGTATACTGTGTTGAAAAATTCTTAAAAAATACAAATTGGAAGATGTAAAATTAAAGACAGAAAATAGTAGAGAATTCGAGGCACGTTACACGTTGTCCTTAGAATAGAATTTTACCCCACGAACAGTGCAACGGGTTCCTAGCGATCTATCTCCGGGATACAACGAATCATTCGATCCACTTCACCGTGCACACGGTGGCGAATTCCACGAACGATCACAATCTTTTCCGAAGAAGAGAGATTGGACGGAGGAGTTTTTGGAGGAATTTAGGTTCTGGTATTTTTTTTGAGATTTTGGAGGAATTGTGTGACAACTTATTCTCACTTTTGAGATTTGAGTACATGAGTACGTTAAGTTTACGTTTCAACATCGATAGTAGTACAATATCTATACCCAAGAGCAGAACCAGGAATTCAAGCCGCCATGTGCTGAACTAAAAATAAGTTTTAGTATAGAAAAATAAATTTCCTTTACTTTTTCTTCAGATTCTCCATTATAAAATACATAACAAGTACGTAATTTAAATGAGCATTTATCATAGAGAAGGTGAATCAAATAAAATGAACAAAAAGAAAACCCTTCCTTTATATATTTTTATTATGTGAGGAGAACTTCTCTCGGTTCATATTTTCATTATGGAGAGGACTGGCTCCTTCTCGTTCGTTCTCCCCTAACCGTGGTATAAGGTAGGGATGCCCCCTCTCCCCGAAAATATTTATTATCTACGGAGAACTTCTCTCGGCTCATATTTCCATTATGGAGAGGACTGGCCTCTACTCTGGAGTTCAACTATCTAGGCTTCATAGAAAATCTTACTCCCACATCCTCTTTGCAGATGATATCCTGCTTTTTGGCAATTGTACTACCCATAATGCACTCCAAATTATGCACATCCTAACTAACTATGAAGAATGGTCTGGCCAACAAATAAGTTTTGAAAAATCCTCCATATATTTTTCGAAAAATCTGGATGATCACATGAGACAAATCTTCATTGATATCTTGAATGTCCAACCTTTGCTCCCCACAAATAAATATCTTGGTCATAGTCTCCTTCTCCCCAAGACCAGATACTCTACCCACCTCAAACTTATTGAAGCTAGTAAATCAAAATTAGCACATTGGAAGGGGAAACTCATCTCATGCTTGACGTACCACACTACTAAAGTCGACCATCTTTTCCATGCCCATTTACCATTTATCTATTAATCTGGTTCCTAAGAAAGTCCCTCGCAATCTCCTCAAAACTATAGCGTCAATTTTGGTGGGGATATGATGATGATAAGAAGAGAAAATTATACTTTTGTGATTGGAATGTGTTTACCAAACCAAAGTTTAATGGGGGATTGGGCATTAGAGATCCAAAATTATCAATCTAGCACTCGTTACAAAACTTACATAGAGATATTTAGCCAACTCCTTCGTGTCAAATACGTTGCTCAACAGAATTTTGGACAGTCATTGCTAAACCAAGTTGTTCTTCGACATGGAAAAGTATTCTTCAATGCAGAGATGTTTTGCTTGGTAATGTATATTGGTCGGTAGGTAACGGAGAAATGGTTAACATATGGAATGATCAACTTTAAAGTTCGTGGATACCCACATTCTCATCTACAAGCTACTTTGGCTGGTGACCTGATTAACAAGTCAGAGTACTACTCGAACCAGGATCTTATTCTTAAGTTGTTCCCTATTGAAGAAGCTGTTGCAATTCTCCAACTACCCATCTCCTCTACCAGTACTCGGCCCAAACTCATCTGGATCCATACCTCTACTGGTGTCCTAAATGTCAAATCGGTTTACATATATATACATAACAAGAATAATCAACCGCCCCCCCCCCCCCCCCCAAGACTCATATTCTCAGTAGTGAGTCTTCAGCATGGAAAAGGATGTGGAGGTTGAACCATATATGTTCGAGAGTTCTCTTGTTTATCTGGAGGATCCTTACTAATTCGCTTGCTTCTGAGTGATAATATGAATAAGAGAATCCACTCAGCAGACACCAACTGCAAGCTTTGTCAGGTACAATCCAAACTCTAACTCACCTCTTTCTACATTGCTATGTTTCAGATACAGTTTGGAGAGAATACCCACAAATTCATCATGAAATGCTCTAGCCTTTCTCGATCTGTCAACAGCTTCCTTCAACATCTTATTTGCACCGGACAAATGGAAAGTATATCTTCTACATTCAATATTATGTGGGAGATATGGAAATCAAGGAATGCTTTACATTTCGAGCAGAAATCGTTCTCCCCAGAGGCGTGCATCAATAACGCTCGCAAGCTCAAAGAAGCTTACGAAGTATACCCCTTGAAACATCAACCCCCCACTGTTGCAAGCTTGGACAATCCTAAGTTTGATGAATGTGTAAGGTCTTCGTGTATGTACATGTGTGTGGATATATCAGGCAGTTCGTTGACGAGAACGTGTACAACCACGTTGTTATTATTGAGCACGCGAGGACACTGTGGGATAAGCTGGAATCTTTGTATGCGAAGAAGACCGGAGTAAATAAATTGTTCCTGATCCGGATGATGATGGATCTGCGGTACAAAGATGTGGCGTCTATTACGGCTCACTTGAGTGAGTTCCAGGGCGTGGTTGACCAAATATCCTCGATGGGAGTCAAGTTCGACGACGAGGTTCAGGGACTATGGTTGTTGTTTACATTGCCAGACTCAGGTGCTTCAGCGCACGTATCTTACAACATGGTACTATTTGCTACATACACAACAAGCGACTGTGGAGTGTTGAAGATGGTCAATGGAGATATATCGAAGGCGGTTGCCATTGGAGATATGTATTTGAGGACAAAGACAGCTGCAGTTCTTGTTCTCAAAGATGTCTGTCATGTCCCTGATATCCGTTTCAACCTGGTGTCGGTTGGAAGGTTGGATGACGAAGGTTTCTTCAGTTTCTTCAATAAGTTTGAGGTGGGTAGAGTATCTGGTCTTGGGGAGAAGGAGACTATGACCAAGATATTTATCTGTGGGGAGCATAGGCTGACATTCAAGATATCAATGAAGATTTGTCTCATGTGATCATCCAGATTTTTCGAGAAATATATGGAGGATTTTTCAAAACTTATTTGTTGGTCAGACCATTCTTCATAGTTAGTTAGGATGTGCTTAATTTGGAGTTCATTATGGTAGTACAATTGCCAAAAATCAGGATATCATTTGCAAAGAGGATGTGGGAGTAAGATTTTCTATGAAGCCTAGATAGCTGATCTCCAGAGTAGAGGCCAGTCCTCTACATAATGGAAATATGAGCCGAGAGAAGTTCTCCGTAGATAATAAATATTTTCAGTGAGAGGGGGCATCCAACCTTATACCACGGTTAGGGGAGAACAGACGAGAAGGAGCTAGTCCTCTCCATAATGGAAATATGAACCGAGAAAAGTTCTCCTCACATAATAAAAATATATAAAGGAAGGGTTTTCTTTTTGTTCATTTTATTTGATTCACCTTCTCTATGATAAATGCTCATTTAAATTACGTACTTTTTTATGTATTTTATAATGGAGATCTGAAGAAAAAAGTAAAGAAAATTTGTTTTCCTATAATAAAAACTTATTTTTAGTTCAGCACATGACGGCTTGAATTTCTGTTCCGCTCTTGGGTATAGATAGTGTACTACTGTCGATGTTGAAACGTAAACTTAACGTAGTCATGTACTCAAATCTCAAAAGTGAGAATAAGTTGTCCACACAATTCATATGAGATAGCGTGAAAGTTTTGGCTGTTTGCAAACTATTTGTAATTTTTATTGATTACGTAGAGGTTGAAAATTGTGAAGCCATATTTTATCTTCCTTTATCCATCAATTTTCTTATTGACTGTTGAACGTAATAATCAATACTTATATTTTAGGTTTGTAATGATCTCAGAGAATGACTTTGGTATGTTCCCTCAGCTCTACTTCGTTCACTTATGGATGGTTAGAAAAAAAAAAAAGTCAATTTTATTTATCAGCTTGTAGACAAAGTCACTCTTTCCTTAATTTCAATGCATGTTTAGAAGAGGAAAAAAAAGGCTTGATCGGCAGTGATAATATCTCGGTGTTTTTTTGTTTTGTTTTGCTTTGCTAAAAGAATTTCATTCATGAAATAGGGAAACAGTGATTGGCCATATAATGGATGATATGGACCAATATACATGATGGTGGTTTATTATAAAAACTTTTGATACAATCCAGATTGGTATTCGGGGGAGTAAGAAGCCAATGAATGGGCTACCATGCATGTTGGCAGACCTGGGGATGTAGTTGAAAGATATTCCATAGTATTATTGATTGCATCTAAAAGGAGTTTGCAATCTCTTTCAATGATGACATTCTTGATATTTAATCGCAGGCCAATACTCTCAGATTCTAAAGGAGAGCCGTCTTCTTGAAATAGTGATACTGCACGTACGAATCGCCCTCCCTCGTCACGGAGAATCACAGCTCCTGTCACATTGTCCTCATAGAAAGCACGGTCAAAATTGATTTTCCATGCATTTGAAGGAGGGGGGAGCCGGACTTCATTGTGTTGCTGTTGCTGTTGCTGTTGCCGTTGTGTAGGTGCAGGTGGATGGTTGATAGGACCAGGAATCTCATACTTTTCCTGAACCAAACAAGAGCTCCGGATCACCGAGTCCGATTTGTCGTAATGTTTGCACGTCAGATATATAAAAGGTATATTAATCTTTGTACACCAACTGTTTATTGTAACGTCTCTATTGCGGCATCTTATTTCAAAGCCAAACGTTGTATGAACCATCTCATTCAATTTACTATTCGACAACTCTACACTTTGTACACATTGAATTCCTCCTCTTCCCATATTCTTGTTTATCCATCTTATTAGCAGCACAACGGTCGGCAACCTCGTTTGCTAGCTGTTTGCTTGTAGATTCCATGAGCACATTAAATGAATCAATTCGACAAGTTTTGGGATTTAGTTGGCCTCCAAATAGCAGTCAGAGGACGGCAACAGTACGTCCGTGTCACAATTAATTAGCGGTTGTCCTTTTTTAATTTCCAAATTTCCTGGCTGAATGTTTTTTTAATCGTCCTCCAAATTTCAGTCAGAGGACGGCAACATCACGTCGGTGTCAAAATGAATTACCGGCCATGTCTTTTTTGTTTAGCAATCTTAAAACCAACCATAAGAGGAAATTTGGATAGCCTCAAGGCCGCTAATGTCCCTGTATAGTTGTCGAATAATCAATTTTGCCGTTCTTTGTTTATAACGACACAATGTTAGATACCCATATACGAACTCAGAGTACTAGACTTTGTTGAATGAATCAGACCTTTAACAACCGATCTATTTCTGTTTAACAACTGTGCTATGGTGTTTCAACTCCTTGAATCAAGTTTAATACATTATGAACCGTTTATCAAATATTTATCAATTATCATGAAATGTTTTATCAAAAAACAAAGGAATATTTTTTTTTTTTTTGCAAGTAAACGAATTTATGATTTAAGAGAGTCTACATTTGACCATATCTTTTTGATATATGTATGAATACATGATGGCATTTCTCTATGAATCCTCGATACATGATATTGATACATACACAAGGAAGAAGCAGCAAGAGAATGCGCCACATAATTAGCCAATCTTGGAGTGAAACCAAAGGAAATGCTATCGAATTCTTCGGTAGCATTTCGTGCTTCTTCAGTGATGTGACAAATACTCCATAGAATATTCTTATCTTTGTGTTGAATGGTGTCAATGAGACCTTTACAATCACCCTTGATAATTACTATGTTTAAGTTATCTCTTCTACATAGTTAATTCCAATGCCAGTTTAAGTGCTACGCCTTCTGCATATAACAGGCTTCCTCCATCTTCAACATTGCTGATTGCTGCTAAAAACTGACCTTCATGATCACTACAGACAGCGGCCGCGCCCAAATTATTGTCAAGGAACGCTCCATCAAAGTTAACTTTAAGAGTGTTGATAGGGGAGGGGACAATTCTGTTGGAGTGGATGGGATTCCCAACCTATGTGAAAAATATCCCAGAGTATGATTGAGTATTTCTACATATAATAAGAATACCTCAATTTATTTGGATTGGATATTCCTAAATATAATAGGAATATCTCAATGAATTTGGATTGGATATTCCTACATATAATAGGAATATGTCTATGGATTTGGATTTGGATTGGATATTCCTATCTATAATAGGAATGCTAGTTGTGGGTTTGAGGCTATATATAGGTGTTTCCTGGTCCTAAAAGATCTCTCTCTCTAAAAAAAAATATAGCAACAAGGAGAGAAAATGAGGCAAGAGTGTCATTGCAACATTGGAGAGGAGAAAGAAGGATTGGAGGCCGTTTCGAAGAAGGAGATCAGTTTCGGGTATTTCTCGTTGTCTTTCTTCTTCGTGGTTATAATGTATTTTCTGTTCCAAAAGAGTTGTGGTGATCCGTTTGGATCGGTGAGAAGTTTGTAAGGAGTCGATATATTTCTTATTTCATTAGTGGAGGCTTTTCAGGGTTGGAATCCGATCGTCCCGTGGTTATTCCCGCAAGGGTTTTTCCACATCAAAAAATTTTGTGCCTGCGATTTGTGTTTGTCATTTTTGGTTTGTGCGTTTTATTCGGTTCTCTCGCAGGTACTGACTAAAAAGATGAGTATGTGCTACTGACTGACATGGTAGAACCTGAAAGTTTCGTAGAGGCTATGAAAGTAGTTTTTTTTATAGCTTTCGGGTTCTCCCCCGTTAGTCAGTAGCACATACCTGGGAGACCATACGAGTGTCTATGATCGCTTCTACTCCGGAAGGAGCTAAATTAATAACATAAGCGGCTGTGTAAGGTGCCTCACCCAAATAGCTGCCTGACAAGTTTGCTTCTAATAGCAAACATCGCACCCTCTCTATTAGCGTAATGTCCATCCGCTCCGCTACACCGTTGAGCTACGGTATCTTTGGTAGAGTCTTCTGGTGTCGTAACCCTTGCTCTCTACAATAAGTATCAAAGGAACCGATATACTCGCCTCCATTGTCCGACCGAACACAAAGCAGCTTCTTGCCCGTCTCCTTTTCAACAGAGGCCTGAAACTACTTGAAAGTGGGAAGCACTTGATCCTTGGTCTTTAAGGTATAGACCCAAACCTTCCTAAAACAGTCATCAATAAATGTTTTAAAATAAGAAGCACCACCAATGGATTTTACCTTCATAGGACCACAGACATCCAAGTGAAACAACTCGAGCAATGCCGGCTTCCTTGAACTTGGATAACTTTGGAAAGATATCCTATTTTGCTTTACCGCCAAATAGTGCGTGTACTTCTCCAACTTTGTAGACTTTAGCCTTGGAATTACTTTCCTGTTCACCAAGTAGCTCATCCCCTTCTCGCTGATATGACTGAGCTGCCTGTGCCACAACTCAGTAGACGCATCAGTAGCTGCGTTAACCTCATGTTTCCCCTGTGCGCTCCCTTTCATATAGTAGAATCCGGATCTCTTGCTTTCTCTGGCAATTACTATCGAACCTCTGGAAGCTTCCACTGATTGCTCTTGAAGAGACTGAAGAAACCCTCGTCATCCAACCTTCCAACCGACACCAGGTTGAAACGGATATCAGGGACATGACAGACATCTTTGAGAACAAGAACTGCACCTGTCTTTGTCCTCAAATGCACATCTCCAATGGTTACCACCTTCGACACATCTCCATTGCCCATCTTCAATACTCCACAGTCGCCTGTTGTGTATTTAGCAAATAGTGTCCTGTTGTGAGATACGTGCGCTGAAGCACCTGATTCTGGAATTGTACACAACAACCATAGTCCCTGAACCTCGTCGTCGAACTTAACTCCCATCGAGGATATCTGGTCAACCACGCCCTGAAACTTACTCAAATGATCCGTAATAGACGTCCCATCTTTGTACCGCAGACCCATCATCATCCGGATCAGAAACAATTTATTTACTCCAATCTTTTTTGCATACAAAGATTTCAGCTTATCCCACAGTGTCCTCGCGTGCTCAATACTGACAACGTGGTTGTACACGTTCTCGTCAATGAACTGCCTGATGTACCCACACACTTGTACATGCACGGAGGCCTTAGACATTCATCAAACTTGTGAATGTCGTCCAAGCTTGCAACAGTGGGGGGTTGATATTTCAAGGGGTATACTTCGTATGCTTTTTTGAGCCTGCGAGCGTTATTGATGCACGCCTCTGGGGAGAATGGTTTCTGCTCGAAATGTAAAGCATTCCTTGATTTCCATATCTCCCACATAATATTGAATGTAGAAGATATACTTTCCATTTGTCCGGTGCAAATGAGATGTTGAAGGAAGCTGTTGACAGATCGAGAAAGGCTGAAGCATTTCATGATGAATGTGTGGGTATTCTCTCCAAACCGTACCTGAAACAGAGCAATGTAGAAAGAGGTGAGTTAGAGTTCGGATTGTACCTGACAAAGCTTGCAGTTGGTGTCTGTTGAGTGGATTCTCTTATTCATATTATCACTCAGAAGCAAGCGAATTAGTAAGGATTCTCCAGATAAACAAGAGAACTCTCGAACATATATGGTTCAACCTCCACATCTTTTTCCATGCTGAAAACTCACTACTGAGAATATGAGTCAGGGGGGGGGGGGGGGGGGGGGGGGTTGATTATCTGACGTTACAATAAACAGTTGGTGTACAAAGATTAATATACCTTTTATATATCTGACGTGCAAACATTACGACAAACCGGATCCAAAGCAGCTCGGCGACGACGACGACGACGACGAGAAGAACCACTGCTCGGTGATCCGGAGCTCTTGTTTGGGTCCGTGAACAAGACTTGAAACCGTAGGTGAAGATGAGGAAATGAGAGAAGCTGAGATGGACAGCGATAGAGAGAGGGGAGGGCACGTTCGGGTGAGTCGGGAGGCGACATTTGCACATGCATACTGTAGTGAGACAGAGAGAGAGAGAGCCGATAGAAAAATCTGAGATGGTGAGCCTTCAGTGAAATTATTTGTGCGGGCTGGGCTGATCTGGAGTCCGGACTGGACCTGGAGTGGGCTAAGAACTTAACTATTTGTTTTACTCTATGGAAGTCAAAAATATAGAAGAAAAAAACTTGCGTGGGCTGGAGCCCACCCTAGCCCACACCATAGTTATGTCATTGTCTATATCATACAATTCTAATCCATAATATGGCATCACAATTATATATATAAGATATCTGCAATATACCTAGAAAATGTACAGATCCACGGTAAAATGTGTTGGAGTGGGTGGAGTTTCCAACCTATGTGAAGAATACTCCGGAGTGCGACGAGCGTCATCCATGTGTCGGAGAAGCTCGAGGAGTGCATCGAGCGTCGTATATTGGAACACATATGGTAAGCAATTATATGATTGGATTTCCATATTTTTTTACTTTGACCATATATTTATGATTTGATCTTTCATATATTAACTTTTCATATAATTGGCCTTCCAATATATGGCAAGCCAATGTATGATTGAATTTTCATATCTTTGACTATAAATATATAATTTAATAATTGGATTTTCATAGATATTGTTCTTCCATATATAGGTTTCCAATACACAGTAACCCTAATCCATGCAAGGGTTTATAAAATGGTTGATGTAAGTTGATGAATATCATATATCAAGGTTACAACTTTTGAGAGAGAAAAAAGGAGATTGAAGGCTATTGTGAATGAGAGATCATTTCGAATAATTCTTCTCGTCATCTCTTGTTCTTCAAAGTCTGTAATCGGTTTTTCATCTTTCAAGTAGTTGTCATGATCCGGTTTGGATCGGTGAGAAGTCTGTAAGGAGTCGATATATTTTCTTATTACAATAGTGAAGGCTTTTCAGGGTTAGACTCTGATTGTCCCATAGTTTTTTCATCTGGATTTTTCACGCAAAAATTTCTTGTGTCTACGTTTTCCTTTTCTATGTGATTTTTGTGATTTATTTTTTTGTATTTTTCTTTGATTCTCTCGTAGCTTCTTGGCTTGGAAGAACGGTTTTCGTGTTTCGTTCCCAACACGTGGTATTATAGCCGATTGGTTCTGTTGATACCAACATGTGGTATTAGAGATTTTGGTTCAGAGAGGTGTTATGGTTAACAATTAAACCAAGGAGAAGAGATGGATGCGAAGCCGGTATGCATGGTAAACCTAAACTATATCAATTATCACTACTAACAAAGCAAGATAAGAGTTTTGCTATTCGCCAAGAAGCTACATCTTCCGGTATTTACTTCCGAGAAGCCCCGCGATAAATTTGAAGATGACTAAAATTTTGAGCACATACAGGTGTTTGGGTACATAGGAAAGTTCATTGATGAGAACGTGTACATTAATCACGTTGCCAGCATAGAGCATGCAATAACACTTTGGGAGAAGCTAAAATCTTTGTACGCGAAGAAGATCGGGGTAAACAAGTTATTCTTGATCCGAACGATGATGGGTTTGCGATGCAAAGATGGTACGTCTATCACGGATCACTTGAGTAAGGTCCAGGGCACGGTTAACCAGCTGTGAGGACACTAATTTTTTATAGGATTATTTTAGTAATTAATATTTATTTTATTTTATTTTTGTAATTTAAATATTAAATTGGTAAATTGTTGAACTATAGAAATACTTTGCCATGGCTTGAATATTTTGAGCAATGCACAACATTTTTTCTTCCAACAAAATTTATATTAATGACCCTGACTGTACTTAATACACTTGGGACGTGGATGTTGCATTTGTTTGATCTCTCATATTCTCCAAAATATTAAAAAATAACTCGAACCATCATTACTGTAGAATTATCTTCATTTGACTAGGACTTGACCCATATCATACCCAAACCCATGTAGGCATGTAGTGCTCCCAAATACCCAAATGTGTATATATATATATATATATATATATATATATATATATATATATATATATATATATAAATTAATATTTTTCTATTTATAGAAAATTTTATTTACAGAAAGTATCCATACACTACTAAAAATTGCGGGATTAGAAAACGTCGCTGAATTATAGCTATTTAGCGACGCTAATATAAAATAACACAATACATCGGTGATAGCGACGTGGAGCGACGTTTAGCATCTATAATTATTATAAATATATATTATGTCGCTAGGTAGTCGCTAAACGTCGCTAACTTTTTAATTTTAGCGACGTTTAACGACGTTTATGTATTTAAGTCGCAGTATATTATTATATCAGCGACGTTTAGTGACGTAAAGACCGACGTCGCTAATTTATTTTATATAGGGTTTGACGAATTTTTCTTTCCCCCATTTCGATCGAAATATCAAAAAATTTAAACCGCCCCCCCATCCTGGCGTCCCACCTCTGGCTCCCCTCCTTCCTCCGGCCGCGTCCTTTCCCCTCCGGCGGCTCCTCCTTCCTCCGGCTCCCCTCCTCCCTCCGGCGTCCTCCCTCCTCATGTGGCTCCTCCTCCCTCCGGCGTTCTCTTCTCTCCAATTACTCGGTGTCACGTCCCTGTCCCAAAATATCGAGGGACTAGACACGTGTCAATGGCCAGCAGCACACACCGATGGGCAAACCTAATTTAATGGACCCATCAGGGTATACTTAAGCTGTAAAACAACAGTAATGGGCTGTGGTACTAATCTCATCCACAGAAAAATATAATCAATATGAAATATAAAGCATCATCAAGTCTCAAAAAAATATCTCGGGGAACAATCCAATAATATGTCTGTTACAGCAGTTCAATAGACAGGAAATAGAAGTCCAACAAATATAAATAACTGAGTATAATAAACCAGATACTCAGGAGATATCCTCTGCGATCACCTCGTCCTCGAGTTCTAGTACTGCTCCAATGTATGCTCATATCCCGTACATCTCGGGGTGGATCTCCTCTGCTAAACCTGGGGACATAATCCGGATTCCAAGTCCTCAGGGGACATAGCAAGGTACAAGAATAACTCAAGCCAAAATAAATACAGTGCACTAATAAATGAATCAATAGGGTAAACTATATAACCAGCTAAGTGATATGCAATATGAGAGCATTAATCATACTCAGGCTGAGACTACTATAGGCTCTGTGCCGGGGAAACCTATAGCAGCATTCTCTCGAAGGGATAGTACTTGTGCCAAAGCTCTGTGTCAGAGTCTAAGACACCTCCAGATAACAATATATATAATATAATCAGCCTTTGATATGGTAATTCTCTCCCCACCCAATATAATCATACGTCTCATGTCTACGACGTCTCATGTCCATATCACACAAGATTATGACCTCTAACTGATGCAACGAGTCATAATGATAGCTAAGCATATGTATAAAGTCTATGTCTCAAATCCTGTAACCTATACAGAATTACCATAAATATCTCAGGAAGATTGTAAGCCCCCTGATTTTCAGAATTTTAAATTTGGATTTTTCCCCAATTTTTCTGAAATTTTCGGGAATTGAAACCTAGGCCTTTGTTGATTTAATGATTTTTAATTGTGGTTAATTCATATTAAAATATTATGGAAATAATATTTTATGGTGTAAAATGGAAAACCGGACATAGGGTAATTTTCTGCGGATTTATTGGACTCCGGAAACCCGTTTAAAGCCCTGAAGACCCATGTACATTAAGCCGAATTAAACCCGTGCCAAACGTCCGACATCCCCATGAGAGCCGAAGCCAAGCCCAAGGAGTATTGACCCAGCCCAATCCTAGGTCTAACCCTAGTCCAATTTCAGCATGTATAAATACCTAATTTTTTCTAGTTTTTCTCCACAAACAAAAGAAGAAAAGGAGAAATCCCTAATCTTAATTAATAAAATCCCTAATTTCTAACCCTAACCCTAACCCTAACCGCCGCCGACCGACTCCTCCGGCGAGTCTCCGGCGGAGCGCCACCCAGCCGCGTCCACGCCGCCCGCCTGAGCTCAGCGCAGCGCCCCGCACCCCTCGCCATGTCCTCCCCCTCTCTCGACTTCTGTGTCGCGCCGGAAACCCTAACCGCCTCTCGATTCTCCGCCTCCTCCGCCGAACGTCCCCGCCTCCTCCCCGACTCCATCTCCCTCTCAGCCTCCGCCGAGCCCGTCTCAGCCTACCTCCACCCCGAGCAGCTGTCGCCCCCATCTCCTCGACCCGTCTTCCCCGACGAGGCCTCTGCCGCGTCTCCACGACAGCAGCTCCGCCCTCCAGCGCCGATGCCGCCCGACTCCAGCAACTCCGGTCAGAGCCGCCTGAGCACCAGCCCTCCGCCTCGAGCCTCGCCTAGCAGCCCCCGGCCGCCTCCGCCGTATCTGCCGACCTCAGCCATCTCCGGCATCGACCCCTGACTCGGACACAGTAATGCCCTAGCTCGGACACAGCAGACACTGCAGACACAGGATACAGGACGCAGGACACGAAGGAGATAGACTCGGACACGCGAATCCTCATCTTCCGGAGCCCTGTTCAGGTACCCGCATCTTTCTCCTCGTAGCTTTGTTTTCGATTCCGTCTGTTGCATCACGTAGCCTGTATAACCCCCTCGGTAGCCGTGCAATCTGCTCGGTGCATCGTGTCCTGTGGTGATCGTACACCGCGATCCAGAAATAGGAAAACCAATACCCCATTTTACCCCGGAACTGAGTGCGCCCCGCCAAACGGGACGACTTGGTCCCACGCGGTCTTTACCGAAATGTGCGCGTCATTGATACGGATGTGTAGGATTTTGCAGAAGTTGATTCGGATGTGCGTGCACACCGGAATCAATGCGTATCCGGCGACACCGTCCCGTATCCGTCTGTTCTGGAACACGCTGTAACTTTGTGTACACACGTCGGATCGAGACAAAACTTGCGCCATCGGACTCGTAGCGATACGCTGGTCCTATGACCCAAGTTTAGTTCGATTCTGAGAACGTTGACGAAATCGCGTATCGTGGGCCCCACAAGCTCCACTTGACAGGCGATTTTGTGATCGGCTCATCGGAATCCAATTCTGGAAGTTCCGTTGGGTTCGTATCATCGTTCCTGACTTGCTGACACTAAGTTTGGCAAATTTGGAGACCTTTGACCCTGACACGCTTTTCGGTGCAAAGTGGCCCACATATGGACCCCGCTTTGGGCCGGAAATGTCGTTCTTGCCCCTGTGTCCAAATTGGACTCAAGGACAGGCATTTCTAGCTGATTGATATTTTCTGGATCTGATGGTGATGTTTGTTTCAGCAACCGGAGCAGTCCCTGCAATTCCTACTGAAGTCAGAGCTACAATTGGAGCCGGAACCCCAGGCAAGTGTACCTTGCCAAACTCTGCAGTATTGTTACATATTTTTTTCTTGCTTTATTTATATTGCTGTGCATGCTTGACCTAGGACCGCGTGACCTACTTAGCGTCCGATTATTAGTCGGGTGCCAACACCGTACGCGACGTTGTGTATTGTCATCTAGACATGGATACCGAGACCCCATATTTCTCGTACTTGTCTTATCAAGTACAACATGACCCAGGACACTTGACACTATTCATGAGACAGGATCTTCCTGAGATATTCATGGTGATTCTGTATAGGATACATGACTTGACATTGATATTATATTCCTAGACATTATATGACTTGTTGTATTAGAGATGATTGTGCGTGACATGGACATGGGGCCTCGTGGACATGAGACGTATGATTACATTGGGTGGGGAGAGTCACACAACTACAGGTTGATTTTATATTATGCCGGCGTCTTAGTCTCACTACGAGCTAGACAACCACATGATATCACTGCTACCGGCTCCCCGACACCGAGCTTGTAGTGGCTTCAGCCTGAGTTCTAGTGCTGCTCTCATCTTGCATTTCACTTAGATGGTTACATATTTACCTATTGCTTTATTTATTGCTGCACTGTATTTATTTTGGCATGAGCTTTCTTGTACCTTGCTATGTCCCCTGAGGACCTGGATCCGGATTATGTCCCCAGATATTGCAGACGAGATCTACCCCGAGATATACGGGACCGGAGCTTTAGCATTAGCAGGAGCAGGCACTGGAGCAGTACCAGGATCCGAGGACGAGATCGTACCAGAGGACTTCTCCTGAGTATTTTCTTGAGATACTCTTTTATTTCTGTTTATAGTTATTTCATTTCCAGTCTACTTCATTGATGTACCAGACTTATTCTCGGATTGTTCTCCGAGACACTTTTATTGAGACTTGTTAGTTATTTATTTACTTTATTTATGTCATTTGATCTGTGATTATCTGTTGTGGATGAGATTAGTATAGACTGTGGCTTGTACCACTGGATCTACTTATTGTTATATTACAGCTTAAGTATGCCCTGATGGATCCATTAAATTGGGTTTGTCCATCGGTGTGTGCTGCTGGCCATTATCATGCGTCTGGTCCCTCGGTATTTTGGGACTGGGGCGTAACAAAGATTATGTCTTATGAATAGTGTCAGGTGTCCTATGGTATGACGTACTTGGTAATGCAAGTACGAAGATGTATAGGGTCGTGATTTCAATCTCTAGGTGACGTTACACAACTCCGCGTACGGCGTTGACACCCGAATATTATTCGAACGTTAAGTAATGTCACACGGTCCTGGGTTGAACATATATATCATATAAATAAATCAAGAGAATATTATGTAACAAGAACTGCAAGATTGGCAAGGTACACTTGCCTGGGGTTCTGACTCCAACTGTTGCTCTAGTATCAGCAGGATTTGTAGGTACTCCTCTGAATGTTGTAATAAACGTTACCATCAGGTTCAAAAGATATCAAATAGCTATAATTGTCTATCCATAAGTCCAATTTGGATACAGGGGCAAAAGTGACAGTTTCTGGTCAAAGCGGGGTCCATATGTGGCCCGCTTAGCACCAACAAACGTACCAGAGATAAAGTTCTCTAAATTCGTCAAACTTAGTGTCTACAAGTCCAGAACGACGATACGAATCCAACAAAATGTCCAGAACTGGATTCCGATGAGCCGATCACAAAATTGCCTGTCAAGTGGAGCCATGGGGCCCACGATACGGGATTTTGTCAACGTTCTCAGACTCGAACCAAACTTGGGTCACAGGACCAACGTATTACTATGAGTCCGATGGCGCAAGTTTCGTTTCGATACGACGAGCGTACACGAAGTTACAACAAGTTTCAGAACAGGGCCGATACGGGGTATTGTCCACGGATACGCGTTGATTTCGGTGTGCACGCACATCCAAATCAACTTTTGTGAAATCCTACTGTCCGTATTAACGGTGCGCACCTTTTGATGAAGTTCACACATGACCAAGTCGTCCCATTTAGCGGGGCGCACATAGTTCCAGAAAAATCAGGGTATTATAAAGACTAAGTTTTTGGTTATTTTCACTATCGAATAACATGCAAATTATAGCTCAATAAATTATACTAAAAATAGGATTAAAAACTTGGTCATATGGTCTAAATAATTGTTTAAACCAATTTTGAAAATAATTTAACAGGTTGGTCACAAAATGGTCGTGAACCGGGGAGTTCGGGACGAATTCTGAATTTTCAGAAATGGGAGTTTATTTTTCTGATTTTGCGTCGTGGTTTACGATCGACACAGGACGCGATACCCCGAGCTAGTTGCACGGGGTTCGAGAGGGTCACACAGGGAATGGGCTACAACAGCCTGCTCAGAAAATGGCACGATGAGGTGAGAGAATTGCTTACCTGAACAGGGCATCGAAGATGACCAAAATTACGTTCTCGCGGGGTGGCGCGATGCGGCACGGTGGCGGGGCACGGCGGCGTTGGTTGCTGTGCTGCGGCGGCTGCTCGGGGTGGTCATGGTGGGTCGGGGAGCTGGTCGCCGGAGGTCGGGCTCGTCGTCGGGGAGGCGGTGACCGAAAGGTCGTCGGGGTGCTCGGGCTCGCGGAGGCGGAGGTGGAGATGGGTTGCTCGGAGAGGGGGCGGTGGTGGTTGTGGAGTGGTGGACGCATCGTGGTCGGGTGGAGGAGAGGTGGCCGGGGATCGTCGGTGGGTTACGAAGGGCGGTGGCAGTGGTGGATATAGGTGGCGGTGGAGTAGCTCGAGTCGGCGGAGGAGTCGGCTCGCAGAGGCGGCCGGAGGAGTCGGGTCACGGTGAGGGGCGGTGGAGGCTGATGGGGAGATGGCTGGGTTCGGGGGGGGTTTATAGGGAAAAGGAGGCCAACCGGTGGGTTAAGGGAGGTGAAGGGGAAGAGGCGGCAGTGGCGGCTCTATAACGGCCGGCGGTGGCGAAACGCCTGGCGGAGGAGACGGAGAGGCGCCGACAGCGGGTCGAGGACGCGAAGAGTCGGGGAAGAAATTGGGGATCCTGTAGCAGCGGGTAGGGTTGCGGGTTTCGGGTCCGATTTTAGGATCCGAATCTGACCTGATCCGTTAGGGGATGGGTTGGGTTCAGATACAACGATTTAGGGTGGGTTGGTTCAAGTTGGTTTATTTTGGTTTAATAAAATATTAATTTTTAGGTCTTTAAAAATAGTTCTGGGGTCCAATAAATTCCAGAAAAATTACCATATGTCTAATATTCTCAAAATTAATTTAATACCAGAAAACATTGTTTTAAATTAGTTAAAAATTACAAAAAAATCTCGAATTTTTTTTAATTCCTGAAAATCTGGGAGTTTACACTCGGTGAGCTCCTCTCTTTGTCTCCTTTCTCTGTCTCTCTTTCTCTCTCTCTCTAACATGACACAACACAATACGACACGACATGACCCACACTAACCCTAACCCTAACTCGGACACACACACGCACGCGGACACACTAACACATGTGAACACTAACTATAATACTGACACGGACACACGGACACACACAAACATTGAGACAGCTTTTTGGAGACAGACCCTAACTCAGATAGCTTTCTGGACACAGATCCTAACCCTAATACTTCGACTTGTCCTTCACATTATTTATCATATTTAAGGGTGCACTCCATTATTTTAGACACAGACCCTAACCCTATCTCTCTTCTAGTTAGCTGTCTGAGTTAAGACGTAACCTTGCGTATCTGCAGCGTATATAATACGATGTAGATCTCGACTCAAGGAGAGTCGTATACACGGATACGGTAATGACTCTTCAAAGTCGAGACACGATATACGGTATTGGTTTCTTCTAGAACTCGTATCCAACTTGGGATGATGCTTCTTGTTGTACGAGCTATTGCATTGGCTATTGTAGACTGTTAAACCTGCTGTTAAAGGTTCTGCAGTGCACTGGCTCTATTGCTACTTGCTGAGTTTATTTGTTGTTGTGCATCCTTCCTGCTGTGCACTGCACAGTATTACTGTACACTGATTCCTCACTGTTGCACTGTACAGTACAGCTAGCTGCTACTGCTATAAACTATTGTATGCTTTCCCTTGTACTATAGTAGCACAGAGCTGCACACTGCTCAGTTGTGCTCCCCCTTGTTGTGCTAGCACAGAGTTGCACACTGCTCTCCCTTCAGTTGATCACTCAAACAACCATACTTGAAGGTAGCAGTGAGTATCAGTGCATGTACTATTTTTAACGATGAGTATATATGCTAGGACTAGAAGTATCAGTGCATGTACTATATTTAACGATGAGTATATACTTGAAGGTAATTGTATATTCATTTTTGCTGCAGAAGTATCTAGAAATGGATATGAATTACTATCTGCATCATCGTTCGTGGATGTACAACCGTCATCCTGATGACATGTGCGGTGTACAAAAATGACTGTAGAATGTACTATATATTTGTGTATTTCTTTATTCATCATATGTTGTTATCAGGTATGACAGGACGACGCGGAGGGTTCGACAGGTCCCGAGGTAGACGGAGTACTCCTCCGGTACTGCCTACTGTTGGTTCTGGATTATCGTCGCCTAGTACTCCAGTATATCGATCAGTCACATCTTCGACTACGACGACGTTACGTGGTATCACTCCAGGGATGAGTAATTCTAGGCCTGATAGTACTCCCTAGTCCAGTGTTCCTTCTGCTGACGAAACCATAGAGACAGATGAGCATATGGAGGAGGTCGAGCCGACGTTGTCCCAGCATCAGCTAGATCCTCCATGTGCACCTCCGGAGGAGACGAGAACAGAGATTTGGGTTGATGGTATAAAGTAAGTCAATTAGATGGTTTAGCATCATATATATCGTGTATATCTTTATTTATCATATATTGACTTTTTTGATAAAAATAATTATCTCTGTATAGATATCGTCCCTCGTCGGTACAGAGACGCCTGGGCCTCTTTCTGAGGAACAAATATGGTGGCCCTTGGATCAACTACTCTGAAGCTCCGGAGGAGAGAAAGGCGTTCTGGTTTGCGTACTTCAAGATAAAAGTATATTATATAAATCCTCTAATTTATGCATATTATATAACTTACTAAATTATTTGTTGTAGCAAACGTATTTTTATCCTCCGTACCGGGCCGAGTTGATCGAGCAGATATTTTCTGCCGTTGTCGCCAAGCTTATCTGTGATGCTCTGGATGACCAGAAGGCTCGTAATAACGTTAGAAAATTGATCCAAGGTTGGATCACGCCTGAGAAGTGGACTACGATGAGAGCTAGATTCGATGATCCGAGGTACAAGGGAAGGTCTGAGAAGGCCAAGGCGGCTAGACGGAAGGCAGCAAAGTGGTGTGGTGGCTCGATTCCGATGACAAAACATTTTCGCCGTTTGGTATATTTTTTATTTCAGATATATTATTTTAATGCAAGTACGATAAAATGGTAGTAGAAAAAAAAAATTTATTTTTGTACTAAATAATATATTTTTAACAGGTACAGAAGGGTGAGGATGCAAACATGATGACCGTCTTCCTGGCCACCCATCGAAAGGACAGAAATCTCATTGATGAGAGGGCCTCCCAGACCTATGTAAGTATTACTTTACTTTGTGTTAATTTTAATATAACTTAGGCAATTATTGAGTATCCAAACTTTTCTAGGTCGAGTATCTTAGGCTGTGTGAGCGAGCGACTGCTAGTGCACCTACAACGGGAGAGGCTGGTACTTCCTCACAGCCCTCTCCAGCTTTGTCGGCGGACCAGCTGTGGGTGACCGCCGTTGGTGGTCTCCATAGGGATACGTACTACGGTACGGGATTCTATGGCACCCTTGTTACGACGCAGTCATCTAGGGCCTCTCCGACAAGTGCGCATTCCACACAGCCCTCGCAGTCGTCGGCCCGAGTCCAGGAGGCCGTTGACCATCAGATTGCATCTCTCCATGACGAGTTGCTACGAAGGATAGAGGAGCATCCCCTGTCCCAGCCGCAGGCGGATGATACGACGCTCATCGCACGATTTGATATACTTGAGAGCAGCATCAGGGAGCTCCGAGATTTGACAGCTGATCTTAGAGCGTCGACAGAGCGCAGTATGACGAAGCTGCATGCATCACAGGTGTCCATGGGTGAGAGGCTGATGATGATGCAGGATTCAGTGGTTCATAGTAGTATGAGGCTGTTATCTACCATGTATTCATACAACCAGCAACTAGCAGAGTTGGAGCGGATATATCCTCCTGGTGCACCTACAACGACACAGACTCCACCGACGTTACTGCCTTCTCCATCGACATCGATATCGATTTTACGGGAGCAGTATGATCTGTTTTTATCCTTCATACGCGTCGGTGGTCATCCTCCTGCAAATTCGCAGTAGTCCTAGTTATGACCGTTTATTGATTGTTTGTGTTTCAGACCTATGATATTTGGTCATTTATGAATTTTTTATTTTTGAGGCATTCAGACATTATTTTTTGTATTCTTTAGGATAAGGCTTTCAGACTCGGTTGTGTGGATATTTGTTGTATTCTTTACGATGATATTTTCTCCTAATTCGGTTTGTAATCTCAATATTTTATTTTCTTCAAATTTTATTATATTATTTATATTAAATATATGTTAATTTATCGGTGTTGAGTGTTCAACCAAAGGGGGTCGATGAACCCAGCAAATTCAACGGAGGGTTGCTTCAGGTCTATTAGTACAAATTATGAATTCATAAACTGCAGGAAGAATAGTTTGGAAACAATTCAGTATTCATTTCTTTATATTTTTGCACTGTATCTTTAGCGATATTTTTAGCGACGTTTTGCGACATTTTGCGACGTTTAGCGACGTCTATTCACTTAGCTAATTACGTCGCTAAATATGTCGCTATATACGTCGCTAAATAAGTTATTGTCCGTCGCAAACTGCTAACATAGCAGTATTGTCATGTCATAATAACGTCGCTAAATTAGACACACAATGTCGCTAAATGAGTCGCACATACGTCGCTATAAAGTCGTTATTTACGTCGCTACTAACGTCGCTATCTACATCGCTAATTTAGCGACATATAGCGACAAAAATACACGTTGCTAATTTAGCAACGTTGCGTCGCTAAACGTCGCTAATATAGCGACGCGTATACGTCGCTAGAAAATATCGGCATAGCTACGTTTGGCGATATTTTTTCTGTCAGCGACTAGTTTAACGGCGACTTCAACAAAATGTCGCTAATTATGTCGCATTTAGCATTTTTTGGCCATTTAGCGACATTTTATTACGTCGCTAAATTGACTTATTATGGTAGTGATATGTGGCATCCTAGTTGGCAAATACCTAACTACCCAAAACCCTAACCAACTAACACCCTAACCAACCCAAACTCGACCCAAGAAGTCAATCCACCCATGGCCGAATACCCCAAAAGCATCCCCCCTAGGTGGCTGACCCTTACATGCATGGAAACCCACTCCTATATATGTAAACCCTTCCACAAGCCTATATATAGATATCAACCTATCACCAAACAACCATAAAGACTCCACATTTTCCATCAAACCCATCAAAACTCTATTTCCATTATCTTCAACCCATCAAGAAAGGAGTAGAAAGGCAAGCACAAGCAAGGAGATATGTTTCTTGGACAAGAAGAGGCACCACCATTCAAACCTTCAAAGCTTTCAATAAAGATACAAACTTTCCTTCTTAAATTACCATGACCTAAATTATCTTAGATTTATATGAATCTAATGTTCTAGACTCATTCTTGCCATCTTTTTGCCATCTTAAAAATCTATAGAAATTGCATGTTAGATTGGTGATAAATTGGACTGCGTTAGAGCTAGTTTGAGACTTTGTGATACGATTATTGGAGGGTTTGATATTAATTTTTAAAATTGAATTTATATATGTTTAAATTCTGGAAATAAATTATTTTAATATTATATTTATGGTATTTTTATGTCAAAATTTAACCCTAAAAATATGGGCCAATAGACTAGGTTCTTAGATAAATTATGGCATAGTTTGGCTTATAATTAGGGGCTAATTTTGGTATTTAAATAGAATATTATTTTCTAAGTTTTAATCTGGTTTTAATGTAAATTTATATGGTATTTTATCGATCTAGGTCATAACTATGGATTGGTAATATTTCGGGCAAGTTTCGGACAAGACTAGTAGGCCTAATATATCCATAACTAGAAAATATGCTTAAAATTCTAAATCTAGAATTCATAGGTTAAAATTAATATAAATTATGTTTAAATTATGATTATATAATTTTCAAATAATTTATTTTATTTTCTTTAATTGGGGACTTAATCGTGAATTTTGGAAGTCGAAAACCAGAAAACTAGGTCTTGATACCTCTTAAAAATATGTGAGTTATTGTGTCAAGAATTTACATGTTATGATGATATTAGATTTGGTTATATATGGTTAATAATAATTTATACATTTAAGTTGTGTTTACAAGATTCTTGATTAGAAACTTAAAGTAGTAAATTGATTGTGTCACGATCCGCACCCGGATATTCAGGCACGAGTACGTGGGTACGTTCAGCCTACGCCGCACCATCGACGGTAGAATGTTGTCTGTGTCAACTCTTCTATCCAAACATCTCAAACAATATATATCTGGTATCTGTCAATTCTCTTAACTCCAAATGGACCAAACAAAATAGTATCTGATAAATGTAAACTATACTCAATCATAATGAAAACTAGGAAAGATAAAATACGAATGGAATAACGAAGGAGAAGAATCATAATACATCCACAAGACTGAAATAAAACATACATGCCAAGTATAAAAAGGTCTAACATTAGTCTAAACCTCCCCAGGCTCTGGTACTAAGTCCTCCTGGTCTACAGGAGTATCCTCTAATGGTATGCCTTCCTGTGGTCCATAGTATATAGGACACTAATCTATGAGCCAATCATCTGAAAAATATATCCAGTCAGGATTGGAACAAAGTACATACCTCTGAAAGTAGTTTCAAATACATAATCGAGCATATATAACAGATAATAGAAAAGAATACAATATAACTAAACAACAGAATAAAATAAACTAGAGTGAACATGTAATATACTGGAATAAGAACAGGCAATAGAAAACTGTAATATAATAAAATAAATAAAACTAGCTAATGTGCCATGGAATACAAGTTCATTATGTGATCGGTTTAGGTTGAACACGAATATAATATGGTAACTCGAATACAAGTGTGATATATAATCGACATGTACACGAATACACTGGGGCTTGATCACATAATCAACTCCTACTCCCCCATCCCCAACTAATACCAATGGATCCAATCATGGCGTATTACGAACACGAATATAGACACACTGAACATGAGCAGTGTGTGTACACGAATATAAGCACACTTATCATATCTGCCATTATTTTTTTAATTTTTTTTCTAATTTATTTGATATATATATATATATATATATATATATATATATATATATATATATATATATATATATATATATATATATCTACATAGTTAAATTGATGTAAATATTAATTTATAAATTTGACTTTATTAATACTTGGATGGTGAAGGGGGCATCATGCATAAAACCAAATCCATGGGGTGGGGAGAGAAACCAGCAGCAAGCCCCATGGTTCCATTTCCTTCCTCTTCCCTTTCCTTCTTTATGGTGAAGGGGGCATCACTACATGTCATCTCTACCTTCCTTCTTTATTTCTAATAGGAACACATGGTTCCATTTTCTTCCTCTTCCCTTTCCCAAGAGACCTAACCCCACCTATTAATAGCCTGATCAGCAGTCATCTCTTTCTCATCTTCATCTTCTTCAAACATTCTTCCTTTCTCCAACTTAAAACCTACTACTGCTACTGCTATTATGCCTACTGCTACTGCTGCTACTGTGCTACTTCTGCTGTTGTAGCTGCTGCGGCTGCTGCTGCTGTCGTCCGCCCCCCGCTGCTGCGCCGCCGGACCCGCGCCACCTGCCGTCGACCTCCGCGCCATCGTCGCCAGACACCGTCGCCGCCGGACCCGCGTCACCACCAGACTCCTCCTCCCTCATAATTCTACAACTCCTCCTCTCTCTTCCCAAATCTAGTTATTTTCTATTCCTTCCCCCAATTTCCTTCTAAATTTAATTTAGAATATAGTTTAATTTCAAAACTTCTTGGAATAGGGAGGAATCAAGTACCAAATTGAAAACTTTGGAAGAACCCTGTGTTGCTCAAACAAAGGCAAGTCCTCGTCTTCCCTTTCCAATTTAGTTATATTTATTAGTCTAAAATATTATTTAGTATAGTTAAATTTGGGAACTCATGTTTCAGAATATTTTAGAAAAGGACGATTTGTTCCTTGATAACCGATTCATATATTAGGACACGATACAAAATGCATTGACACTAGACAATGATATTATGTGTGTGTTATGTATGTGTTAGGTTTGTTTGAATAATCGTATTTGTGTTTATATATTTAGGTATGCACATTTACATAGAAAATCATATAAACATAATTGTAGTATATAAATTATATTGTTACATATTTATACTTGTAGGATTTAAGTTGTAATCGACTCGAAGGATGAAGTATACAAGCTAAGACACAAGAGTTTTAATTTTGGGTTGGAGGTATTTTGTATGATTTGGACTAGTCTAATTTTGACAAAATACGGTACAGATTCTAGTATAGGACAAATATGGACAACAAATTAAGATTGGGTTTATAATCATTGGATATGTTAGAAATATTGATAATTCATGTGATATTCATATGTATATGTATATTGGCCACACGGATGGATGAAGATTTTTAAAAGTAAAATAATTAGAGGAGTATATAGTTATTAGACGTGTATAAAAATTTACTCCTATAAAGGCGTGTTAAAATAGAAGAAGTTAAATACCATCTCGATTTATGTAATTAATTACTAAATGAAAGGAACTCAGAATTGGATTATACAGCTTGTATTATATGTAAGAAAAATGGTTGATTGAAATTGCACTCCAAGGCTTTATAAGTAAATTTAGCTATATATTGTACTTTACCTTTAAGATAGAAACTTTAGACTCTAAGAAATATTTTTATATAGAAAATATTATATATGTATATATGATACTTGGATTAGTTAAAATGATCAATACCTTACAATCAAAGTCATAAGAATGATATTGTCATTTTTTGAAAATAGAATTGTTATGTTTCTAATTATTACTTTGTATTGTCTTGCAAATAGCCAGCAAATTGTAAAGCCAAGGTATATATACATAGCTAATTACCAAGGTAAGAAGAGTCTCTTACTTAAATATGTTAATTTTGTCTAAAAATATAAACTGCGTCTGTACTGGTGTTGAGAGTTGCTCCACCGAAGGGGTCGATGAACCGGGGAATACTACGGAGGGTTGTTCCGGGTCGTATATATAAACTGTTAAATTTCTGGAGACCGAAATACAAATGAGACTCTGCCAAAAAATTTAAGAATTTTGGGAGTTAACCAAATTTTGATATCCGGAAATATTGCCGATATTCCTAACCCTAAACTTTAATTGATATATTTTTAGCGACAGACCACCGACAACTTTAATTGAATTAACTAGGGGACGATTAGCAAGAGTCCAGGACACGTAGGACACGGACACAAATCACTCAACAAAATCTAAAGCATAGATTCCTGATAATTTGCTCTGTATAAATAATGTTCCTAGAATTAGTGTTCTGATAACTTGACACCTACATCCTGGATTATGAATGAGACGAAAAGCATGTATCTTATTTTATCCTGGAAATAAATTTTTGCATAATTAATAGTAAACATGATATACAAAGCAGAAACTTAATATAAGATAATAGAATAAGGATTGTTTATAGATTTAGGCTAGAAAGCTTTGGACGGAGGAGAACAAGATAAATATCACCTACGAAATCCTACAACATAATAACAATATATAACTGATCAGCAGTTAAGCTCTTTCATAAGGCCTTGTGAATTGAGTGTCTGAGGCTTAGCTCACTTTAATGTTTAAGCGCGAGAGAAGCAGGGCCGGATTATAACCCTATGCCATCCTGTTCAAGTCACTTGTACCTGAATATAAATACACCTACTTTGATTCAAAACCATCGAATGGGTGAATTAAAGAATTAATTTAAGCCCATGAGGGCAGGACAGGATTCTAAGCACTGTGCTACCAATTCATAGCCTGATCCTTGGTATACGGGATTATTGGCGGGAAACTAGTTAAAGTGGTTATTTAAAGGTTATTCTCCAAATTGCATCATCATTTAGAAAATTTGTTTGTGTATTGTGGTAGTGACATAGGGATTATATTGCTTGAATTATTAGACACTATAGAAATACTAGTTTCGGAATTGTTCGAGTCGTAGACACAATTATATGATTCACCTCCTTATTTCTTGTACAAATATTATTCCTTCCTTGTCTTACTATCATATCTTTTATTTACTTATCGTTCTTGACCGAGGACTTACTGTCATTCTGACGACCTAGTATTGTTCACTAGGGGAAGAGAAGTATATGAAGAAATGTTACCTCTTTATAACATAGACGAGGTCGAGGAATAATCTTCAAATGATTCCAGAAAGTACAGCACCAAATATTTTTGTAGCTGAAACTATGTATATTAAGGAGATATTATTGTAAAGACTTATTCAGTTGTACTTTAGTCGGAGTTGTATAACTTTAGTTGTATTAACTAAGTATTTTAGCATGACTTGTATTTTATTCTAAATTATACAGGCAACAATCGCTTATACGGGTACGGTAGTATTCGTATGAGGCATAGCCTGGAGATGTAGTTACGTACCCGGCTCACTGTATCTTGGAAAGCGGGACATGACACGTCTTTTTGTAGTGGCCCATACAGGTCATGCTATTAGGAAACCTATGCGATCACGAAAGATGAAGAACCTATGATAAGATGCAAGTCCAGGTATCATAAAGAAATATATTACAGGACATAGGTTAGGAACTTGTGTAGGTGAAACCTAGATTCTTTATCTATTACTTGGAGATACATTAAGATAGGCAGTAGAGGTGATTGAAAGAAGGGATCAATGGTATTATGAAGAAATTTTGATTATTTTTAGTATAGTCATTGCTTAATTTAAAATATTTCGAATATAGGATATAGATCTATTTCTTTTGAGCATCTGGTAGGATGGAAGTGACCGCACCTTATATGGCTACCAGCAATATGTAAGGGAACTATAGAATTTACCAGGCTGGTACCACATACCACTCTATAAAGTGCATTATGGTATTATGCGCCATGTTATTAGAATTTACCAGGTTGTTACCAGGCTGGTACTACATACCTTATATGGCTACCAGCAATATGTAAGCGAACTATAGAATTTACAAGATTCTTTTCCTTATCCTTGAATCTCATGACCATTCCTGAGAAATTGCATTTAAATTTTTTAGGACAATGTCTAATTACGACCAATCCCATGCTTCATCATCACAAACTCAGTCGGAACCATCTATTAAGGATATGTACAGGTTATTCCAACAGATCCTGGAATCTAACAGCCAACATGCGGATACGGTTCAAGCCACAATGGCCACAGTATTGGAACACCTGCGAATATCTGTTAATTCTAGAGATGGTTCACTAAAAGACTTTAGAGACCTTAATCCTCCAAAGTTTAAAGGAACAGAAAGTTTGATCTAAGCCAGACAATGGATTAGAACCATAGAAGGGCTATTAAAAGCAGTAAAAGTTAATCCTGAGGACATGGTATCTACGATCCGAATCCAATTGGAAGATATTGATGAGCACTGGTGGAGAGCAGAACACCCAATGGATTCGGAGGACAAAATAACTTAGGGAGAATTCAAGAAGAAGTTTAAAGGAAGGTTCTTTTCGAAATCAGCTAAAATCAAATTAGAACGGCAGTTCACTCATTTGAAGCAAGGGAAGCTCACGGTAGACGAGTATGTTGCAGTATTTTTTAGGCTTAGTCATTTTGCTTCAAGTCTGATAGCCGATGAGGAAGCCAAGGTATCTAGATTCCTGGAAGGACTAGGGAGCCAACTGAAGAGTAGAGTCATCGTATATCGGTGCCAAACCTATCCAGAGGTAACTGAAGCAGCAAGGAGCCAGGAAAGGATGTTGAATAAAGAGCAACCATTTCGGTCTCAACCTCAGAAGAGGACTCTGGAGATAGGAGTTTCATCCTCAAGGAATCCATGGCAAGGACCGTCCAAACGCCCTTAAGCTGGTACCTTGGAAAGACCAGTTATTTGTAACTTTTGTCAGAAACCTGGGCACATGAGGAATAACTGTAGAAAATTCCTAGGTCTCTGTTTAAGATGTAGATCAGATAAACATCAGATTGGCCAGTGCCCACAATAACAAACCTTAGGGCCAATAATGCAAAACCCTTATCAGAAACCAGGACCCACATTCCGAGGAAATAATATCAGGCCCGTACTTCAAGAAAATGGTCCTCGACCTCTGATACAAGCACCAATACCTCAAGCTATATTAACTTATGAAAATCAACGAAGATCACCCTTCGCACCCCAAGCCTACCAATTTCAACAAGCTCAGAAAGCAAAACAGCCTCAGACTGGGAAGAAGAAAAAGAAAGGGCAGGCATTTATGATGGATGCTGAAGAAATAGAACTAGCCGAAGAAGTAGTAACAGGTATTATCATAGTTTCAACTTGTCCAGCATCAGTATTATTTGATTCTGGGGCAACCCATTCATTTATAGCATCAGCATTTACATCCCTTCATGAAATAGAATCTCAACCATTACTTAAAAAATTAAATATTCTTACGAGTAATGGCATAGTAGAAGTTAGTCGGGTTTGTAAGGCATGTCCAGTTAAGTTAGGTGGTGGAGCTTTTCGAGTAAGATTATTAGTTTTCCCAATGAATAATTATGATGTAGTACTTGGAATGGAATGGCTGACCAAGACACTAGCAAGTATAGATTGTGGCCAAGGGAAAGTTTTATTCCAACTCACTAATGGAAAATTATATGAATTTGTTCGAGACCAGAAAGAATTTGATGCTGAGGAATTAGAAAAGTTTGAACAACCAGTTCAAGAAAGATTTCACGAACTAGAAGAAGAACAATTCCCAAGGATAGTGAAAGATTTTAAGAATGTATTTCCAGAAGATTTACCAGGACTACCACCAGATAGAGCAGTGGAATTTTCTATCAATTTGGTGCCTGGGACAGCACCTATAGCTAAGAAAATATACCCCATAAACAAAGAAGAATTGGCTGAGCTAAACAAGCAAGTAAAAGAATTATTATCAAAAGGGTTTATTCAGTCCAACGCTTCATCGTGGGGTGCACCAGTACTTTTTATGAAAAAGAAAGATGGGACTCTACGACTGGTAATTGACTATAGAGCATTAAATAAAGTGACAATAAAAAATAAATCCTCCTTGCCCAGAATTGATGAACTATTTGATCAATTAGGAGAAGCCAAGGTATTTTCAAAAATTAATTTAAGATCTAGATATCATCAAGTAAAGGTCAAGAAGGAAGATGTTCAGAAAACAGCTTTTAGAACTCATTATGGACATTACGAGTTTCTAGTTATGCCATTTGGGATAACTAATGCTCCTGCTATATTTATGGATCTAATGAATCGGATATTTTATGAATAACTAGATAAATTTGTGATTATATTCATTGACGACATTCTATATATATTCAAAAAATGAAGAAGAACATGAAGAGCATCTAAGGGTAATATTACAAACTCTAAGACATGAGCAATTATGTGCTAAAATTAGTAAATATAAATTTTTGTTAAATCATATATCATTTCTAGGTCACATTATCAGTGGAAAAGGTATTGTAGTTGATCCAAAGAAGGTAGAAGCCGTTAAATCCTGGCCAACACCAAAGTCTATGGCAGAAATTCGAAGTTTCTTGGGATTAGCTAGATACTATAGGAGATTCGTAGAAAATTTCTCAAGAATCGCAGAGTCATTAACTCGGCTGACCCGAAAGGAAGAAAGGTTCAATTAGACGGAGAAATGTCAGATAGCTTTTGATGAACTAAAGTAAAGATTAATTTTGGCACCTGTACTAGCATTACCGTCGGGATCAGGAGGATACGAGATATATAGTAATACGTCGGGTAAAGGGATAGGTTGTGTATTAATGCAGCATGGAAGAGTTATAGCTTATGCCTCTCGACAACTGAAGCAACATGAGAGAAATTATCCAATTCACGATTTGGAACTCGCAGCTGTAGTATTTGCACTTAAATTATGGCGATATTACTTATGTGGAGAGAGAATCAAGATATATACGGATCAAAAAAGTCTGAAGTATGTGTTTACTCAGAAGAAAATTAATATGAGGCAAAGGAGATGGTTGAAATTACTCAAAGACTTTGATATGAAATTAGAATATCATCTGGGTAAAGCAAATAAAGTGGCAGATGCCTTGAGCAAAAAACCAATAGCATTCCTTATGAGTACCCCAAAGGAAATTCTTGAAGACTTAAGGAAGATAAAAATCAAAGTGATATATCCAATATCAAAAGGGTCATAGGAAAATTTACAAGTACAGTCCTCCCTAGTAGACAGAATCAAGAAAGCTCAACAAGAAAATTCTAAACTTCAGAAAGTATGGAAACAAACAGAAGAAGGACTCCAGACCAGAATAAGAAAGCATCCAGATAGATCACTGAGATTTGGGGATCGATTCTGTGTGCCCAGTGGAAATCTAAGAACAGAGGTCATGACAGAAGCTCATAAATCTCAATATTATATCCATCCAGGAAGTACTAAGATGTATAAGAATTTAAAACAAAAATTTTGGTGGCATGGAATGAAATGAGTGATTGCTAAATTTGTATCCAGATGTCTTGTCTGTCAGCAAGTGAAAGTAGAACACCGAAGGATAGTAGGCCTTCTTCAACCCTTACCAATACCTGAATGAAAATGGGAGCATATCACAATAGATTTTATAACCGGACTACCTAAGACACAAAATGGTAATAATGCTATCTAGATCATCATAGATAGACTCACTAAATTAGCTCAATTTTTACCAGTTTGGGTAGGACAGACAACAGAAGTATTAGCAGACATGATAGATTATCAATCAATACGGGGTACAGTAAGTATAGTTTCGGATAGAGACACCAGGTTTACTTTACATTTCTGGAGAAGTCTGCAGGAAAACCTCGGTACTCAGTTAGAATTCAGTTCTACTTACCATCCCCAGATAGATGGTCAGTTGGAGAGAACGATTCAAACTCTAGAAGATATGTTGAGAGCCTGCACATTAGATTTTAGAGGATTATGGGATGATCACTTACATTTGGTAGAATTTTCTTATAATAATACATATTATACCAGTATTAAGATGGCACCTTTCAAAGATTATATGGAAGAAAGTGTAGATCACCAATGTATTGGACAGATGTAGGAGAAAGGCAGCTACTGGGTCCAGAACTAGTAACACAGACAGTAGATACGGTCAAAGCAATAAGAAATCATTTACAAGCAGCCCAAGATGACAAAAGATGTGGGCTGACAAGCATCGAAGGATATTGGAATTTCAACCTGGCGATCATGCATTCTTATGGATCTTACCAACCAAAGGAACAATTAGATTTGGAACTCGAGGAAAGCTAAGTCCAAGATATATTGGACCATTTGATATACTAAAGAAAGTCGGAAGAGTTTCTTACAAGCTGGCACTACCCCCAACACTAGAAGGGGTACATAATATATTCCATGTATCTCAACTCCGAAGATATGTACCAGATCCAAACCATATACTAGATCATTCGGAGATCACTATCGGACCAACTTTAAGCATCGAGCAACGACCTGTTAGAATCCGGGATTGTAGAGACAAAATACTTCAAAATCGGATCATCCTATTAGTTCGAGTAGCTTGGAATAAGGACTCTCCAGTAGAATTAACTTGAGAAAAAGAAGAAGACATATGAAACCAGTTTCCATATTTTTTTTACTAACCAAGGTTAGCTATCCTTTTAATTTAAATTTCGATGACAAAATTTCTCTAAGGAGGGTAGAGTGTCATAACTACAATTATTTTTTTAAATTATTTTTTCTAATTCATTTGATATATATATGTATAAATATCTACAAAGTTAGATTGATGTAAATATTAATTTATAAATTTGACTTTATTAATACTTGGATGGTGAAGGAGGCTTCATGCATAAAACTAAATCCATGGGAGGAAAGAGAAACCAGCAGCAAGCTCTCATGAATCACTCACTACATGTCATCTCCACCTTCCTTCTTCATTTTTAATAGGAACACATGGTTTTATTTTCTTCCTCCTCCCTTTCCCAAGAGACCTAACCCCACATATTAATGGCCTGATCAGTAGCCATCTCTTTTTCATGTTCATCTTCTTCAAACCTTCTTCCTCTCTCCATTCTAAAACCTACTGATGTTGCTGCTATTATGCCTACTGCTGCTGCTGCTACTGTGCTACTTCTGCTGCTGTAGCTGCTGCTGCTGCCGTCCGTCACCCGCTGCTGCGCTATCGGACCCGCGCCACCCGCCGCCAACCTTCATGTCGCCGTCGCCGGACACCGTAGCCGTCGGACCTGCGTCACCACCGGACTCCTCCCTCTTCTCAAACCTAGGTATTTACTATTCCTTCCCCCAATTTTCTTCTAAATTTAATTTAGAATATAGTTTAATTTCAAAACTCCTTGGAATATGGAGGAATCAAGTACCAAATTGAAAACTTTGGAAGAACATTAGGTTGATCAAACAAAGGCAAGTCCTCATCTTCCCTTTCCAATTTAGTTATATTTATTAGTCTAAAATATTATTTAGCATAGTTAAATTTGGGAACTCATGTTTTAAAATATTTTAGAAAAGGAGAATTTGTTCCTTGATAACCGATTCATATATTAGGACACGATACAAAATGCATTGACACTAGGTAATGATATTATGTGTGTGTTATGTATGTGTTGGGTTTGTTTGAATAATCGTGTTTGTGTTTACATATCTAGGTATGTACATTTACATAGAAAATCATATAAACATAATTGTAGTATATAAATTATATTGTTACATATTTATACTTGTGGGATTTAAGTTGTAATTGACTCGAAGGATGAAGTATACAAGCTAAGACACAAGAGTTTCAATTTTGGATTGGAGTTATTTTGTACGATTTGGAATAGTCTAATTATTGACGAAATATGGTACAGATTCTAGTATAGGACACAAATATGGATAACAAATTAAGATTGGATTTATAATCATTGGATATGTTAGAAATATTGATGATTCATGTAATATTCATATGTATATGTATATTGGCTACATGGATGGATAAAGATTTTTAAAAGTGAAATAATTAGAGGAGTATATAGTTATTAGACGTGTATAGAAATTTACTCCTATAAAGGCATATTAAAATAGAAGCAGTTAAATACCATCTCAATTTATGTACTTAATTACTAAATGAAAGGAACTCAGAATTAGATTATACAGCTTGTATTATATATAGGAAAAAGGGTTGATTGAAATTGCACTCCAAGGCTTTATAGGTAAATTTAGCTATATATTGTGCTTTACCTTTAAGATAGAAACTTTAGACTCTAAGAAACATTTTAATTTACATAGAAAATATTATATATGTATATATGATACTTGGATTAGTTAAAATGATCAATACCTTTCAAGCAAACTCATAAGAATGATATTTTGATTTCTTGAAAATAGAATTGTTATGTTTTTAATGATTACTTTGTGTTATCTTGCAAATAGCAAGCAAATTGCAAAGCTAAGGTATATATACATAGCTAATTACCAAGGTAAGAAGACTCTCTTACTTAAAGATTTTAATTTTGTCTAAAAATGTAAACTGCGTGTATATCGGTATTGAGAGTTACTCCACCGAAGGGGTCGACGAACCCGAAAATACTATGGAGGGTTGCTCTGGGTCGTATATATAAACTGTTAAATTTTTGGAGGCCAAAATACAATGGAGACTCTGCCAAAAATTTTAAGAATTTCGGGAGTTAACCAAATTTTGATATCCGAAAATATTGCCGATATTCCTAACCCTAAACTTTAGTTGATATATTTTTAGCGACAGACCACCGACAACTTTAATTGAATTAACTAGGGGACGATTAGCAAGAGTCTAGGACACGTAGGACACGGACATAAATCACTCAACAAAATCTAAAGCATAGATTCTTGATAATCTGCTCTGTATAAATAATGTTCCTGGAATTTGTGTTCTGATAACTTGACACATGCATCCTGGATTATGAATGAGACAAAAAGCATGTATCTTATTTTATCCTGGAAATAAATTTTTGCATAATTAATAGTAAACATGATATAAAGATCAGAAACTTAATATAAGATAATAGAATAAGGATTGTTTATAGATTTAGGCTAGAAAGCTTTGGACGGAGGAGAACAAGATAAATACCACCTACGAAATCTCGCAATATAATAACAATATATAACTGATCAGCAGTTAAGCTCTTTCGTAAGGCCTTTCGAATTAAGTGTCTGAGGCTTAGCTCACTTTCCTATTTAAGCGCGAGAGAAGCAGGGCCAGATTATAACTCCGTGATATCCTGTTCAAGTTACTTGTACCTGAATATAAATACACCTACTTTGATTCAAAACTATCGAATGGGTGAATTAAAGAATTAATTTAAGCCCATGAGGGCAGGACAGGATTCTAAGCACCGTGCTACCAATTCACAGCCTGATCTCTGGTATACGAGATTATTGGCGAAAAACTAGTTAAAGTGGTTATTTAAAGGTTGTTCTCCAAATTGTATCATCATTTAGGAAAATTGTTTGTGTATTATGGTAGTGACATAGGGATTGTATTGCTTGAATTATTAGACACTATAGGAATACTAGTTTCGAAATTGTTCGAGTCGTAGACACAATTATATGATTCACCTCCTTATTTCCTATACAAATATTATTCCTTCCTTGTCTTACTATCATATCTTTTATTTACTTACCGTTCTTGATCGAGGACTTGCTGTCGTTCTGACGACCTAGTATTGTTCAATAGGGAAAGACGAAGTATATAAAGAAATGTTACCGCTTTATAACGTGGACGATGTCGAGGAATAATCTTCAAGTGATTCCAGAAAGTACAGCACCAAATATTTTTGTAGCTGAAACTATGTATATTAAGGTGTAAACCCCCTCGACCAGAAATTAGGGTTAAATTACTAAATTAGCCTAATTAGGGTTAACTTACATTAATTAGGATTTAATATATAGTATTATGATACTTGTGCAATGATTGATTTTTTTAGGATACTACCTTAGCTGTTGCCCTAAAACCAATTCCACATATTTGACCTAGACCTGTAAACCCATCACATGGAACCTAGAACAAACCCCGGATACCGATTTTCGTGCCTGATTTTAGACGCACAAAAGTCGTTACAAACGTCCGCGCGCGAATTATTAAATTTGCGTAATTACGTTCGTTGTCCGTTCCAATCGAAATTGAGACCCCACCTTAACCAGTTTTGACCAACCCAGATCACGATAATATTGTACACTGAGCCTGCTACGCCAAGGACCCTTGTCCAACTAAATTTAGACTCCCAGTTTTTTTTATTAAATTAAATTAGAAACGCCGTTACATTAATTATGAATTAATTAATGTGAAGACCTAACCTAAATTAAATCCAACCTAAACCCACATCCTCACCCCCAAGCCTCTTACAAAACACCAAACACCGCCATCGACCAATGAGGAACACCAAACATGGTGTTTGCTTGCATTAAATCCTAAATCCTAGTTATTGTGCAAATACCAATTTATTCAGGGGCTAAATTGCAAAATTGCAATGTGGTGTCCCCCTCTCATTGGCCCAAACCATCATGGAGAAAAACATTGGAATACCCAACCATAGGCAATTGGTTTTCCCCCCATTTTACATGTCCTTGCATGACCTTTATAGGAATCCATCTTGACCCTACAAATTAAATGGCCTATTCCTAGCCCTCCACCCATCATGATGAGCACCCCACTCCCCAAAAAATAGGTTGTCCAGCCGGCCCTAATCCCTAGGCAGCCCCCCCTCACTCTCTCTCCTACTTATACACCATCCTACCTCATTTGGAAGGCACACCACCCAAGAAAATACTTAAAACCTATCTAAACCCAAAACCCCCACCACCAGCCCGATAACTACACCCCCCTCCCCGAGCTCGACCACCACCACCAGAGGCCACCAACCACCGCCATACTCCACGACCACCGTCGCCAGTCCCCACCCCACCTGCCACCAGGAGCTCCGGCCCCCACGTCGCCGGAGTGGCCCGCACGACCGCCCGCACCGATCATCACTCGCACAGCCAGCACCCTCGAGCCGACCACCCCGCAGCCGAGTACTCCCCCACCTTAGCACCTTCGGCCACCGTACTTCACCAGAGCCTCCCCCAGCCTGTCCTCCACCACCCCACAAAATCTCAGCTGCCGCCGCCGCCGCACCGGAGAGATATCGGGCCCACAGCATCGACGATTCAGAAACCGCGGCTGCTGCCCGCGACCTCCCCGAACCTCGCCGGAGCGCCGTCCGGCCACCCCCGCCGGCGACGACTGACCCGCTCGTCCCCCTCGACCTGTCGAACAACTAGGTATAATATTTTATGTAAATTTATTACTATTTATGCATGAAATTTCAGTTACAAGTTAGAATACGCATGAATGACGTATATATTTCCGTATTTTGAATACGTATACTATAATATATACTGTATTAAAATTATTAACAGCATGTATATTCATAATATCCCTGTAAAATTTCATAATAAATATTTATATAATCTTTTTAATTTATTTTATGGATAATAGAGTTGTGTATGTATGTATGTATGTGTGTATGTACGTATGTATGTATATACATATATATATATATATGTATATATGAGTATATATACGTATGTATGTGTATTGTACAGTAGATAAAACCAAATTAAATATAAAATTTCTGTGATTAAATATAGGAAATAATACTATGTATTATATATTTTCATATTAAATATGCATGTATGTATGTATATATGTATGTATTTATGTATGTATGTATGTAAGTGTATTTTGTATATAAATTATTAAATGTATAAATACAAAATTATGTCTAAATACATTTCTGGTAATTAAATATATATATAATATTTTATATAAAATACTTATAAGTATTAAGTCTCTATGTGTATATGCATATATACATATAAATAAATATATAAAGATATATATGTGTGTATATATAATATATGTGTATTTTGGTATATAAATAAATATTATAGTAATGGGTATTTTCAATATGATATCATATTTAAAATAAGTACGAGTATCTTTGTACTTACACAAAATTATTTGTAAATATATATATGTATTTATATGTATACATATTTATGATATTACCCAGTTGTGTACATATATTTAATATGTGTATTATTAGAATATACAAATTTATACATAAATATATTTTTGTACTAATAAACTAAAATATTTTTAATATTTTTAATTATGAATTAGTGTGTAGATAAATGCTAGTGTTAGCTAAATATACATATAGCCCCGACCCTGTGTCAGTTGTAGATACGGACAGTGTGCCCTAGTCGTGGTATTATAGCGACTAATTTAGACATTACTATATCCTATATAGGATTGCTGGACACTACTGCCGAGGCATCAGGAGCAGGGCTTTGGATATCGCAGCTACCCGGGGCAGGCAAGTATACCTTGCTGGATTACTGCTTTAAATTTAAATGTTAAATATTTCAAATATGCTTGAACTGTGCGCATCCGAGATTTATTCGGGTGCGGTCGACATTGCGTCGATGAGTAGTGTACATGTCTTAGTTGCTAGCTGACTCACCTTTTTCCTGTGAGGATATTTTGATATCTTCCTTGACCATGGCACTATACACGTATCGCAATGGTACATTCATATTGGGATGCGGGTCCGCGTACCCGATTCGTTATCGGTACGTACGACATGCATCACGGACTAGCTTGTATTCTAGAATACTATAGTTAATTGAGACTTGGCATCTAGATACAGTACACTCAAGTCATGCATTCGATTTGCGTATCTACATTGGGCGGGAAGGACAACTGACAAACGTATGGGATACCCCCACCGGATTCCGTGGTATCCAGAGGAACCATAGACCCGGTGACTCCCTATATTCAGACACCGCGCTCTACGGAGTGTTACGGACGTATATACATTGCAGATACCACGTCCCTTAGAGTGTGGACGTTATATATATACAGATACCTCATTCTTCGGAATGATGGACGTTACAGATACCACACTCTAGAGGATGTTGGACGTTATGCCTACACCTACTTATACGTTCCTAGGTTGTCCTTACATTGCATTCACTTAGATGGTTAGCACACCCGTATATTTTATTTTATTCAGTACTATCTAGCATGCATTTTGTATCTTGTTACGTCCCTCTGAGGACCTGGTTATCTTCCAGATCTGGACGAGGCCTTTTATCCCACAGTTTACGGGCCTGGCATAGAGACGAGGTTTGCTCTGGACGAGGAGCTTGAGGTACTTCCATCAGAGTACCCCTGATCAGATTGGTAGGCCTCCCGCCTATGACTGGAGCTCCTTACCTAGTTAGATGTTGTTCCAGTCTCTCCTTATCAGTACTTTCACTTCAGACATTCAGTACTTTATTTTAGACTATCAGTACATTTGTAGTGGGTTTGTTCCCACCGGACTTATTTCAGTTGTACTATGTCAGTTGACTATGTCCTTATATTCCAGTCTTTCATTTCAGTATTTACTTGTTATCTGTGGATGAGATTAGTTATTGCCTGTTATGATATTAGACTTGTTAGATTTAGGACAGCGTAGCACGCTTCATCGGGATCCATTAAATTGGGATATCCTCGGAGTCGTGTCAGCTGGCCAATGCCACGTGGCCTGGTTCCATATATTTTGGGACTGGGGCGTGACATGGTTTTAGTGGTGGCCCATGCAGGTCCCAATTTCGCTTGTGGTATGGTAACGTGCCCAGCGAGCCTGCAGTAGGATAGAAATTACTAGGTCTCATCCACTTGATTACGCCTTTGAACCTCTTCCGTATTTTAAATATCTGCATCCTGATTGATTTATTCCGTACTCTCTCTAATGAAGTTCTGTCTCTTACAGCGAGATGAACCTACGTAGCCGCCGTGAGATACTCGGTGCCCTAGCACCACCTGCAGCACCGAGGGAGGACACGACTCAGGGACCACCCAGGGAACAGCCTCAGCTAGAGGCAGTGGTGATCCCTCAGGCCCCGATGATGCACTGGCATCAGGTCACCCCCGACGAGGAGACGCAGCAGCCCGAGGGCCAGACGTCGCGGACGATCCCTAGACAATACTTCGAGGGACAGACCTCGAGGGCGACCCCTATGCCGCAGCACGAGAGGCCGGTACCAGAGGAGACACCGAGGAGGCAACCAGAGATACCGCTACCACCACCTCCACCGTTTCCACCTCAGATGCCACCAGCAGGAGAACAGCCCCAGATGATGCAGTTCTTTCAAATGATGATGCAGGCCCAGATGCAGCAGACGGAGGCCCTTAGACAGGGATTGATGGCAGTATTGGAGAGGGCACCGGCCCAAGCACCAGCACCAGCACCAGCACATGCTCCTGTTCAGCTAACAGGCACTGTAAAAGGCTTCAGGCAGATGGGCCTGGGAACCTTCTCGGGCAAGGAGACGGCTGAGGAGATCTCAGACTGGGTCTCCAACACAGAGATGCTGCTAGAGGATTCGCAGCTGCACCCCGATCTCTGGATGAATGCAGTGAGGGCCCAACTCACCGGCAACGCCCATCACTGGTGGGACTCTATAGAGCGCAGCATTGGCCGACGGCAGACTTGGGAGGAATTCCTAGAGCACTTCAACACGAAGTATTTCCCAGCTACGGTGAGGAACGCCCTGTACTCTCAGTTCTTGCACCTAGAGCAGGGGAACCTCACTGTGGACGCCTATGACGGAGAGTTCAGCAGACTCAGCCGATTCGGAGCAGCCCTGATCCCCAATGACCTGGAGAAAGCCAGGAGATTCCACCATGGCCTCACTCAAGAGCTGCAGAGGTACACTACTACCCAGTCGAGGATCTCTTATGAAGAGGTCCTAACAGAGGCGAGGATCCAGGAGGCTATAGGAGGAGGAGGAGCGAGACGTTCCAGCGAGAACGCACCAGCCAGGACCCAGCAAGGAGCCGGAGGACCGATCCGCCGACCCGGAGCGCAGGCGCAGCAGAGGACAGCGCCGTACCAACAGAAGGAGCTTCCGACCTGTCACTTCTGTGGCAAGAGAGGACACGTCATCCGAGACTGCAGGAAGAAGCTTGGGCTCTGCATGGTCTGTGGAGCCAGCCAGCACCTTGCTAGAGACTGCCCCCAGCGCAGAGACGCAGCACCCCAGACTGGACAGAGGCCAGCAGCACCACCTTTGAGGATCCTACCCCCAGCAGGAGTCCAGCGTCCACCAGCTACCGGAGGACAGCAGCGACCACCCTTGGTCCCACAGGAGGCACACTTCCACCAGGCCCGACAGCAGGCAGGAGGGCAGAGGCGCGGGCAAGCCTTTGCTCTAGCATCTATCGAGGAGGAGCCAGAGGGAGAGGTTATTGTAGGTACAATTCTAGTTGCATCATTACCTGCGACTGCACTGTTTGATTCTGGAGCTACATTGTCATTTATATCTAGTAGATTTGTAGCAATGCATAGAGTAGCCACTTCCCCCTTACCTAAGAGTTGGAGGATACTTACCGGAGGAGGCATCGTACCGGTTACCAGCACCATTAGAACGTGCTCGGTAGTAGTTTGTGGTAGGGAGATGAGAGCGCGATTGTTGGTACTCCCAATGCCAGCTTTCGACGTAGTTCTGGGCATGGACTGGTTAAGCCAGTACAATGCCGTACTAGATTGCCGGAAGGGTAGCGTTACTTTTAGACTGCCAGGACAACCGGAATTTGAATTCATGCGAGGCACCATCGAGCGAGGAGTAGGACATTCAGCTGGAGCTTACATGGCGATGGAGACGGCACCCCCAGAAATTGTTGCAGAGTTCGAGGATGTTTTCCCAGAGGAGTTGCCAGGCCTACCGCCTGATAGAGAGGTAGAGTTCACCATTGAGCTAGTACCTGGAGCAGCACCGGTATCATCAAATGTGTACCGGTTGGCGAAGAAGGAGCTTGACGAGCTGAAGCTACAGCTAGAGGAGTTGCAGATCAAAGGATTCGTACGTCCTAGTGCATCACCCTGGGGAGCACCAGTGTTGTTTGTACCGAAGAAGGACGGGACGTTCCGAATGTGCATTGATTACAGAGCCCTTAATGCTCTGACAATCAAGAACAAGTACCCGCTACCGCGAATCGACGATCTGTTCGACCAGCTGACAGAAGCAGTGGTGTTCACGAAGATCGACTTGAGATCGGGCTACCATCAGGTGAAGGTGCGAAGGGAAGACATTCCAAAGACAGCATTTAGGACTCGTTACGGTCATTACGAGTTCCTAGTGATGCCTTTTGGATTGACAAATGCGCCTGCTGTGTTTATGAACCTGATGAACCGAGTCTTCCATGAGTATCTAGACCAGTTCGTGGTAGTCTTCATCGACGATATCCTGGTGTATTCGAAGAGCCACGAGGAGCATGGAGAGCACTTGAGGCTAGTGCTAGAGACGCTGAGACGAGAGAGGCTTTATGCCAAGCTGAGCAAGTGCGAGTTTCTTCTAGATCGTGTCGCATTTCTTGGACACGTTATCTCGGAAGATGGCATTTCAGTAGATCCCGCGAAGATTTCATCCGTAGAGACGTGGCCGACCCCTACCAACGTCACGGAGGTGAGGAGTTTCCTAGGACTTGCCGGATATTACCGGAGGTTCGTAGAGAACTTCGCAAGGATCGCAGAGCCGATGACCCGCTTGACCCGCAAGGATCAGGAGTTCATCTGGACAGAGGAGTGTCAGACGGCGTTCGATGAGCTGAAGAAGCGTCTGACTACAGCACCCATCTTGACCATACCTTCTGGACCCGGAGGATTCGTGATCTATAGCGATGCATCCGGGAAAGGATTAGGATGCGTCTTGATGCAGCATGGAAAGGTTGTGGCCTATGCCTCTAGGCAGTTGAGGACCCACGAGAAGAACTATCCCACCCACGACTTAGAGCTTGCCGCAGTGATCTTTGCGTTGAAGCTTTGGAGGCACTACCTGTACGGAGAGCGCGTGGAGATATTCACCGATCACAAGAGCCTGAAATACGTCTACACACAGAAGGACCTGAACCAGAGGCAGAGACGTTGGCTCGAAGTGATGGCAGACTTCGAGATTGAGCTGCAGTACCATCCAGGAAAGGCTAATGTGGTAGCCGATGCTTTAAGCAGGAAGCCCATAGCATTTTTCCTGACTACCCAACAACATCTGTTGAGAGATCTAGAACAGTTGGGTATCGAGGTCGTCATGCCCGGAGTAGACGGCCAGATGTCGAGTTTCCAGGTGCAATCGACATTGGTGGAGAGAATCAAGGCTGCCTTGCCGACGGACGCCAGATTTCAGAGGCTTCGACAGAGGACAGAGGCTGGAATACAGACGGGACTGCGTATACATGAGGACGGGACCTTGAGATATGGAGACCGTCTCTATGTTCCGAATGGAGAGCTACGCCAGGAGCTGATGACGGAGGCCCACAGTTCGACCTATTCTATACATCCAGGAGGCACGAAGATGTATCGAGACCTGAGGCAGTACTACTGGTGGCACGGGATGAAGAGAGAGATAGCCCGCTTTGTGGCTAAGTGTCTGGTGTGTCAGCAAGTCAAGACTGAGCATCAGAGGTCTGCCGGATTACTTCAACCGCTCCCGATACCAGAGTGGAAATGGGAGCACATCACCATGGACTTCGTCACGGGTTTTCCGAGGAGTCCTAGTGGTCGCAATACGGTATGGGTAATCGTAGATAGACTCACCAAGTCTGCCCACTTTTTACCCTTCAGAGTTGGGCAATCTACGGAAGTCTTGGCAGACATGTACATGAGGGAGATTGTACGCTTGCATGGAGTGCCAGTCAGTATCGTGTCTGACCGGGATACGAGATTTACATCGTACTTTTAGAGGAGTATGCAAGAGAGTCTTGGTACCCGCCTTAAGTTCAGTACTTCGTACCACCCGCAGACAGATGAACAATCCGAGCGCACCATTCATACGCTGGAGGATATGTTGAGGGCTTGCATGCTTGACTTTAGCGGTTCATGGGAGGACCACTTGCACTTGGTTGAATTTTCCTACAACAATAGCTATCAGGCGAGCATTCAGATGGCTTCCTATGAGGCATTGTATGGTAGAAAATGTCGTTCCCCCGTATGTTGGAGCGACGTAGGCGAGAGGCAGATTCTAGGGCCAGAGCTGATCGTCCATACAGTGGAGAAGGTGAAGAAGATCCAGGGGCATCTACGAGCAGCACAGGACAGGCAGAAGCATTGGGCTGATGCGCATCGACGACCCTTAGAGTTCCAGGTTGGAGAACATGTGTTCCTGAGGATTTCTCCTACCAGGGGAATCATCAGATTCGGAGGCAGAGGGAAGCTGAGTCCGAGGTACATCGGACCCTTCGATGTGCTAGAGCGCGTCGGAGAAGTTGCTTACAGATTGGCCTTGCCGCAGACACTGGAAGGAGTTCATGACGTCTTCCATGTATCTCAGCTGAGGAGATACTTACCGGATCCGAGTCATGTGCTTGACCACTCGGAGATCACCGTCGGTCCAAGCTTGTCATACCAGGAGGAGCCGGTAGAGATCCTAGACCGAAGCGAGAAGGTACTGCGAGGCCAGACTATCCCTCTAGTTCGTGTCGCATGGAGGCATCACGCACCAGGTGAATCAACCTGGGAACGAGAGGACGATATTCGGCAACGCTTTTCCCATCTTTTCGAAGGCCTAGGTATGTGATAGTATTTATTTCATTCAACAGTTTTTCTATATGTCTGTTTTTAATTTCGAGGACGAAATGCTCTAAGGAGGGTATGTTGTAAACTTCCTCGACCAGAAATTAGGGTTAAATTACTAAATTAGCCTAATTAGGGTTAACTTACATTAATTAGGATTTAATATATAGTATTATGATACTTGTGCAATGATTGATTTTTTTAGGATACTACCTTAGCTGTTGCCCTAAAACCAATTCCACATATTTGACCTAGACCTGTAAACCCATCACATGGAACCTAGAACAAACCCCGGATACCGATTTTTGTGCCTGATTTTAGACGCACAAAAGTCGTTACAAACGTCCGCGCGCGAATTATTAAATTTGCGTAATTACGTTCGTTGTCCGTTCCAATCGAAATTGAGACCCCACCTTAACCAGTTTTGACCAACCCAGATCACGATAATATTGTACACTGAGCCTGCTATGCCAAGGACCCTTGTCCAACTAAATTTAGACTCCCGGTTTTTTTTATTAAATTAAATTAGAAACGCCGTTACATTAATTATGAATTAATTAATGTGAAGACCTAACCTAAATTAAATCCAACCTAAACCCACATCCTCACCCCCAAGCCTCTTACAAAACACCAAACACCGCCATCGACCAATGAGGAACACCAAACATGGTGTTTGCTTGCATTAAATCCCAAATCCTAGTTATTGTGCAAATACCAATTTATTCAGGGGCTAAATTGCAAAATTGCAATGTGGTGTCCCCCTCTCATTGGCCCAAACCATCATGGAGAAAAATATTGGAATACCCAACCGTAGGCAATTGGTTTTCCCCCCATTTTACATGTCCTTGCATGACCTTTATAGGAATCCATCTTGACCCTACAAATTAAATGGCCTATTCCTAGCCCTCCACCCATCATGATGAGCACCCCACTCCCCAAAAAATAGGTTGTCCAGCCGGCCCTAATCCCTAGGCAGTCCCCCCTCACTCTCTCTCCTACTTATACACCATCCTACCTCATTTGGAAGGCACACCACCCAAGAAAATACTTAAAACCTATCTAAACCCAAAACCCCCACCACCAGCCCGATAACTACACCCCCCTCCCCGAGCTCGACCACCACCACCAGAGGCCACCAACCACCGCCATACTCCACGACCACCGTCGCCAGTCCCCACCCCACCTGCCACCAGGAGCTCCGGCCCCCACGTCGCCGGAGTGGCCCGCACGACCGCCCGCACCGATCATCACCCGCACAGCCAGCACCCTCGAGCCGACCACTCCGCAGCCGAGTACTCCCCCACCTTAGCACCTCCGGCCACCGTACTTCACCAGAGCCTCCCCCAGCCTGTCCTCCACCACCCCACAAAATCTCAGCTGCCGCCGCCGCCGCACAGGAGAGATATCGGGCCCACAGCGTCGACGATTCAGAAACCGCGGCTGCTGCCCGCGACCTCCCCGAACCTCGTCGGAGCGCCGCCCGGCCACCCCCGCCGGCGACGACTGACCCGCTCGTCCCCCTCGACCTGTCGAACAACTAGGTATAATATTTTATGTAAATTTATTACTATTTATGCATGAAATTTCAGTTACAAGTTAGAATACGCATGAATGACGTATATATTTCCGTATTTTGAATACGTATACTATAATATATACTGTATTAAAATTATTAACAGCATGTATATTCATAATATCCCTGTAAAATTTCATAATAAATATTTATATAATCTTTTTAATTTATTTTATGGATAATAGAGTTGTGTATGTATGTATGTGTGTATGTACGTATGTATGTATATACATATATATATATATATATGTATATATGAGTATATATACGTATGTATGTGTATTGTACAGTAGATAAAACCAAATTAAATATAAAATTTCTGTGATTAAATATAGAAAATAATACTATGTATTATATATTTTCATATTAAATATGCATGTATGTATGTATGTATGTATGTATTTATGTATGTATGTATGTAAGTGTATTTTGTATATAAATTATTAAATGTATAAATACAAAATTATGTCTAAATACATTTCTGGTAATTAAATATATATATAATATTTTATATAAAATACTTATAAGTATTAAGTCTCTATGTGTATATGCATGTATACATATAAATAAATATATATAGATATATATGTGTGTATATATAATATATGTGTATTTTGGTATATAAATAAATATTATAGTAATGGGTATTTTCAATATGATATCATATTTAAAATAAGTACGAGTATCTTTGTACTTACACAAAATTATTTGTAAATATATATATGTATTTATATGTATACATATTTATGATATTACCCAGTTGTGTACATATATTTAATATGTGTATTATTAGAATATACAAATTTATACATAAATATATTTTTGTACTAATAAACTAAAATATTTTTAATATTTTTAATTATGAATTAGTGTGTAGATAAATGCTAGTGTTAGCTAAATATACATATAGCCCCGACCCTGTGTCAGTTGTAGATACGGACAGTGTTCCCTAGTCGTGGTATTATAGCGACTAATTTAGACATTACTATATCCTATATAGGATTGCTGGACACTACTGCCGAGGCATCAGGAGCAGGGCTTTGGATATCGCAGCTACCCGGGGCAGGCAAGTATACCTTGCTGGATTACTGCTTTAAATTTAAATGTTAAATATTTCAAATATGCTTGAACTGTGCGCATCCGAGATTTATTCGGGTGCGGTCGACATTGCGTCGATGAGTAGTGTACATGTCTTAGTTGCTAGCTGACTCACCTTTTTCCTGTGAGGATATTTTGATATCTTCCTTGACCATGGCACTATACACGTATCGCAATGGTACATTCATATTGGGATGCGGGTCCGCGTACCCGATTCGCTATCGGTACGTACGACATGCATCACGGACTAGCTTGTATTCTAGAATACTATAGTTAATTGAGACTTGGCATCTAGATACAGTACACTCAAGTCGTGCATTCGACTTGCGTATCTACATTGGGCGGGAAGTGTCACGCCCCGAGGCGTCCCCCGAGTCGTGACCGCCGTGCGGGCCTGGAGTTGCGCCCGCACAAGGCTTTTTAATGATTTGCATAGCAAGCACATACTCAGAGTACGCAGATAAATTGAAACACAGATTTGAAATATTGAAAAGTTCTCTTTATTGATAATGAACATCTATTACAAACTCTTGAACGAGTCAGTTAATATGCCGAACGGCTTACAAAAGGGTTGACTCAAAATGAGATAGCAGTCCTGTACATTACATCCTTTTATAAACTAAAACGATAAGGACCTCCAGGCTGGAGGATCGCTTTGCCACGGAGCTGCATTTGTGTATGAAGAGTTGCAGGCTCCTGACTCCAAAATACTTCGGGGGCACGGTGAAGATGCGCCAACAGCTGGACTGGATCGGGAAGACGACTTCGGCTCCTCGCTCGGTTCGCCTTGGTGCGGGGAACCTGTTTCAACGAGGGTCAGCATATCGAAACATGCTGGTGAAGGCGAGCTAGCCTGACTTTACCAATCAACACGTTTGTTTAGAGAAGCATGCATATTTGTGGGTTTCTATCTTGCCTTAGTTCATTTACAGTTAAGCAGCATATTGAATTTACTGAAATGAACGTGCCACCGTTCGGTGGATTTTACCTGACCGTCTGAATTACCTGCACAATACTTAGCTTGCCTTCCCTGCCACAGAGACACAAGTTAGTATGCAACAGGTTTAAATATACACGATGATCACTGGCGTGGTGCCATAACGGACATAGTCAAGGACAGGGATAGCATGCAACCAGAACACGACAAGCACACGATACGTTGCAAGCTATCCCCTCCAGCACACGATGACTACACACGAGTTCCGCCCGGACCGGAACGGTGCCAGTGCCCCAGCGACCGTTCGCAGAACTTACCCTTGTGCACAAGTTGTCCATGATCGAACAATACGTTACTTAAACAATCAGTTACGCCTTCGAGGCAACACGAGCACACGACATATCCATAATTGTTAAGCATTCATGCACTTTCAGGCAACACGAGTATGAAATATGTATTTGCATAAGACAAGCAACAGTTTATGATTATTTCCAAGCGAACAAGCATGAATCTAAGTATTCGTTCGTGACAAGCATATAACCAAGTCTATTCTCTTTTATCTTGGTTTCTTTTATTATTACTTGGTATCGTTGATCGGGGCGAAGGAGTGAGGCTGGAAGCAGAGCTAGCTAATCGGGTTGGTAGCCACTCACTTAGATTTGGAAGGGAGAAGGAAAGAGGCGCTTCACGACTCCGTTCGCAAGCCGCCTACTGCTCGTTCACCTGCACATGAACAGCTCGATTAATACTTCTTCCTCTCTTTCCATTCTCGGAATAGAAGTGCAAGTCTATGAACGAAAACAATGAAAACCATCGAAACCGTTCAAGGAAAACAAGCAAATCCCAAAACCAACTCAAAGCACGAAAGCAACAAGCGACATCGAAAACCGAGGCAATAAAAGATAGCAGCGGAGAGGTCCCTCCTGACTCTGCCGCTAAGCCGATCCTTGGGGCGCAGTCCACTGAATATGGGAATCGATTCCGAAGAAACAAATCCATAACGAGGACGAGTTCTTAATTCAATCTATCCCGATCGAACGATACCGTCTTGTGTTTCTTAGCCGCGATCTCCGCATCGGAAGAACGGGGCGCTACATCCTACCCAACTAATTGGAAGTTTCGTCCCGAAACTTAGGGTAAAACTTACCGTTAGGGATTATTTTGTTCAGGACGACGACCATGAAGGTTCGGACAGGAGGAAATAGCATGGGCTGGATCGCCACAAGCGAGGCATAATCCAAGTCTTTTACGGCAGTACTTCTTAAGGTGCCCTTTTCTCCTACAGAAGTGACAAGTTTTGTTCCAATCCCCGTCCTGCTGACCAGCGTTATTCGGGCGCTTTGTAGCGGTATTTCCTCCCTCGTTGCTTTGGCGTTTGTGACTGGATGTATGCACAGCGCCGGCAGCAACATGAGGATAGAGTGGTTCGAGAGATAGGGCGTGATTCATGACTTCACGCATTGTCCCGTACTGATTATTGACCACGTGCGAATAGATGGCAGGGCGTAGTCCACCTTCAAACCTTCTGGCTCGACTCGCTACATCAGGTAAATAGGCCCTAGCGAATTTGGAGAGTCGGTTGAATTCGGCGGAGTATTCTTTAACTGTCATCCTGCCTTGCCTTAGTTGCACGAAGTCATTTTTCATTTGACGTTGTACTGGAGGCGGGATAAACTCCTCTTCAAACGCGGCACGAAAGGTCGTCCACGAGATCGCCTCCTCTCCGTGATCAAATTGGAGAGATCGTCGATGCACGTCCCACCAATCGTGTGCGTTGAGGCGGAGCTGTAGTTGTGCGCAGGCGACGCGCCTATCTTCGGGGACCTCTAGCAGAGTGAAGTGATCTTCGATCTCGGCTAGCCAATCTAGAGCTACCACTGGGTCCTCAGTCCCGTTGAACGGGGTATTGCAAACTTTCTTGAAATGGCCCAAGTTGAAGGCAGTCACGTCCCTCGGCCTTGGGATTTGAGGCGTCTCCACTTCAAGCACGGGCTGTTCCACCGGAGTCGTTGCTGTTGCGGCGGAATGATTGGCAGCCAAAGTCTGAACGATTTGTTGCAGGGCATCTACCTGCTTCTGTTGGACTGAGAAACGGGTCTCTAAATTACTCTCGAGCTTGGCTTGGCGGGCATCGTCTCTTTGTCGTTGCTCTTCTAGCATTTTCATTAACCGCTCTAGCGGGTCGACTTGAGACATGCCTCGCTGGCTCCGAGAGCTTCCCGAAGTACCCGAACTGCTCTCTTGTGTTTCGATCGGTGGTTGCGCTGCAGATTGCGCTGGATCCATTCCTTCAAAAGAAGGTAAATTACATTAGGATCATAATGTATTATGGACTTATTGCATGAATGTATCTCATTTTGGCCTAGCGAGTTCAAGAGTTTGCACAGGAATTTGATCGTTAAAGGAACTTTTCCAGCACGAAGTCTAAGGAACTTTGAATCTGTGCTCTGATACCACTATGTCACGCCCCGAGGCGTCCCCCGAGTCGTGACCGCCGTGCGGGCCTGGAGTTGCGCCCGCACAAGGCTTTTTAATGATTTGCATAGCAAGCACATACTCAGAGTACGCAGATAAATTGAAACACAGATTTGAAATATTGAAAAGTTCTCTTTATTGATAATGAACATCTATTACAAACTCTTGAACGAGTCAGCTAATATGCCGAACGGCTTACAAAAGGGTTGACTCAAAATGAGATAGCAGTCCTGTACATTACATCCTTTTATAAACTAAAACGATAAGGACCTCCAGGCTGGAGGATCGCTTTGCCACGGAGCTGCATTTGTGTATGAAGAGTTGCAGGCTCCTGACTCCAAAATACTTCGGGGGCGCGGTGAAGATGCGCCAACAGCTGGACTGGATCGGGAAGACGACTTCGGCTCCTCGCTCGGTTCGCCTTGGTGCGGGGAACCTGTTTCAACGAGGGTCAGCATATCGAAACATGCTGGTGAAGGCGAGCTAGCCTGACTTTACCAATCAACACGTTTGTTTAGAGAAGCATGCATATTTGTGGGTTTCTATCTTGCCTTAGTTCATTTACAGTTAAGCAGCATATTGAATTTACTGAAATGAACGTGCCACCGTTCGGTGGATTTTACCTGACCGTCTGAATTACCTGCACAATACTTAGCTTGCCTTCCCTGCCACAGAGACACAAGTTAGTATGCAACAGGTTTAAATATACACGATGATCACTGGCGTGGTGCCATAACGGGCATAGTCAAGGACAGGGATAGCATGCAACCAGAACACGACAAGCACACGATACGTTGCAAGCTATCCCCTCCAGCACACGATGACTACACACGAGTTCCGCCCGGACCGGAACGGTGCCAGTGCCCCAGCGACCGTCCGCAGAACTTACCCTTGTGCACAAGTTGTCCATGATCGAACAATACGTTACTTAAACAATCAGTTACGCCTTCGAGGCAACACGAGCACACGACATATCCATAATTGTTAAGCATTCATGCACTTTCAGGCAACACGAGTATGAAATATGTATTTGCATAAGACAAGCAACAGTTTATGATTATTTCCAAGCGAACAAGCATGAATCTAAGTATTCGTTCGTGACAAGCATATAACCAAGTCTATTCTCTTTTATCTTGGTTTCTTTTATTATTACTTGGTATCGTTGATCGGGGCGAAGGAGTGAGGCTGGAAGCAGAGCTAGCTAATCGGGTTGGTAGCCACTCACTTAGATTTGGAAGGGAGAAGGAAAGAGGCGCTTCACGACTCCGTTCGCAAGCCGCCTACTGCTCGTTCACCTGCACATGAACAGCTCGATTAATACTTCTTCCTCTCTTTCTATTCTCGGAATAGAAGTGCAAGTCTATGAACGAAAACAATGAAAACCATCGAAACCGTTCAAGGAAAACAAGCAAATCCCAAAACCAACTCAAAGCACGAAAGCAACAAGCGACATCGAAAACCGAGGCAATAAAAGATAGCAGCGGAGAGGTCCCTCCTGACTCTGCCGCTAAGCCGATCCTTGGGGCGCAGTCCACTGAATATGGGAATCGATTCCGAAGAAACAAATCCATAACGAGGACGAGTTCTTAATTCAATCTATCCCGATCGAACGATACCGTCTTGTGTTTCTTAGCCGCGATCTCCGCATCGGAAGAACGGGGCGCTACAGGAAGGACAACTGACAAACGTATGGGATACCCCCACCGGATTCCGTGGTATCCAGAGGAACCATAGACCCGGTGACTCCCTATATTCAGACACCGCGCTCTACGGAGTGTTACGGACGTATATATATTGCAGATACCACGTCCCTTAGAGTGTGGACGTTATATATATACAGATACCTCATTCTTCGGAATGATGGACGTTACAGATACCACACTCTAGAGGATGTTGGATGTTATGCCTACACCTACTTATACGTTCCTAGGTTGTCCTTACATTGCATTCACTTAGATGGTTAGCACACCCGTATATTTTATTTTATTCAGTACTATCTAGCATGCATTTTGTATCTTGTTACGTCCCTCTGAGGACCTGGTTATCTTCCAGATCTGGACGAGGCCTTTTATCCCACAGTTTACGGGCCTGGCATAGAGATGAGGTTTGCTCTGGACGAGGAGCTTGAGGTACTTCCATCAGAGTACCCCTGATCAGATTGGTAGGCCTCCCGCCTATGACTGGAGCTCCTTACCTAGTTAGATGTTGTTCCAGTCTCTCCTTATCAGTACTTTCACTTCAGACATTCAGTACTTTATTTCAGACTATCAGTACATTTGTAGTGGGTTTGTTCCCACCGGACTTATTTCAGTTGTACTATGTCAGTTGACTATGTCCTTATATTCCAGTCTTTCATTTCAGTATTTACTTGTTATCTGTGGATGAGATTAGTTATTGCCTGTTATGATATTAGACTTGTTAGATTTAGGACAGCGTAGCACGCTTCATCGGGATCCATTAAATTGGGATATCCTCGGAGTCGTGTCAGCTGGCCAATGCCACGTGGCCTGGTTCCATATATTTTGGGACTGGGGCGTGACATAAGGAGATATTATTGTAAAGACTTATTCAGTTATACTTTAGTCGGAGTTGTATAACTTTAGTTGTATTAACTAAGTATTTTAGCATGACTTGCATTTTATTCTAAAATTATACAGGCGACAATCGCTGATACGGGTACGGTAGTATTCTTATAGGGCATAGCCTCGAGATGTAGTTACGTACCTGACTCACTGTATATTGGAAAGTGGGGCATGACAACACTAAATACGAGCAGTGTGTGAACACGAAGTATACGATAATTAATATCCAATACACACGATAAAATATATGTGAAGGAGTACCCGCTGAACACGGTAAGGGATAACATCTTCTAACATGATCAATGTAGTACTAGTCCGTGAAACCACTGTGTCAGAATTAAGTATACAGTTCGAGAACATAAGATATATACACTATTATAAAATGAAAACTAACAGAGAAATATAATCGCTTGAGGTCCTGAGCAAGGTATGTCTATCGATGTCTAAGCTGATGTCACACAGACCTATATATGGTATATTATATCAATACAAGATTTTGGAATAAAAATAAGTTAAACTAGTTCAATTCTAGGTCATAAAGCCATTTTTAAGTCAAAATAGTCAAACTTGGTCAACCCCAGGTTAAACTAGTCAAATTTGGTCAAACTAGTTATTTCTAGGTTATATGAGCCCGTCTCTAGAATACTGGGTCCATACACTATATATCTAGGCTATACTAGCTATACTAGGATACTAGGATACCAATAAAATATCGTATCATAAGATACGTAAATTATTAGATATAAAAATACTATAATATATATATACAAGACAAAATATATAATACTCCTAGCCAAACTAATGCTAAGTGGATACCTTGGCTTTGAGCCAAAAGCGGTATCACACCCCTACACACCCATCTTGATATACAAGCTCAATACCTTAAGTATAAGCCAATACCTTGGCATTACCTTGGTATCACAAGATAATTCAATATCTAACATATAACTAACTATCCATACACCTCATTATATACTAATATGCATTAAACTAATAACAATACTATAGTAACTAGCATACAAACATACCTCTTGATATTTAATACCCGTACCCAAGATACCTCAACCCTCATTACCTTGGTGTCACTCAAGGTAATCTAGAAATAATACTAACCAATGCTAACTAGTGCTTATATATATATATATATATATATATATATATATATATATATATATATATATATATATATATATATATATATAACTTACTTACTAACAATATATATATATATAACTAACTTATCAATAAAACTATCTTAGCTTATTAACTAACTTATTAAACTTATCCTTAACTAAACTTATCCCTAACTAACACTATTGTTGCTTATTATAATTTTTGCAGCTTATCACTGCTTCTGCTGTTGCTTATTGCTTCTGCTGCAGCCGCTTATCGCTGCTTCTGCCGCTGCTTACTTCTTCTGCTGTAGCTGCTTATTGCTGCTTCTGCTGCTATTTTCTGCTTCTGCTGCTACTACTCACTGCTTCTGCTTATTGCTGCTGGTGCTCACTGCTTCTACTTCTCCTTTTCGTTGCTCACTGCTTCTGCTGCTGCTTCTTGTTGCTGCTGCTTTCCGCTGTTGCTGCTTATTACCCTGCTTACTACAGCTTATTGCCCTGCTTATCCGGCTGCTTATGCCTATAATTAAGCCCTCTAACTCACATGCACACATCTAAAATACATAAACGCTCACTCACATAACTACATATATATCACATAACTACATATATATAAATATATCCCTAAATATATGTCACCACATATCTACGCTAGTGATGCACAAGCACTTATTTTGGATAATAAATGTAAGATACAGAAAACAGGTTTATACGAAACCCTTTCTTAGGTTTACAAACAAGACGTACAATTAATCCTACATGAGGATGTCGAGTATAATTTTTTAATCTGGGTAAATATTGCTATAGGAGTCTGATCTGCGGTCGATCATTTTGTCCCTTGGACCACACGATGACGAAGAAGTGCCGTAGAAGAAGTAGAAGCTTCGAAGGTAGCTAAAGAGAGTGGATGCTCGATGCCAAAGTCGTCGATCACTACTCTTTGCCTGAGCTCTGGATTCTTATCTCTCAGAGACTCTTTGACTCTAATTCTTCGACCTTAGTTCTCCAATTTTTTTGACCTTGGACCTCTGTCAATAGAGATCTCTATTTATAGAGTTTTGGTGACAGTGACCACTCAGTCGGCGTAAAAACCGAGTAGTGAAAAGTACAGCACCCTTTTACACGATGGTTATAATAACCGTTGCCCACGTATAGATAACCTTTTGAATGAGCATGTGACGCGTGTCCCATTGAGAGACAATACGTATAACTGCTGCGAAGATCACGGCATAGAAGCCACGTGGGTATTTATCCTTCGCGTAGAGAAGGTTGGCGTAGAAGCCAATGACTGTCACTATGGCGTAGAAGCCAAAGAGTTATTAAACCGACATAGAAGCCGAATAGGCATAGAAGCCGAGCGGACATAGAAGCCGAGTGGGCATAGAAAATAGCTGATCCTTCTCCCCTGACTGAGGCCTTGAGCAAATTCTGGACTGAATAGCCTTAATACGCGCCAATGCTGAGAATAGCCTGATGGCGTAATGTGCCAAAGTGATGATGTGGCCGTTTTAGCCAAAATTATGACTTTTGGAGATATAATCAAATCTCTTACATTAAATGCAGAGATCTGCCATCATCCTGCGTATTAAATGCAGAGGCGTGTCTTGACGATGCGCCATCATTTTGCGTATTAAATGCAGAGACGTGCCTCGAGCTCTGTACGAAGAGCAGCTTTTGACGTGGCAGCCTGTCTGTCTTCTGCGGAGCGTAAACAGCTCACATCTGCCTGTATAAAACTAAGCAGCGTATTCCTCTGTACGCGTAAGAGCAGTTTACGCCGAGGAGATGTCACTAAACGACAGTCTGGGTGACATTAATCAAATCTTTTTGCATTAAATGCAGAGATCTGTCATCATCTCGCGCATTAAATGCAGAGGCATATTTCGAAGATCTGTCACCATTCTGCACATTAAATGCAGAGACGTGCCTCGAGCTCTGTACGACGAGCAGCTTTTGATGTGGCAGTCGATTTGTCTTCTGCGGGGCGTAAGAAGCTCGCGTCTGACTGTGTAAAACTAGGCAGCGTATTTTCTTGTACGCGTAAAAGAAGTGTACGTCGAGGAGATATCACTAAATGATAGTCTGGGTGACATTAATCCAATCTCTTTGCATTAAATGCAGAGATCTGTCATCACCTTGCGCATTAAATGCAGAGACGTATTCCGAAGGTCTGTCACCATTCTGCGCATTAAATGCAGAGATGTGCCTCGAGCTCTGTACGACGAGCAGCTTTTGACGTGGCAGTCGGTTTGTCTTCTGCGGGACGTAAGAAGCTCACGTCTGCCTGTGTAAAACTAGGCAGCATATTCCCTTGTACGCGTAAAAGAAGTTTACGCCGAGGAGATGTCACTAAACGATAGTCTGGGTCGCTGTGCCGCGCCATCATTATAGCCGTCGTCTGGGTAATCGTGCAGTACTCTTTGTCAGGTGTCAGACGTCAGGTTCACTGCATGATTTGACAGGTTCATTTCGGGGAATATGAAGCGTTCCTCGTACACTTCAATATTGTATTGAAAGCGGATGAGTTTTACGCCATAAAGGCGATATAGCATCCCTTTTATGCTGAAGCAGCCTGGTCATACTGCATTACGCGGATAGTCATTGAGCTTATATTTCACGCTGTAAAAAAGGCTCTGTTTGTACGTCGATGGCTCCGAAGCCAAGTCTTACGCTGCCCAGCACCTAACATGATGCGTATAGCTATCCAGCGTATTTTTTATGCTTCTACAAGACCCCCTTCAAAGCTTTCAAATTCTTCGTAATTTGGAATGCTTTGAATGAAGCATGAAACGGTCAAGTCTGACACGTTCTTCAAGGCTGACTTTCTGACAAATTTATTGGGGATTTGTTGGGGTTCGGTGCATTCTCTTTCTCCTATAAAAAGGCTGAGGAGTTAACCTGTTCTTCCCATATTTCCTTCACCACATAGAGATGATCGCCGGAGTTCGTCGGGTCGACTTGAGGAAGAAGAAGACCATGTTCTTCCAGCATGTAAGGAGCCAAAAAAGAAGGCGTCTTCGAGCAAGTGTCTTCTGCAACGATGGATCATGAAAGGATATTATAGCCTCCCTTGCTCGGGATAGTCAGCAACTTCATATGGCGATTCGTCCAGGAGAGAGGAAGGGTCATTTTAGACTACACAGTTTGCAAGCTATAAATTTTCTCCTGATACTTTCGTGGACGAGAGCAGACAAAGTGTAACTGCCGTCCTCGAGTATTGAGTTGGGTGAAATACCTTAACTCAATCTGTCATAGCAAAATGGAGGATGGGTCTGTGTAGAACACACCCAGTTATGTATCCTCCTGCCATTAATCATTTTCTTGTTCATCGACTGTGGAAGTCGATGAACTGCCATGGAAGAAGAGGAAGATCTCCACCAATACGCGAACCTGGCAGAACAGATTCTGGGGGTGGCCTTCCGATGACGACGAGAAAATCCTTTGTAGACGGAATTTCCCTCATATGTAATCATGGAAATGAAGAAAAACCCTTGTAGACTGGATTTTCCTCATATGTAACCATAATTTAATAAAAATTGTCTTCTTCTGTGCATATGATTATTTGCCATTTACTTTGCTGTGAAGTCTGAATATGTATAGCTTCGACACGTCTGGTAACTTTACGCCGACTCTGGTAGAAAGAGCATTAGGTCCCGTCCTGTCTTTTACGCACAACTAAGGATGCGCAGAAAGCCGCTTTAGCATTTAAGTCGAGTATTCGAACTGTTCTGCTGTTAGGAATGGGGAGCCGCGTAGAATTCTGAACTGCCACTTCTGATAAACAAAGTTTTTGTTCAGACCATCATCTTCAAGAATGATTTCTCGAAAATTCCTTAGAACAGGGCGAGAAATGGCTGTCAAACTGAGTCGCCATCTTGAACTGTAGATGATATATTCAGACTGGATTCTAGATGAACTTCCAATCGACCCAAGAAGAAGAGTCATTTTCAATGTCGAACTCTGTATGCTCTGGGTACTTGGGATATTTTGGGGCCAAGAAGGAGTATCCTCCGCGTGAACCCTTGCAATTGACCGCCTTGAGAATTGTTCGGATATACGCATACTTTGACCTGCATATTCTCAGATATGCAGGAAGTCATAGATCTGTAATATGGATGAGCATGAAATCATAAGTTCGTAGCCTCTGAGCGTAAAAGCCACCGAGCGTGAAATCATAGATTTGTAACTCCTGAGCGTGAAGTCGTAGGTTTGTAGTCTCTCGAGCGTAAAAGCTACCGAGCATGAGAGCATTCGGGCGTAAAATCATAGACTTATAGCCTGTGAGCGTAAAACCGTAGATCTGTAGCTGCCGAGCGTAGAAAGCTCCTTGGCATAGAAATTATAGATCTGTAGCCTCTGAAAAGAAAATCTTCCGAGCGTGAAGTTGTGGATCTGTTACCTCTGAGCGTAAAAGCCACCGAGCATGAAATCATAGATTTGTAGCTCCTGAGCGTGAAGTCGTAGGTTTGTAGCCTCTTGAGCATAAAAGCTACCGAGCATAAAAGCATCCGGGCGTAAAACCATAGACTTATAGCCTGCGAGCGTAAAATCGTAGATCTGTAGCTGTCGAGCGTAGAAAGCTCCTTGGCGTAGAAACTGTAGATCTGTAGCCTTTGAAAAGGAAATCTTCCGAGCGTGAAGCTGTGGATCTGTTGCCTCTGAGCGTAAAAGCCACCGAGCGTGAAATCATAGATTTGTAACTCCTGAGCGTGAAGTCGTAGGTTTGTAGCCTCTCGAGCGTAAAAGCTACCGAGCATAAAAGCATCCGGGCGTAAAACCATAGACTTATAGTCCCTGAGCGTAAAACCGTAGATCTGTAGCTGCCGAGCGTAGAAAGCTCCTTGGCGTAGAACCATGAATCTGCTTTGCACGAAAACTTTTCGAATTCGCTGACTGTCCGCCTTCTCTGAGTAATAGGCTGATGTAGTACTCAATAATAACCGAACATTAAATATCGGATTTGGGTACGGGGTTCGAGGAGTCCATCCGAACTCTATATATATCCTAAGGTTTTCAGAGAGAAGACTCTTCACCGTCTTTTGCAACAGAAAGCCTTCGACTCTTCGAGTTCTCTCCTTCATCTCTTCTCCGAGCATTCAGAGCTTTCAACAATGGCCTCGAAACCAATTTCCTCCTCTAAGGAAAACAAGACCGACTCTTCTTCTTGCTCTTCTGCCCAAGCGAGCGCGGCTTCCGTCGGACAAGGCGAGCATCATTCTGAGCGAAGTGTCCCGCCGACGAGCAGTGCACCCGGCCTTAAAGGTAGAGTTTTTGGGGACGAGAAAGAACGACTAAAAATCCTTCGCACACGTTGTATATGATCGCGCTAGGTCGTCTTCTGCGCTGATAGCCTCTTTGAGGAAGATGATCCACGGAGATGTTTTAATCTTTTACGCCCACATTTCTGATGTGTCAGCGTAAGAACTCCATATTTTCGCAGTTGGGCGTAAAAGCTTTGACTGTCGAAAATTTGGCGTATACTATAAAATTCGAGTTTTACGCTTCTGGATTCCGGCGTAGAAGCCTCAAATTTTGTCAGTCTGGCGTAAAACACAGACTGTATACTGCCAACCTTGAATTTTACGCTTTAGAAAATGGATTCCAGCGTAAATGATCAAGTTTTTACAGTCTTGGCGTAAAGCACAAACTGTTGCCTCTTGGCACATGCTGCAAGATTGTAATATCTAGTATAGAAATTGACGTATTTTCTTGTACTTTGTAGTTAACTTGCATGCATCTCCATTGGCTGAGGTGATGGATTCTGCTGTCGGGATGCTGCACTCCAACTACCTGGAGGATTTATCCCACGTGATATTTCCCATCTCTGGACCCCAATATCCTGAAGGAAGGGCAATCCTGATATCGGCTCAAGGCAAGCGAACGCTGTTGAACATGATCAACGGAGAGCCCCTGACGTACGTAGACGGGGAGAACTATATAAAATCGGCTTTTCTCTTCGGGGACATGATTGACAAGCAGTCCCAGACGAAGCCGAAGAAAGAACTCTGGGTCTTCCCCGCCGGGGGCTTGGTCATGTATCTGCCCAAGATGCCGAGGGACTACCCCATCTCGGCCTTTTTCTACGCCACACATCCTAGGAGGATGTCGTGGGTGCTGACTCCCAATCTTCACGGCCGACCGGGAAAGATGTTTTACCAGAAAGGATCTGGCCAAGGGTTATTTGTCAGTTGTCCTTCCGGCTCTGTAATGCCGTTCAGGAGATTATACCCGGGCAGTATCCCAAGTGAAGACAGCTTGGTGCTCCAGCCGGTCCAGTTACCGACTTTCTACAATGATTTTATGGGGCATGGAGGAGTATACCCTAAGGGGAATCCTCGGTGCAATGGGTGGATCACCCCAACAAATCTTCGATGGGCTCGCTTAGTTGACTGGGCCCTGACGCATTTTCAGAAATAGCTGGAGAGCATTGGTCTGTATGCAGCTGTGGATGCCACCAGCGTTGGGTTGCCTCTCAACCCTAACATGTTTCTGGCCTTGATAGAGCGATATATCTCGCTCACCGGGACTTTTGCCACTCTACTGGGGGAGTTGGGATTGGCCCTCCACGAGATGGCAGAGATTTTGAGACTGCCAATGGGAGATACTCCTTATGAAGAGTATGTTCCCACAAACCGGGAGCTGGGGGATTCAGACTCTCGGGTAGTGGCAGTATACCAGGAGTTGATGTGTCACTACCTGGCGTGCACCGTCTTTGATGGTGAGCCTTCAGATTTGGCTCACATCAACAAATGGACGTCATACCTCTTCTTTCACCGGGCCAGGACTGCTCAGCCGGAGAAAGTCTTGGAAGGAAAGGATCAGCCTCTGAGTTTTTTGAGCGTGCTTTCTGCTCAGGAAGTCGACGACCTCATGGAAGACGCTAGGGCTCCAGATCTGATTCTCGACGAAGAGATAGGGAAATATCTTGTAGGCACTAAGGCCTACAGCTATTTGAGGCACTGTCGCAGGCCTCTGTCCAAGGAAGCTCAACTGGCTGGCTTCCTCTCTATATGGCTGTGCCGACTGGTGGTACCCGATATTGCATCTTCGGACCGTATTCACCGTAACACGCTATGGCCTGCAGTGCTTCTGGTGTTCGGGGCAAGACTGGGCTTGCTCTCTGCCATGATGTGCCGCATACAAGCTGGCCTGAGGGCCATAACTGATGGGTTACTTGCCGATAAAACTCGGGGTGATAGCTTTCCCAGGGTAGAATTACCATACCTGTATTTGATGGGATGGTTAATTCTCTATAACCCCAGAGTGATGTCTTCCGGCTCTGGCAGTAGTTCGGGGGATAGTTTCTTGCTGAATTACAAGAAATCCTTTTGGAACGTGGCCACAGTTTTAGACTGTCGGCAGGTGCTGAACTTCAGTCACAGCTGGAAGCTCTTTTACACTGTTTCCCCTGTACATGTCAATCAATCGGAGATCAAACTTCAGGATATAGGCGACAGGAAGACTGTCCTTTCTCCTGAGGCTTTTAATTGGTTGGTCTGTATTAGACCTTCCCATTTACTGTACAGAAGTGAAGACCAATGCTTTTTGGAGCCCTACCTGCCTAGTCGGTTTGCCAGGCAGTTTGGGTATGACCAACTGCATGTGGGCAATGCCGTCACCAGCTTCAGGTCCAGGGGTGGACTCATTGATGGAGCGAGAGGATGGCGATACTTCATCATGGGTTATACTGAAGCAATTTTTACCGTGCCCATCATTTTGCTCTCCACGGAGCTGCGCATCCTCCATACGTACGCGCAATTTTAAGTGGCAACCAACACCTTCCATCATGATTTTGACATGCTTGGAAGTTTCAGGATGCCCTCTTCCAAGTCTGGGGGAAGAGTCGATGTCCCCTCAGTTTCTTCTGACGAGGGTGACGATTCCGTCAATCCAGATGAGCCTCTGTTGGCGGTACCAAGGGGTGACATACCTCCGCCTGCAGGGCCTCTGGTTATCTCTGGTAAGCGAAGGGCTCCTATTTTGAAGGAGACTTTCCCTCGCAAGAGGAAGAAGAAGACGGTTACTCGTCTTCTCAGGATTCCTGGTAATGAGGCTCCTAGGAGTGAACCGGCTGTTTCCCCTGTCGGGGACGATTCTTTGATTGGAGGTTCCTCGCCTTTTAGAGAGGGAACCTCTGCAGTTCCGGCTAGCAGTGCCGAAGAATCTCTGCTTGAGGCTACTGTCGCTGCTACCGCCTCAGGTAGTGGTACGAGATCGCCTTCGGGGCAGAGCCGAATGAGGATATCTTTGTTCAGACCGGCAACGGAAGAAACTTCTGCCGTGTCTGTGAGTATACCCAGCGAGATTCCATCTGATGAACCTCGATTGGATCTGGATGAAGATTTGGAAGAATACATGCCAACGTCAGTTAGCACACCCCCTTCTCCAGGTATGACAGCTCGCTTAGCATCATTAAGAAATGATTTAGCTGTACTGGCTGTAGACGCGACATATACACCCTCGGCCATGGGTAAATGCCATCTTTACACCTCCTTTAGAGAATTTTAACATCATTTTAATATTAACTTTCTTGTATTCTTTTCAGGGGAAGACATCTTTGGGGAGGGCAGTGTTGACGCACCTTTTGGTACTGTTTCAGGTCCTGGCGACGACACGGAGGTGCCCGACTTCGAAGAGGAAGCATCTTCGGGTGCCGGCTCGCTCGAAATGGTTCCGATGTCTCAAGAGGAGGATGAGCATGTCATTGTGACAATGCCTCCTTCGAGTATGCTGGTCACTTCGTCCGTTGTTGGCACATCTTCTTTTGTCGCACCACCTGTTGAGGCGACGGCTGTGGCAATATCGTCTGCGGTCATTCCCGGAGGGAGGTTCGCCAATATTGCAGCCACTCCTAGCATAAGTTTGGATCTAGCCATGCTGACTGAGCAGTATACCAGTATCTTCTATACCACCTTGAAAATGCTAATATCAATGGTGTTGGAGAAGAATCTAAGCTTCGAGGCTCTGAAGAGGTCCTCTCAGTCTGCAATAGCGCCGGTCAGGGAATTTGGCAACACTGGGGTAGCTGACACCCTGGAGGAGGTGGTTAATGGTTTGGAGCAACCCATTAACGAATATCTGCAGCTATCTCGAGACAACGTTGAAGAACTGGTCCAGGCTAAATACGACTCCTTGACTGCGCAGCTTGCTGAAAAGATGGAAGGCCTAAATAAATTCATCCAGACACATCAGTAGGAGATGGATGAAGAAAAAGTCGTCTTGGAGGAGACCATTTCTCTTCAAACAAAGTACCAGGCTGAGCATGAAGGGAATGTAGCGAGGGTCTGTAGACTGGAAATAAAACTCGCTAAGGCAAAGGAGTGGGCTTCTCAGTCGTCTGAAGCTCTAGATGTGGTGAATGGTCAACTGGGCATAGCTCAACAGAATTTGGCGCGTGTAGGGGTTGCCCGTGCTGGTTTTCTTCGGGCTAGCGCCAAACTGTCCCTCCTGAGCAACGATGAGGCACGGCTGGAGCGGGCCCGCGCTGATGTCTTCGGTTCTAGGACTGAGAGAATGGATGCACTGACGCAATAGATTCGTGACCTGACCACTCCCCCTAAATGATGTACCTTCCTCTTTATTTCTTTTTTGGCTGGGGATAGAACCCAGAATGCTTTTCAATGTACTTTTGCTCTTTTTTGGGAATAATAAAGAGGCTTTCATCTGACTTTGTGGACCCATCATTTTGGAATATAAATGACAGGTTTGGATGAAAGTGATATCAGAGGTAATATGGACATGATATACTCTCGGTAAGCTTTAGCAGGACATATCTATTCAGAGGTTATATGGACGTGATAGAATATGCTTTGACTAAAGTTTGTACACAAAACACTATCAGAGGTAATATGAACGTGATAATCGATAGCCAAAACTCGAAAAGTTTGTTCAGTGGTGATATAAACATGACAAACTTTCGAGTAGAGTCTCCATTGAGAATGGAGGTATATATCTGCTCAGAGGTAATATGAACATAGCAGTTTCTTTGTGGGCTCAACACCGCTGGCGTACTTAGAATTAAGTACGGGTGTTTAGTTGAGATGACAACCGATACCAGAGGTAATATGGACGTGATGATCGATAGCCAAAACTCGAAAAGTTTGTTCAGTGGTAATATGAACATGACAAACTTTCGAGTAGAGTCTCCATTGAGAATGGAGGTATATATCTGCTCAGAGGTAATATGAACATAGCAGTTTTTTGTGGACTCAACACCGCTGGCGTACTTAGAATTAAGTACGAGTGTTAAGTTGAGATGACAACCGATACCAGAGGTAATATGGACGTGATGATTGATAGCCAAAACTCGAAAAGTTTATTCAGTGGTAATATGAACATGACAAACTTTTGAGTAGAGTCTCCATTGAGAATAGAGGTATATATCTTCTCAGAGATAATATGAACATAGCAGTTTTTTTGTGGACTCAACACCGCTGGCGTACTTAGAATTAAGTACGGATGTTAAGTTGAGATGACAACCGATATCAGAGGTAATATGGACGTGATGATCGATAGCCAAAACTCGAAAAGTTTGTTCAGTGGTAATATGAACATGACAAACTTTTGAGTAGAGTCTCCATTGAGAATGGAGGTATATATCTGCTCAGAGGTAATATGAACATAGCAGTTTCAGCTGGGGAAAATAACGTTTGGACAGCAGTTCAGAGGTAATATGGACGTGAACCAAGTCCGAGAATTCACTCAGTGGGGATAACCGAAAGGTTGTTCCTCTAGGGAGATGCAAATTGCCATATTTGAAGTGAGATCAATTTGCAGTGGTCGTTATCTTGTTTATAAATGTGAAGTGATGACTTTGGCGTCGATCAGCTCCTGGATCTTCTTTTTCAATGTGTAGTATGCCCTTGTAGGGTAATGAACGTACCGATAAAAGAGATAATATTCGGGATCGTCGACATTGCTAGCCCTTTCAGGATACCTGATGTTGGGCAGCTGAAGCTTGTTTTCCTTCATCAGTATATTAAAGATTTCAACGATGTCCTCTTCATTGAAGGAGAAAGTCCCTTTTGGCCTTCGGGCTCCCGATGCCTGAGTTTTACGGTCTTCAGGAAAGATGGTTATAGTCGCATCATCTTCTGATGCAGACGGAACACTACCCCCAGCTTTGGATGTTGCTCTGTTTTGTGGAGGGAGTCTACCCCCAGACATATCCTCGCGTTTGTTCACCAAAGTTGGTCTAGAAGGACCTGCCTTTTGAATTACAGGCTCAGAATCTGTATGTTTAGAGTTTGCAAGAGATGCAGTATACCCTAATCCGAAACAATTTCTTTGGCAGGAGAGACCACCATGCAACGGCATTCGTTTGCCTTTCCCATAGTTGAGGCCTTGCTTCAACTTCAGATCGTAGCCCATACTTTGTATAATTTTTAAAGCCTGGGGGCTATATCTGTGGATCTGCATTTTGCCACCGTCAGACTCCTGCGGATTTTGTTATATAATCGGTCTATTCCGTATTCGACCAAAGATTATTTGATGCTGATCGCTGTGAGTATGTAGGACGATAAAGACTGATTCTTCATATGGCCCATCTGCTATGATGACATTGGATGTTGATGCCACATCCCACATAATCTCTCCATGCTTGGTAATTAGGGGATATGAATCTCGGTTTTGACCCCTGTCATTGTGTTTATGGATCAAGAAATTATGCAAATCAGGGGAGTTAACCAAAGAAGAAGGCTTGTTTCTTCTGTTCACCTCAGTGGGCATGCGGATGTTGGGAACCATAGCTCTCCCTGTGCCACCCGTATACAACAGGTTGGTCATCTGGGTAGGGGATAATCCCCAAGGAGCTTGTTCCTCCGTAAACCGAGCCTACTTTATGCTGAGGGAGTTCTTCTGACGTAATTCTGGATGGCGTAAAGCTGAGGAGGTCCTTAGTCGGCCATCAGCTCCTCGCGTAATCCAGAGGGCGGGCAGATTCTTCTCTTGTTGGCGTAAACGCCGAAAAGTTGAGCAGTCCGCCACTTGCTTTCCCTTGCGTAGATTGCAGGAATCATCTGCTTCTCCGCGAAGGGCAGATGCATTTTTACACGTGGAGCGCGTTTGGACCTTCTGATTTGGCGCTAAGGCATTGTCAGAAGTTTTGTCTGCCCTGCCAGTGACAGGAGACTGGTTTTTACGCACAGAGCGCGTTGTATACTTCTGGGTTGGCACTAAGGCATTGCCAGAAGTTTTGTCTGTTCTGCCAGTGGCGGGAGACTGAATTTTACGCACAAGGCACGGAGTATACTTCTGGGTTGGCACTAAGGCATTGCCAGAAGTTTTGTCTATTCCGTCAGTGGCGGGAGACTGAATTTTACGTGCAAGGCACGGAGGGAGCGATGCTACAACCTCGTTGGTCGGAGAGGTCAAAGAGTCGACAGGAATGGTAGGGGATGTCTTGGGCATCTAGACCTTACGCAGCTTCCTGTGGTCTTGAACAGAGAGAGAGTGAGAGCTACCCTCTGCTCGAAGCATATCTTTGTAGGCAGACTGGTCGAACTGGACGACCAGGGTCTTCTTCACGGATCCCACGGATACCGCATCGTGTTGAGCAATTGCTTTCTCATCAGAAGAGAAAGATTTTCCCCAGCAGAGTTGCCATTCTTGTTTCGGATAATAAACGTAAGATACAGAAAACAGGTTTATACGAAACCCTTTCTTAGGTTTACAAACAAGACGTACAATTAATCATACACGAGGATGACGAGTATAATTTTTTAATCTGGGTAAATATTGCCATAGGAGTCTGATCTGCGGTCGATCACTTTGTCCCTTGGACCATACGATGACGAAGAAGTACCGTAGAAGAAGTAGAAGCTTCGAAGGTTGCTAAAGAGAGTGGATGCTCGATGCCAAAGTCGTCGATCACTACTATTTGCCTGAGCTCTGGATTCTTCTCTTTCAGAGACTCTTTGACTCTAATTCTTCGACCTTAGTTCTCTAATTTTTTGACCTTGGACCTCTGTCAATAGAGGTCTCTATTTATAGAGTTTGGGTGACAGTGACCACTCAGTCGGCGTAGAAACCGAGTAGTGGAAAGTACAGCACCCTTTTACACGATGGTTATAATAACCGTTGCCCGCGTATAGATGACCTTTTGAATGAGCGTGTGACGCGTGTCCCATTGAGAGATAATACGTATAACTACTGCAAAGATCACGACATAGAAGCCACGTGGGTAGTTATCCTTCGCGTAGAGAAGGTTGGCGTAGAAGCCAATGACTGTCACTATGGCGTAGAAGCCAAAGAGTTATCAAACCGGCATAGAAGCCGAATAGGCGTAGAAGTCGAGCGGGCATAGAAGCCGAGTAGGTGTAGAAGCCGAGTGGGCGTAGGAAATAGCTGATCCTTCTCCCCTGACTGAGGCCTTGAGCGAATTCTGGACTGAATAGCCTTAATACGCGTCAATGCTGAGAATAGCATGATGGCGTAATGTGCCAAAGTGATGATGTGGCCATTTTAGCCAAAATTATGGCTTTTAGAGATATAATCAAATCTCTTGCATTAAATACAGAGATCTGCCATCATCCTGCGCATTAAATGCAGAGGTGTGTCTTGACGATGCGCCATCATTCCGCACATTAAATGTAGAGACGTGCCTCGAGCTCTGTACGAAGAGCAGCTTTTGACGTGGCAGCCTGTCTGTCTTCTGCGGAGCATAAACAGCTCATATCTGCATGTATAAAACTAAGCAGCATATTCCTCTGTACGCGTAAGAGCAGTTTACGCCGAGGAGATGTCACTAAACGACAGTCTGGGTGACATTAATCAAATCTCTTTGCATTAAATACAGAGATCTGTCATCACCTCGTGCATTAAATGCAGAGGCATATTCCGAAGGTCTATCACCATTCTGCACATTAAATGCAGAGACGTGCCTCGAGCTCTGTACGATGAGCAGCTTTTGATGTGGCAGTCGGTTTGTCTTTTGCGGGGCGTAAGAAGCCCGCGTCTGCCTGTGTAAAACTAGACAGCATATTCCCTTGTACGCGTAAAAGAAGTTTACGCCGAGGAGATGTCACTAAACGACAGTTTGGGTGACATTAATCCAATATTTTTGCATTAAATGCAGAGATCTGTCATCACCCTGCGCATTAAATGCAGAGGCGTATTTCGAAGGTCTGTCACCATTCTGCATATTAAATGCAGAGACGTACCTCGAGCTCTGTGCGACGAGCAGCTTTTGACGTAGCAGTCGGTTTATCTTCTGCGGGACGTAAGAAGGTCACGTCTGCCTGTGTAAAACTAGGCAGCGTATTCCCTTGTACGCGTAAAAGAAGTTTACGCTGAGGAGATGTCACTAAACGACAGTCTGGGTCGCTGAGCCGCGCCATCATTATAGCCGTCGTCTGGGTAATCGTGCAGTACTCTTTGTCAGGTGTCAGACGTCAGGTTCACTGCATGATTTGACAGGTTTATTTCGGGAAATACGAAGCGTTCCTCGTACACTTCAATGTTGCATTGAAAGCGGATGAGTTTTACGCCATAAAGGCGATATAGCATCCCTTTTACGCTGAAGCAGCCTGGTCATACTGCATTACGCGGACAGTCCTTAAGCTTATATTTTACGCTGTAAAAAGGCATTATTTGTACGCCGATAGCTCCGAAGCCAAGTCTTACGCTGCCCAGCACCTAACATGCTGCGTATAGCTATCCAGCTTATTTTTTATGCTTCTACAGCACTCTCTTATTCTCTCATGACCACCAACATATCAAAATAAAAAATAAAACATACACATAATTATACATATACATATATATTATATAATAATTATAATTATAATACTCTAATAGCTATAATCAAGGCAAATTGAATTGAAATGTAAAGAAATAAACACGTAGAGTACACCGCACCCGTATCCCACTCATCTACGATACGGTTGTGATACGGCTCCACCACACTACCAAATGTATCCCGAAGGATATGAACAAGTCTAAAATCATAATTAGAAATAACACAAAATGTTAGCTACACGTCTACGTGCCCGTATCAAAATATGATATGCTCAAACCCCCGTGTCGAAAGAAAACCCCTAAATTAACCCGTATCGCCAAATTATCGGGATATGGCCTACACGTATCCAATTGTTGACACGAAACTAGTCACATACAATTAAACACATATCAATTTGGTCTAATTGACCTATTGACAAATACAAGATGTGTCAATCTCGGAATTCCTCCAAAATTGACACAAAATACCACATAACTTTCTCCATAGGCCTTCTATGAACCTAATTCCAATTCCTATGGGTAGTATTAGTACATGAAAGGGCTCCTAATAATTAAATTATAGATTTAGAGTCTAATAAGAGAGAAAAAAACTAAATTGTACCTATTGGAAGATGGATTACCAATAAAATCTCTAAATTAAGTGTCAAGAGCCTCCAACTTGTAGATCATTGCTCCTCCTTATAGATCCTTGCTTCCTTCTTGTAGATCCTTGATTTCTTCTTATAAATCATTATTTTAATAGCCTCCAATAAAGAATAGAAAATGGATTGGAAATAAATTTGGGTAGGAATTGGTGTAGGAATGAAGGAATTTGGAAGAGAAAAAATTCTAGATCTAGATTTGGAATAAAAAATAAAGATAAAGTGTCTCTCCCCACTCCAATAGGTGGCCGACCTCTACCCCCTCCTCCAAGCTACTATAAAATTTTCATAATACCCCTTGGGGCTTGTCATGAAAGAATTAATTAAGGAGGAAAGGTTCTAGTCTAATTGGTTTAACTAATTAATTTATCCTCCTAATGAATGGACTTACTATTGGACTTAATTCTAACTAGAATTAAATATTGGTCCATGGATCTAATCCAAACTAGTTAGGTACACTAACACAAGTCCAAAATAAAATCTAACATCTAACAATAATTAAATAATACAATAAATAATATCATAATATGCATAATATGCACAATATTTAATATTATATTCCTAAAAGTAAAAAATATCCAAGCCAAATTAATAAACTATTCTTAGATGAAAAAGTGAGGGTGAAAATCTTACCCACCTTAGGAAAAAAATCTCAAAATTAAGGAAGAACTAACTACCAAAAGCATCAATACAAGCAAGAAAGAATTATACCTCACGGCTTAAACATATATGAATATCGCTCGCGCATCTCGATCTTTTGCTCCCAGGTACTCTCTTCTGACGAGTGATGGCTCTATGTGATACACACCAAAAGAATGGTCTAGTTCCTCAGAACATTCTCTCTCCGATCCAGAATCTCAACTAGCTGCTTTGGATAGCTAAGAGTAGGGCCTACCTCAATCTCTGAGTGATCTAGTACATAGCTAGGATCTGCCATGTACCATCTCAATTATGATATATGAAACACGTTGTGCACTCCCTTCAATGTAGGTGGCAACTCTAGTTTGTAAGCAACTGTACCGACTCTCTCGAGAATACTAAAAGGTTCAATGAATTGCGGACTAAGCTTTCTGCCTACACCAAAATGAATCATGCCTCGTATCGGAGAAATCCTCAGAAATACCAAACCACCAATCTAGAACAAAATACAACCTTAGCACTCTAACAAAAATAAATAATCATAAGCAAAGCAAAACAAAATATATACTTCAAACTCCAATGGTCTCCGGTGGCTATCGGACCAATGTCGTTGTTTGTCCTGCGCCACTCGAAGTCTATCCCTGATGAGCTTCACCTTCTCAGTTGCATCTACGACCATCTCTGGTTCCAATAAGGCTCTCTCACCAACATCGTCCCATGATATCGGAGTAAGGCATCTTTGTCCATACAATGCCTTAAATGGTGATATCTCGATACTGGCCTAGTAGCTGTTGTTGTAAGAAAACTCTACCAAGTGAAGATGATCCTCCCAAGATCCTCTAAAATTTAAAACACAAGTGTATAGCATATCCTTGAGAGTCTAAATAGTCCTTTCTGATTGCTTGTATGAGGGTGATGTACGGTACTGAACTCGAGCTGAGTGCCCAAGCTAGCCTGCAAACTCCTCCAAAAGTGGGATATGAAGTGACTATCCCGATCCGAGACTATGCTCACAGGAACACCATGCAATCTAACTATCTTACGCGCATACATCTCTGTGGGCTTCTCCATAGACGTACCCACTTTGAATAGCAGAAAGTTAGCTAATTTGGTCAACCTATCTACGATGACCAAAATTGTATCTTTACCTCCTGGAGAACGTGGAAGCCCTAAAACAAAGTCTATCATCACATGCTCCTATTTCTACTATGGAATGGATAAAGGCTGAAGCAATCCACCTGGCCTCTGTATCTCTGCATTTACCTTCTGGCATACCATGGATCTGGATACGAAGCTAGCCATTTTTTGCTTCATACCATACCACCAAACATGCTCTCTCAAATCCTTATACATCTTGTTGGCAACTAGATGCATAAAGTACTGTGATCAATGTGCCTCCTAAAGAATCTTCTCATACATTGCTCCACTCGACACACACAATCTGGTACCATACCACAATGATCCATCGTCTGCAATGCTGAAGTCCTCTGCCAATCCTATCTGAACCTGTGCTCTGATGCTCCTCAGAGACTCATCCTCGAAATGGGCGGCTCTGATCCGGTCCATCAACTTTGACTGTACCTGAATTCCCCATATATGTGTTACAACTCCAGAAACTAATACCTCAATACCTAAGCTATCAAGATCGACCAATAAATGTCTATCCCTTGTCAAGTATATAGCTACTGGATACCTGCTCAAGGCATCCACGACTACATTGGCCTTCCCTGGATGGTACTATAAAGCAATGTCGAAGTCCTTCATCAACTTCAACCACCGTTATTGCCTCATATTGAGCTCTTTTTGTGTAAACACATATTTTAAGCTCTTATAGTCTGTAAAGATCTCTACCTGCTCTCCATACAAGTAGTGCTTCCACAGTTTATGAGCAACAATAACTGCTGCCAACTCTAAGTCATGGGTAAGGTAATTTTTCTCATGCGGGTGTAATTGCCTAAAAGCACAGGCAATCACCTTCCCGTTCTACTGCAACACACAACCCAAACCCTTACCCAATGTATTACAATATATAAAAAATTCTCTTGCCCCTGATGGCAATGTCAATACTAGAGCTGTAGTCAACCTCTTCTTTAGCTCCTCAAAAGCATATTGACAATCCTCAGTCCAAACGAACATTACGTCATTCCTGGTTAGTCTAGTCATTGGCTCCACAATCCTGAAAACATCCTGAACAAATCTCCGATAATAGTTACCAATCCAAGAAAACTCATGATCTCCATCTCTAAACTCGGGGTAGACCATGACTCATCTGCTAAAATCTTCTCCGGGTCTACTGAGATTCCGTCTCCTGTAATCACATGCCCAAAGAATTTAACCTTATCAAGGAAGAACTCACACTTCAAAAGCTTGCCATATAGCTTCTTCTTCCTGAGGATTTCTAGAACTATCCTTAGGTTCTTCTCATGATCCTCCAGAGTCTTCGAATAAATTAATATATCATCAATGAATACTACCATAAACTGATCCAAGTACTGATGAAATACCTCATTCATCAGGTTCATGAATACCGTCGGGGCATTGGTCAACCCAAACGGCATCACCAAGAACTCAAACTGCCCATATCGAGTCCTGAAAGCTATCTTCAGAATATCTTCCTTCTTCACTTTCACCTGGTGGTACTGTCACTACCACTTTTTGTAGGAGAGGATATTTTGGTAATTTCACAATTAATTAATTATTGTGCATGTTGTATAATTATTTATTGTGTTATTTATTTATTATTAGATATTAGTATTTATTTTAAACTTGTGTTAGTGGACCTAACTAGTTGAGTTTAGACTCATAGACCAATATTTGCAATTAGTTAGAATTGAGTCCAATTAGAAGCTCATTCATTAGGAGAATGATTAATTTAATTAAAACTATTAGACTAGAACCTTTTCTCCTTAATTATTTTTTTATGAGAGGTCCCAAGGGGTATAATGGACATTACATAGTAGCTTGAGGGAGGGGATAAGGGGGGCGGCCATTTAAAAGATGGGAAAAAGTTTTTCTCTCCTATTTTCATTTTAAATCTAGATCTAGAATTTCTCTCAACCAATTTTTTTCATTTTCACATCAATTCTCTACCAAATTTCTTTCTAATTCCTTTCTAAATTACCATTGGAGACCAGTAGAGCAAAAATTTAGAAAGAGAAAGCAAGGATCTACAAAGAGGAGCAAGGATCTACAAGTTGAAGGCCAATTTTACCAAATTTAGAGGTTGCATTAGGAATCCATCTCCCAATAGGTACAATTATATTTTCTCCCTTTAATTAGGTTCCAAATCTGAGATTTAATCATGATAAACCATCCCACATGCATAAGCTACCCATAGAAATTGAAATTATGTTCATAGGAGGCCTATGAAGGAAGTTATGGTGCTTTTTGTGTCAATTTTGGGAAAATTTTAAGATTGACACTTGTTGTGTTTATTAATTGGTCATATAAATCAAATTAACATGTGTTTATTTATTTATGGCTAGTATCGTATCCATAATTAGATACATATAGGTCGTATTCCAATAATTTGGTGATACGTATTGATTTGGGAGTTTTTTCTCCGACACGGGGCTTTGTACATGTCATATTTTGACACGGACATGTAGTTGTGTAATTTACTCTTCGTATTTTTCATAAATAGTAATTTAGACTTGCTCGTGTCCTTCGAGATATGTTTGATTGTGTGGTGGACTCGTATCGCAAGCATATCATAGATCTAGTATGATACGGGTGCGATGCACTCCACATGTTTGTTGTATTTTATTTCTAGATTTAATTTCCAATGTTCTTAGCCATTTGTAATATATATATATATATATATATATATATATATATATATATATATATATATATATATATTCTAGTGTATCAAATATCTATATGTATATGTGTTTATATATATGTAGATTAACATCTATATATATAGCTATTTGAATAGATATGTTATATGTATACATGTATATATATATATATATATATATATATATATATATATGATGCTACTATATCTATATGTATATGTGAGAGGGTGTGATATATCTACCTATGTGTTTGTGTGTATATGTATGTATAATGTAAGTGTGTATGTGTGTATATATATATATATATATATATATATATATATATATATATATATATATATATATATATATATATATATATATATATATATATGAGGTTGTGTGTGTGAGTTTGTACTAAGGAGGGGAGGGCTCGGACAGCAGCAGCTAGGCAGCAAGGTGCCAGTAGCAACAGCAAGATTGCATCGATGCAATGCAGTAGAGCAGCTCAGGCACAAAGGGAGAGCAGAAGTTCAGTAGGGGGCATGGCACCAGCACTGTGCAACTCTATATGCATAACAGAGGCTTCGAGTAGCAATTCAGCGAGGGGAGCGTGCACAGTCATCAATAGCAACAGCAAGCAGTAGATATCAACATTGGCAGTAGGTAGCAGCAAGGCCTGCTTTGCCAACTTCAGCAGCAGTTTCACCAGCAGCAGCAGCTTGAACAGCAGCAGCAGCTTGAACATGCTGCACGAGCAGCAACAGCCATTGCGAGCAGCAATAGTACCCAGACAACCCAGTATAAGCAACTGGAGTATGTCAGCAGCAACAGGGAGTTCACTCAGTTGACTAGTTGGTGAGTAGTTCATTGGTTAGTAGCTAGTATGTAGTTAGTATTATCTAGTCTAGATTAGCATCTATTGGTATATATCTCTTATGTATCTCTAGTTATCTATATATGTAGATATGTATACATGTATATATGTATTAATAGTTGGAGATTATTTGGATAACTAGTTAGTATATACTAGTAGTAAATAATATAGTAGGTGATATTATATTGATATATACCTATTAGTATATAGTTAGTTTGGGTAACTAATATATACTAAGATCACATTTACCTTGAGATACCAAGATAAATGTCAAGGTATTGGCCGATACTTAAGATATTTGAGTTGGATATCAAAATGGGTGTTTAGTGGTGCAATACCGCATTGGTTCAAAGCCAAGGTATCCACTTAGCACTAGATTAGTTAGAATATTATACTGTTGATAATTCTATATGCATATATGCTGTTTCCATATCTCTTGTTTGTGTATCTTGAGATACGATATCTTAGTGCATTCTTAGTATCTTAGATTAACTAGTATTGTCTAGATTTATAGTATATGAACCAAATATCCTAGAGATAGACTCATACAACCAAGAAATAGATAGTTTAACTAAATTTGACCAGTTTGACTTAGAGTTGACCTAGTTTGACTATTTTGACTTAAAAATGACTCTTTGACCTAGATGTTGACTAGTTTAACTTATTTTTTATTTTAAAATCTTGTATTGATATTATATTCCATATCTAGGTCTTCGAGGCACCGTACCAGACATCTGTGATACTATTTATCATACTTCAGGCGAGTATATTCTCTGATAGTTTCTCATTTATGATATCCTCTATGTTCATTGTATCTAGTGTAGATATCTATGATTTTTTGACACGATAGTTAAACGGATTGGTATATCCGGATCTCGTCATGAGATATTATTCCTTGGTATATATGGTGTATCTAGTGCAAGCCTTTTTTTTGTACATGTACTGACACTGATTCTCCGGGAGACTTGGTACCTTCCTAGAGAATCCTGTGCCACAGCGTACCATGGTTGGATCTACTATACCAGTAGGGGTGGAGAGTATTTTAGTGTAGATATGTGATCATACCCTCCTTATACATATCTTGTTCCTTGTGAGTGTTAGTCATACACCACACTTATGACTAGTCAGACCCTTATCCTTATGCAAGTTTTTTGTGCAAGTTCCCAAGTCGATCACATGTTAAAGCTAGTACTCACTCACTTAGTCATTAGTATTCTTGTTCATTGACATATTTATCATTCTTGTATTTATTTTTAGTATTTTCTTTATTATATATCTCTTGTATCTATTATTGCATCTTGTATATTCACATATATTTATTGTTACATAGTTTATATCATTGATTAGAACTGCTGTTAGAGATATACTCTGCTCTTTTCCTGACTGATATATTTTTTCCAGATGACACTGAGGAGTGGTACCCTACTCATTACGGGCCTCGGAATATTGTGGGCTTAGAGCCAGAGAGCCTGGCTCAGGAGGGACTCATTCCGACTGAAACAGATGACTCGGGACTTGTAGCTTCTTAGTTATTCTTTTGTACTTGATTTGTCTCCAGCATACTGTTTAGTATTTTCTCTAACTCATTGATGTTATTATTTTGACTCATGAGTTGTATTGTGACTATTCTATTCTTTTATCATATTCGTACTATTCTCTATTTTAGATCTGTGATTGAGTATATTGATATCGTTAGTGGCTTATTATATTGCTAGATTGATTACCCAAACAGCGTTCTATCATCGATTTTATGGTGTAGATTGGATGTTGTTGCCAACTTGCATCCCTACACCGGGTGCGGGTCATGACACATTTTTAGTAGTAGCCCACACAGGTCTTCGAGGTCGCAACTAGTGCGATTCGTAGTGGTGCTCTGAATTGAGTGCTATTACGATCCTGTTTCAGGATATAGGATATAGGCGATAGGCTGTGAATACTCAATCACATCTAGAAAAAATTCTTTTGATTCATTCAACTGACTTCCTTGATATTGATATTTGATCTTTAACTGTCCTTTCCTAAATATCTTACATCATGTGCCATATTGATTCTTCTTTTTGCTTTGTCTCAGGATGCCGTCTAAGACTAAATCACAACTGGGGAGAGTAGCTTCTGAGAGGTCTGCGACTTCCTGAGGGCCTACACCAGTTACTTCTCCGATGATTGGCATGTCAGCTGCTTTCGGAAGTCCACCTCCTACTCAAAGGACTATGCCAGTTGTTTTTAAGGAACTTACACCTCCACCTTTCGTGCCAGCAGATGCGACGCAGATGTTTATACTATTTTACGAGATATTAGAGGCGCAGAGGGCTCATTTTGAGGTACACCAGAGACAGACTGATGTCTTACAGTAGGGCATCGAGAGTGCTTATCAGGTTGCTCGTGTCGTAGTAGAGAGAGGAGTTTCGATCCAGTAGCTGGTTCCTCCTCAGGTTGTTCAGCTTCGGCCAGGCAACATTCAGGACTTCAAAAAGCTAGAGCCTAGGGTCTTCAAGGGGATGGAGGGCATCATCTATGCTGATGATTAGCTCAAGGACATTGAGCGTCTCATGAGAGTGTCTCGTCTTTCTGAGCATATGAAGGTTGAGGCGGTAGAACTTCAGATATTCGACGTAGCCTGCATTTGGTTCAGGAATAAGCTAATTCTTGTTGACCAAGGACAGTCTTGGGAGGTGTTCAAGGACCTCTTCAAGAAAAAATTATTTGATCGGGCAGACAGGTTAGACTTGGGAAGGCAGTTTGAGAGCCTCATTCAGGGGAGCATGTCTGTGGAGGAATACGCTGTAGAGTTCGGCAGGCTGAGCCAATTTGAGGAGTATTTGGTGAGAGAGCCAGAGGTTCGAGCTATTCATTTTTGCGAGGGTCTAAACTGGGAAGTGAAGATCCTTATTTCATCTTTTTATAAAACCTACTCAGAGATACTTACGGAGGCATATAAGGTTGAGTGGGAGTTGAGTTTGAAGTCCAAGAGAGATCGTGATTCTTTTCTGGGAGCAAACAGCAGCACAGTGACTGCCAAGCGTCGTCATTTCCAGTTTAGGCCTTTTCAGTAGCCGCAATAGCACCAGACTCCAGCTAGGGCACCGTTTCACCATGCACCACAGCAGCAGAGATAGTTACAACAAACCTTATGCCACTTCTGCAAGAAGACTGACCACATATGGGAAGTTTACAGAAAGAAGTTGGGAGTTTGTTTATATTATGGCACTGAAGGGCATCAGCTGAGAGAGTGTCCTTCCAATCCTTGTCGTATAGTTCAGGGAGCAGTTCAAGCTCCGAGGACATAGCTGAGACCACCTGCAGTACAGCCGAGGGGGTCACTTTTGACCCAGTAGAAGCGTTATGCCCAGCACCAACATCAGAGAGGTGCATGTCAGGGATGAGCATTCACTATGACAGTCGAGGAGGTCGAGCCCACCGGAGATGTTATCACAGGTTCTATTCTTCTTGATTCTATTTTAGCTTTATCTTTGTTTGATAGTGGTACTTCTCATAGTTTTATATCTGTTTCTTTTGCTCTAAAGCATGGTTTGGTAGCTGAGTCTTTGCTTAGGACTTGCAAGATCATGACCGGGGGAGGCATTATCCTAGTTAATGATATTTGTAAGAATTGGATAGTTACTCTGGGAGGCCGGGAGCTGAGTGCGTGTCTACTTGTAATGCCACTTCTGAGCTATGGTATTGTACTCGTGATGGATTAGTTGAGTAGGCACCGTGCTAGTATAGATTGTAGAGGAGGTAGAGTTTTGTATGGTCTGCCAGGAGAGCCAGAGTTTGAGTTTGCTAGAGGAGCTGCAGAGCAGGGATAAGGCATTATCTGTGGAGCTATGGTGGAAGACAAGGAGTTGCCGCATCCGTTGATAGCAGAGTTCTTGGATGTGTTTCCTGAGGAATTGCCAGAATTACCGCCAGATCGAGATGTTGAATTATCTATAGACTTGGTGCCAGATGCAGAACCAATTTCATAGTACGTCTATAGAGTAAACAACAGTGAGCTGGTCGAGGTGAAGAAGCAGATGGATGAGTTACAGGATAAAGGGTTTATTAGATCGAGTTCTTCACCATGGGGAGCCTCGGTATTGTTTTTATCGAAGAAGGATAGATCAGTGTGCATGTGCATTGATTACAGGACATTGAGTAATCTCACTATCAAGAATTCTAAGATAGATTTGAGATCTAAGATAGATTTGAGATCAAGCTACCACCAGGTGAAAGTAAAGCCAGAGGACATATCGAAGACTGCTTTTAGGACTCGGTATAGCCAATAAGAGTTTATGGTGATATCGTTTGGGTTGACTAATGCCCCAGCGGTATTTATGAATTTGATGAACAAGGTGTTCCATCAGTACCTTGACAAGTTCGTGGTGGTGTTCATCGATGACATACTCATATACTCGAAGACACCGAAAGAGCACAAGGAGCATTTACGGATTATGTTGGATGTGCTGAGGAAAGAGAAGCTGTATGGGAAGCTGTCCAAGTGTGAGTTCTTCCTAGACAAGGTGGAGTTCTTGGGACATGTTGTGACTGGTGATGGTATTTCAGTGGATCCGAAGAAGATCACAGCAGTGGAGTCTTGGAAGACCCCGAGTTCAGTAGCAGAGATCAGAAGTTTCTTGGGATTGGCAGGCCACTACAGGAAGTTTATACAAGATTTTTAGAGGATTGCCGAGTCGATGACCAGACTTACCAGGAAGGATGTAGAGTTTATTTGGACGAAGGATTGCCAGGTTGCTTTTGAGGAATTAAAGAAGAGGTTGATGTCTGCTCCTATTTTGACATTGCCATAAGGGTCTGGAGGTTTCACTATTTATAGTGATGAATTGGAAAAAGGTCTGGGTTGTGTTCTTCAGCAGAATGAGAAAGTGATTTGTCTATGCACCCAGGCAATTACGTCCTCATGAGAAGAACTATCCTACCCATGATTTAGAGTTGGCAGCGGTCATCTTTGCCCTAAAGTTGTGGAAATATTATTTGTACGGATAGCATGTGGAGATCTTCACAGACCACAAGAGCTTGAAGTACATTTTCACACATAAGGAGTTGAACATGAGGCAGCATCGGTGGTTGGAACTGATAAAGGATTTTGACATATCTTTACAGTATCATCCTGGGAAATCTAATGTAGTTGCCGATACCTTACGCAGGTATCCGGTAGCTATGTTATTGACACAGGATCGATATTTGTTGGAGGACTTTGAGAGCTTGGGCATTGAGATAATAGTTCCTGATTTTGCTATACAGTTATGGGGGTTGGAGATACACTCAAAGTTGATGGACAGGATCAAAGTAGCCCAGTATAAGGATGTATCTCTGAGGAGCATTAGAGCTCAGGTGAGAGCAGGATTGGTGGATAATTTTACCATTACTGAGAATGGTTCTTTGTGGCATGGTGTTAGATTGTGTGTGCCTACTAGGTAGCTACATGATAAGGTGTTGCAGAAAG